>JALHBY010000133.1:497809-636914 GCA_024340155.1 Tolypocladium pustulatum | reverse complement strand
AAGATTATTGGAGACTGGGAAGGGGGGGGGGGGTACAAGAGCCGTTATTCGCGACTTTCGAGTTGATAGTAGCATAATGTCATCCAGATTAAAATTGAAAAACGGTGCCCACAAAGTTCACTCGGTATTCGCCCTCGCATATAGTTGCCCACAGGCTACCATTGTCTTATATTGCGTTATCTGAATGCTACCCCCAGGGCCATATGGATGATCATTTGGGACTTGTACTCTCTCAAACGTCGATCGTACGAGAGGTACCAATGGGGATTTATGTCGAAGTCCTGTTTCAGAAAAGAATACCAGGACTTCGACATAAATCCCCATTGGTACCTACTCGTACGATGTATCACGGCCCCTCGCGGCCACCTGTCAACATGCAATTGTAGCCGTGGTTTCGGCCCAGTCCCCTTGCACCCAGTAGGATGGAATGGTGCCATAGGTATTTAACACCCATCCATCTCTATCGCTCTAATACCGGGCCTTTGCAGAACACGCATCGGAGGAAACGACGCACCACAGGTCAGCCTTGGCACAGTACGCCCCCTTGATCCCCACGGCACTTGGCGACATTGGTCGACTTGCGGGGATCATAGTCGATAAAAGACGCGGGGTTTCATGTGAGAGATGACAACCTAGGCTCTCCACCTTTAGCCGGTGCCGTTGATTGCGGGGCGACGGGGAGACCCCGGCCCGGCCCCGGCTCTATGACATATCTGGAAACTCGATTGGCAAGTCGACTTTAGAACTCACGTACCTCATGCCCAAAGGCTTGTGTCTGCGCTACTCTTGAAATAGATGGAGCACTAGTTCTATCATCTGGCAAGGAACAACGTCAAAGCCTTTGTTCAATCATGGCCGACAACGAACCTGATGCTGTCAGTGTAAGCACGACCGCGGATGGCATCACAACCATCACATTGAACCGCCCGCATCGCAGAAACGCTGTCAGCCCTGCCGCGGCCCGGAAGCTGACAGCCGCATTCACGGCATTTGAGCAAGATGCAAAGCAGAAAGTGTGCGTGCTCCACGGTGCCAACGGAACCTTCTGCGCCGGCTTTGACCTCCATGAGCTGGCCAGCTCTGGCTCCGGGTCTTCAGAATTCACCGAGTACGCCGAATACATCAAAGATTCAGACCAGCATCGGCAAGGCCAAAACGCCGGGCCGATGGGCCCGTCAAGGATGCAGCTCAGCAAGCCGGTCATCTGCGCCGTGTCGGGCCATGCAGTCGCCGGAGGGCTGGAGCTGTGTCTGCTGGGCGACATGCGCGTCGCCGAGGAAGGCGCCGTATTTGGCGTCTTTTGCCGGCGATGGGGCGTGCCGCTCATCGACGGCGGCACAGTCCGGCTGCAAGCCATCGTTGGCCTCGGTCGAGCGATGGACATGATCCTCACTGGCCGGCCCGTTGCGGCGCAGGAAGCTTTGCAATTTGGGTTGGTGAACCGGGTAGTGCCCAACGGCAAGGCGCTAGAGGAGGCAACCGGCCTCGCGAGGCAGCTGCTTGCGTTTCCACAGGGCTGCATGAAATCGGACCGCGCAAGCTGTTATTACGCCGCCTATAATGCGGCGTCCTTTGAAGATGCCATGAGGAACGAGTTTGACAACAGCATCAAAGTGGTCAACGTGGAGAGCATTCAAGGTGCCTCGAGGTTTAGCAGTGGGGCAGGAAGGCATGGCTCGGCTGATAGCTCCAAATTGTAATTTGACTTCTTGCCTTGAAGCATGTTTATCGCACCGCCCCAATGCTATTTCCATCCAGCGTGCTTGGGCAGCACAGGGGAATCAGACTATGGCTGGAGAAGCCCCTCCCCTGGTCAGAAAAGTTTGCCTCAACACGCCGTCGATACTGCCTTGTGAGTTAGTGACCAAAAACCGAGCAATGACGCCTTTCGTCCAATCGTCTGGAGCTTCAGAACCCCCATATACAATATGGGCTTACGGCCACGCCCTTTGAGGAAGCCTACCTGGGCAAGCTTTTACATCGCGAGGAAGCCTCAGTCACAACGATCCTTACAGACAGCATCACGTATATACTGCAAGCAAAATCTCAACAGGTTTGTTGACTTTGGTATATACGCCTCCACGGCCGCAATGCTTGCACTAGCCCACTACCGTCCCCATGCAAAGATACGCCTTCTTCCAGGCGGCCCGTCCGCGGTCCTGGCCAGCAGAGCAAATGCGTTTGGGCCTTGCATTTTAACTCTCGCTTGCCAGTCACAGGGCTTTTAGTGCAGGCTCAATATTGAGTGACCGTCCACATCGGTCGCTGATCGCAACACTTGGCTTGTAAGGCGTGCCTTTCTATCTAGCTCTTGGAGGTTGACGTAAGCTTCGACCTTTGAACCAGTTCGTTGCTTCATGAGGCGTGTTTGCATGACCAAAACGCATAAAGGGCGCCCAGGCCCTCAGCCCGGACAGAGTCAAGATGCTTCGTCGACACTTGAAGGACTTCTGCGCTCTCGCCTCGCTCTTACACATTGACGACATCCAAAGTCTCCCCACGCCGTGATCTATTCACGCACAAGAGTTTTCCCTTGCCCCGTTGCTGAAGGTCGTAACGTTCTTACTTGGAGCCACCGTGGGTTGTCATGGCTGCGCAAACTTTCCATGGGTTCCCCCTTCTCTCCCACGAGCTCCAGGGCATGATTTGGAAGCAAGCAGCGGCCTCGCGGTCCAACAAGGACGAATTCCCTGCGGCACACTTCTTCACAGCCGTCAACATCAATTTCGACGACGTGTGTGGGGTCCAGCCGCTCAGCAGCCGCGGCGACACCATTTACCACCTCGCCGGGCCGCGGCACAAACTCTCGCCACGGGGCGACCTTTCAGCGTATCTCGTCGACTGGGGGCTCTGGACCGCATGCAAGGGCTCGCACAGGGCCATGAAGAAGCAATACGAGATCGTTGAGTGGCGTGCCCTGATGTCAAAAGCCATGATACTTGGGGCTGGGAATAGACGCGAGCGGATGCAGTGGCGGCGAGTCATCGAGGCCGCGCCAACGACGCTCTCTTTGCCTGCGATGGGCCAAGGGGCCCAGTTCATCACCTTGCGTCCAAGGTCCGACCTCATCGTTTTTCAGCCGATGGACTGGCAGACGATGGAATTGTGCGAGTTGGGGGAGGACTACGCTGCCATGTTCGGCGGCCACAACGATAAATCGTGGCCCAAAAACATTGCCTTGGAGTTCGATCCGAGCTGGACAGAGAAGGCCAACCCCCGCAATCCGCCGGCCAGAGGCCCATATCGACGCGTACTGGACAATTTGTGGGACGTCGTGGAGGGATATGGCTTGCCGGCGCACAACGTTTGGCTCATCGACTACAACATTCGGCGCTGCACTGGCTCTGATCTTCTAGGTTCTGAGCGCCCGCGCCGGCCGCGGGCTGTCTTCTACGGCAACGGCTGCCGCTTTAGCGAGGTGCAATACATGGATCCAGAGTGGGAGATGGCGAGCCATCGCCAAGTGGACGACTTCCTGAGCGACGTTATTTACGCGTCCCCGCTCGCGAGGAGATATCCCGTTCATCCCCCAGAGCTATCTTGTACATACTTTGGCGTCCTTGCATGTGAGATGCTGATTGCGTAGTACGCCTCTTGAGATTGGTACATGCGAGATGAGGGGGACCGATAACGATATAAGGATTGTTGCTACGGGACGTGGACGCAAGGTAGTGGACGGGGCTGCCACCGGCAAACAAGCTGATGAGGGGATGAGAGGATGTTTCTGAAATTTTCAGCAGAGGCGGTTCTTAGCGGTGTGCTCTTGGATTCTTCTCTGCAAAGTCTCAGTTTTCTGATTACTCGTTTGATCAATAGGCCGGCGTATGCTGGGATACTCAGTTGTGCGCACAAGGTATGCTCGCACAGTGGAGCCTTCCTTACCTCTTCAATATCAGCTGTAGATGCAACGTCGCTTTCATATCACACCACATCATGCCCGAAGTCAGCAGTCCGAGGCCCCTGCCACTCTGTAGACTGCGTATTTGATTATTCGTCATTTTCAAAGGCGTCGTTGAGGTAGCGCACAAATGTCTCGCGCAGCCCATCCGCCGCCATGTTGCCCACAGAGTCCAGCCCAATGCCCCCCCTGTTCAGCGCGATGAATGCTCGCCTCAATCGCTGCAACTGCGGAACACCCAGCTTCTTTCCAGCCGGTAGGTCGACTATCAGGTCTTCTTTTCCGGGCGAGTTCAGCGGTACCCTGACTTCCCCGCCCTCGCTGCCGTCGACGGCCTGCTGCTCGAGAATGCGCTTCACAATGTCCTGCGTCTCACGGTCGAGGACGTAGAGATAGTCGCCGCCAGCGTCGCGACCACGCTGCACGGTGGACTGATTAGGCCGCACGACAGGCCGTCCGTCGCCGGCAATGGCGTCCCACAGGTCGTCAAATGTTTTTCGTGTTTGCGCCGCGTCGTCGTCCCAGATGATGGTGAAGAGCGGGCTGTCCCAGCGCGCCATTGGGTTGGGCTCCTCGTAGCGGAAGACGAGGTTGTCCCAGTTGGCAGGCTCATAGGCGGCGGCAGTGTCGCCTTCGTGTGTGGCATCGTGCTCTTGTTGGGGATCCTCGGCTTCAGATTGTGATTGCTGCTGCTGCCGCCTCCGCAGCCGCTCTTCGTTGACCTCTCTCGCCCTGTCAACGGAGCAGCCTATCTGCAGGATGCAATTGGGCGTGCGCACGGCCTTGGCCTCGCAGTGCAGCTGGTAGCGCCAGCCCTTGATGTAGTTGAGGCCGTCGAGGATGACAAAGTCCCGGTCGGAGAGGACGCGCTTGACGGCTCCGTAGAGGGCAGCTCGGGCGTCCTTTTCGGAAGCGTTGGCGGAGCGGGTGTGAGCGGGGACAGCCGAGGGGGACAGGTCGTAGACGGCGCGCGAGATGGAAAGAGAATCGTCGGAGATTAGGTGTAGGCGATATTTGGAGGCGTTGTCAGCGGCAATGCGCTCGGCAAGGTAGTGGTAGAGCTGGCGTGCGCGCGTCGACTTGCCCGACGTGGGGAGGCCGGTGACGATGATCAGCTGCAAAGAGGCATTAGACAACGAACAGGCCTTCCGGGTCTCGCCGACGGGAAGGCTAGAGACGGGCGAAGAGAAGACGAACCGGCATTGCGACCAGCGCAGCGAGACACTGACGCTCGGGTTCGCAGCTTTTGTGGTGGGGTTTGGCGAATCCGAGGTGGGATGAATGAATGGATGGTTGCCATCCAGGGAGTCGGGACTCGGTGGGGGGGAGACGAGCCTGAGTTCAGTGTGGCGCATAGGTCCCTACGGATATGCCGTAGCAGGGCCCGACGTCACCGCAACAAAGTCCCGTCCCCTGTACGACACCCGTACCCTACTCCAAGGTCCAGCTCCATCAACATCATCGCCATCGCCATCTCCGACAGCTGGAGAGCGACGCCACAAGGGCACTGCCACCGATTTTGCCTCAACGGGCGGCATGTGCGCCTCCTGCTCGAATGGATTGCACCCTTTCGGGACGAACCTGGCGCACCGCACCAACACGGCAGCTGCTCATCCGGGTGCCGACGCCTAAGGGCTGTGGCCACGAGTACGTCCAGCTGCTCCAACTGCTCCAGCCGCTCCAGCCGCTCCAGCCCTACGGCTAACACCAGCCAACGACAAGTCGACGGAGGCTGCTGGAGCTCCCGTTCTTGCCCGCTTCCGGAAGTCTTTTCGATGTGCGGCGATGGTGGGGGGCCCGGGGAAAGTCAAAGTCGACGGCCCACCCGCGGCGGGCCCCTCCCCGGTATGGCCATTGTCCCGACCTCGAGAACCTCCAGTTACCGGCGTTGCTGGCCCGGAATGAAGGCTAGTGTGGCCGGCTAAAGGGAAGACGCCTCCGCGAGAGCCACTGTCGTCGGTACTCGCAACGTGATGCGCGCCCCCGTAATTTGGCAAGGTAGGAACGGCAATCCGTCGGCTGCCATCGCTACAGAGTACAGACAGTCTCGGAGTTGACCGTAGCTTTGGGCCGTCTTCAAGCGTTCCAGGTCGATGGTCAGAGCCGTGAATCATAGCCCAGGGGAGCGAGAAGGTCCAATCGGCAGAGACGTATAAGACGGCGGCCATGTCGCGCCTCGAAGGTGCCACGAGGGGTGAGAGGGACGCATACATCATTTTTACACCAAGCTCCTGGAAATCAACAACAGATATCTCCTCCCATCTCCTCCACCAGCAACTTCTCCCCTGTTCCCAACTTTCCGTCCTTCTCATATTCCTCTCATCTCAGTCGCCATTGTTCGACCCTCCATCGTTGGAGCTCGTCACGGTACATACAGAGCTCTGATTCCTTGCACAGCTCCACCTATCCGTGCCCTCGGCAGCAAGGCAGTTTAAATCCTCGACGCCATGGGCCGTCCTCTCGACACCTACGACGACATCGCCATCGCCACCATTGTCATTTTCTCCTTCTATCTCGTGGGTGGCATCATCCTGGGCATCAGGCATGGCTTCTTCAGGTCTACCGGCTGGCGCTTCCTCATCCTCCTCGCCCTCGCGCGCATCATTGGCTCCGCATTGCGCCTTGCTACCATCAGCGACCCGACAAACGACAGCCTCTACATTGGCTGGGCGACGCTCAACGGGCTCGGGCTGGCCCCCCTCATCCTGCTGCTTCTAGGCCTTCTCGGACGCGTCTTTGACTCCATCAGCCGTCAGCGCACTGTCCTCGTCACGCCACCCTTCCGGCACCTGGTCGAGCTCCTCATGGTCGTCGCAATGATCCTGCTCATCGTTGGCGGTACGCAGTCGAACTTTTATTTTGTCGACAACGAGCCTCAGGTCAGCTACGCGGGCGCCAGCAAGGGCGGCGCGGCCATCTTCGTCGCTGTCACGGCCTTGCTATGCCTCGAGACTCTGCTGGCCTTGGGACATTGGGCCCATATTTCCCCGGGCGAGCACCGTATCGTTGTCGCCGTCTCCATATGCCTGCCCTTTATCATTGTCCGCCTTGTCTACTCCTGCATCATCGTCTTGGGCGGCGTTGAGAGCACTCGCTGGCTGTACCTGGGCATGTTCGTCATCATGGAGATGGTTCTGGTCCTGATTTGCGAAATCGTGGGCTTTTCGCTCGAAAAGGCGCCACCCAAGCCTCGGGGAGACCCGGAAATGCAGGCCCAATCCCAATTCTGGGGATCCCTACCCCGATCACATCGTCACCGTCGAGGCCGTTGCCACTGAAGTGCTGGTGGTGAATAAGAACACATTGTGGATCGACGTCATGAGCATACCACTCCCCCGACGACTTCTTTGAGGTGGGAGAACGACAGCGCCAGGCCTGAGGTGAAGAGCGATAATATTATACTCCGTGCTTCCTCTGCTATATGGGACGTTTTATGAACCAAATGCACGGGTCCTTCTTCTGTATCTAGTTTAGTACCAATGTGAATATATGTCCTTGAAGATACGCCAGCTCGCCTCAGCGTCTCAAAATGAAATGGTAGCGCGATAAGTGCTCCATGACGTCCAACATTACCATCCAAGCATTTCCAATAACGGCTGGATCTCCAACCTCACATGACCACACAGCATGCCTTCTCCAGCTTGCGCAGTATCCGCGGTAGGGCCTTTTCGACCATTTGCGCAATCTCGTCCTGCTGCTGGTTGCCATGGTGCGGCTGCTGTTGCCCACCTCCGTGCTGCGGACCGCCGGGGTATGCGCCTTGGCCGCCGCCAGGATGCTGCTGCGGCGGGTGTTGCGGCGGCAGCGGCTCGCCGCCCTGGAGGTTGATGTATATCCTGCCCGCGTTTTCCTCGGTGCGGTACTGGAGCCCGAGCTCGCGGCAGAGCTCCTCGATCTTGGGCTTGATCTTCTGCACGTGGCCGGTCGAGTGGTTGCCCTTGCCGACAATGGCGTGCAGGTGCGTCTGGCCGCGGGCCTGGTCGGCGCGGATGCGCTGCTCGAGGATGCGCTCCGCCTCCTCGACGAACTGGCCGTGCAGGTCGATGGAGTCGGCGTCGACCTTGCCGGGCGCATTGTTCTCGCGGAAGATGTACTCGGACGCCTGCCGGTTGTAGTCGTCCATCTTCTGGTCGTGCTGCTTGCCTTGGTTGGACAGCTCCTTGGCCGCCGCGCCGTCGCCCGACTGGTAAGCATTGCGTGACTGAAGGCGTGGCGTGTGTCAGTTTGCCGCCCTCGGTCTCAAGTGCCAGATCTGCCACGGGGCTGTCGTTCTGCGGCGCAAGGGGGAACGTACGCGATCAAAGCACGAGTTGCGCTTTTCGGCCTCGGCGCGCGCCATGTCGCGTAGGCGGTCGTACTCGCGCTCGACGTCATCGTTGTCGCCGGAGCGCAGGGCTACAGCAGCATCGTCAATTGACTGCTCCGACAGCATGTAGGGCCTATGGCAGGGAGCGCAGCGCACCTCGGCCGCCCAGTCTGGTCATGGGAATCGACATTGTCGCTAGGCGTCGCGCGCCACGGAGGCGGCTGGGTATCAATCAGAGTGTTCCAAACAAAACGCTCTGCGGGATGCAACAGCGACAGGAGCTCGTTAAGGGAAGCAGCAGCAGTGCAGGGGCGAGGAAGTCGAGCTGGTCGAGTCAAGAGGTTGGCGTGGCTAGTTTTGGTTCTTGTGCTCGTAGCATCTGGACCACGCGACGGTGTGGAGTGAACCCTCACCGAGTCACTCTCTCGGCCTGGCCGCAGCTACGCTGAGGCCTCTCGGACCGCAGAGCTGCTGCACCGCCAGATCGGATTAGCTGAACCCCCATGTGTTCAAGACACGCCAAACCGCAACTCCACGCCTGCACGCCACGGCTCAACACCATGCTAGTCGGGCAGCCAATCGAGGTGGCTGACTACCTTATTAGCTGGCCACTGTCAATCGACTCGGGCGCCAATGCCATACACACACAGGGACCAGAGCGCGACCAGCACCAGCACATCATTCATCGACCATACATTCATCATCATCTTGCAAAGCAAAAAGAAACCACATCAGTCGTCCAGACGAGCAAAAAGGACACGACACCTGCAGGATTCGAACCTGCGCGGGCGAACCCAATGCCTTGGATACTATGTAGTATAGCAGGGCATCGCCTTAACCACTCGGCCAAAGTGTCTGATTCGCTCTTGGCACGATGTAGAATTTGGCTGCAATGCTGTCCAAAAGGCAAGCGGCATAAGAAGGGGTAAAATGACCAAAAATGACAAAAAATTAACGACACCTGCAGGATTCGAACCTGCGCGGGCGAACCCAATGCCTTGGATACTGTGTAGTATAGCAGGGCATCGCCTTAACCACTCGGCCAAAGTGTCTTAACACTTTAGTCTCTTGTTAGAGAGTGGAACCCTTAACTCATTATATATTGGCTCAATGGCAGATCTAATGTTTGAAACCTACGCCTCCATTCCGTGCATAACCAGTCAAAATGGCTACCATAATGTTGACTTGTCTTTACGACTTGGGATACTGCTGCGTGCGTTGGATTGATGCATTGCAGAGGCAATCTATGCAGCATCGTTGAATGATGCAGCTCGAGGCAACATCTCTAATGTCATACAGCGTCGCACGGCTGGTGCATGGCTTAAGCTGAGCAAGCTCACGTTCCCCCGTACAATGGAGGGCAATATCCAACATGTGGTTGGAAGCAGGTAATGATGTGCAGTAAACTTCAGTCAGCTAGGGTATATCCTGCTCTGTTTGCTCTGAACGCACGTTTTGTCTTCATTCATTCCTATCCTCTTGTGCCGCGGCCGCTTGCCCCGTCCGCGGCCCTGCACCAGACAACCACTGCTGGTGGAGCGTCCCACTCGCGGAACCCGTTCCCAATTCCAGCCTAATAAGCTTGCACATCACTGGACACTGTACGGAGTAGCTCATTCCTACCTTAGCTGCAGAAAGGGGATCTCAGGGCTCACATGATCAAGCAACCATCGGCAGAGGCGTCGACGAAAAGGTGACCCCTGAAAGAGCAAGGCAGCCATGTGGCGGACCCCCCCCCCCTGTTTACTAGCAGTCGAGACCCGGCCGCTGCAAACCTGGAAGATAGGGGGCTCAGAGTGTGAGCTTGGGATCGACGAAATTGCATCATCTGCTAGCTAGCGGAAGTCTGCTTTCAACACGTTGTATTTACTCTGCGTGAGCCTGAATGGAAGCCCCTCTTGTTAGCAGCTGGCTTAGTTTATGGAAATACGCAGTGCCGTCAATACCTGTAGACATGTTGATGATGGCCGTAGCGTCTCCGCTTGCCTCAAAGTTTGGATACCTGTACAATTTGCCTTCGAACTACACGACTTTCCGACAGATATTCGTACTATTCGTATGGCAGTTGCACATTGAACTGGTCGTGGGACAGCCTGTATTCGCATGGAACTCCTGACTTGCATCGGGCAATGGATGGGGCTTCCTAGAGGACGGAGTTCCGGAAACTTGTCTGGGCAGTCTGGAGCTGAGATGGAGGAGAATAAACACGGCTCGAGTCGCTGGCCTCGAAAACGTCGCTGCTTCTCTTCGCGCAGGGGTCCAACTTGCAGCAAACAAAAGAGCAGTGTGTCAAGCCATGTTGCGATCCGTTTTCTAAAGCGAACACAGGGCATCTGCACCGAGGCGCAGCCAATTGTCCGAAGTGAAATCATCCTGCGAACTATTTGCGCTTATGGCGGGTCCTGCTGGTCCCAACGGCATGGAGTTTGCGTCGCACGGGGTCCACAGTGCCGGGCGCGGTGTACTCATGCATGAACGCTCAGACGCTTCAAAAATTGCAGGTGCATTCTGTCATTGTAGAAATCGTATGGACTACTGTTCCCCTCATAAGGCATGCGTGAGGTTGTCCTAGCTCTGTGCACTGTTAGGTTCTACTTGTAGATTATTGCTTGATTAGGTAGAAATTAGCTGGCAAGCTGCTTGAGGTCTTTCGCGGGTGGCATGGACATCGTGAGGAGCCCTCATCTGATTAACAGGGCGCGGACGTCGGTTCGTCGCCTGACCCAAGCATTGGGCGAGAAACACGAATAGTAGGTCCTCTGAAGCAAGAGCCAAGTGGCACAGCTCGCGAGTTGCAGGCAAACGGCCAAGTGTTCTCCGCAAGGTTTGTGGTTTCCAACCTGGGACGTCTCAGCCATGATTCGCGATTTCAAAACAGGTTGCTTCCAGAGCTCTTCCCTCCTGGCGCGGCCCGAGCACGGTCTTCCAGAGGTCTTCTTTGATGTTTCTGTGCTCCATACACCGTACTCCGCAGACAACACCCTCCTTGGCAGGGGATAGATCTATATCTGTGGGGTTCAACATTTGCTTGCCAACTAGGCACGACTAGCGAAAGGCCCCGCCTGCTCGGCTTGTCTTCAATAGTTCCGGAGGTTATGGCGGAATAAAATGTGATCGGCAAGCTGGATAAACTCGCCGCCCAACCTATTGCAAGGACAATTCAACACGGGCACAAGAAAGCCGAATGAGCAGTGCTCGTCGGATCGTTCAGTGACGAATGACGGTTCATAGGAGGACTGTTTTGCTCCAATGCGAGAGTCGGACATTGGACGTCTCGTGGATTGCGCCCCATGCCAGACCTGCCAAATCCCAGCTCCAGTATTAGGTACCGTGCAGCATTGCCTGTATTTTAACGGAGTACTCTGAAGTGGCATGTGGTTGCAATCGTGTCCCGTATCCGAAGATTGTCGTACCAAAGAGTGGTCAATAACCTTGCGGCTGCATCCTTGGAAGATGACCCTGCGAGAGGAGCGATCTGACCGTCTATCGTGGATGAATGAAGGGCCTGCGCAAGGGTGGATCCTGCAACGACGCGTGCTGGGAAGCCGAGCGCTGGTTTGCGCTCATCCGTGTACTCGTTTCAAGTAGCAGCATTAAGCGTCTCGACACGTCAAACAGGTCTTGGTCGGTGTTCTCAAGCCTCAGCCTGCCCGATCCAGCCAGGTCGGTGGCGGCCGGAAAGCAACAGCCTATCAAGCCCCTGTTCTGTCTCTGGTACCGGTTAGAAGACGCGTTATCCCGTGCTTTGATGCGATACTGCAAACCCTCCCCCTATTCGTATGGCCCATTTCTGCAAAGGCTACGAGTACATCTTGTCATTCGCCGCTGCTCATGGTGCACGTACTGCTACTGACCCGAACCGAGGCGAAAGCAGCGTTTGGATTGGCCATCTCGTGGAGTAGAGCCCTGAAAAAATAGGAGGGTTCGACGTCCGAATTCCCTAAGCAGCTACGAGTAGGTTGCGAAACCGGCTGCACTGAAAGGATTCATCGACCCGCTTTCCATGATCCGTAGCCAGAGCCTGCGTGCATACATAGACGCTGACGATCACCAGCGACATCATCACCACCATCAGCCAACGGAACATGTCGTTGCAGGGCTCGCACAGCGCATTGATTATATGAGCCGACAGACGCATGGCTTCACGAGAAATGAGCCGGGCCACTGGAAGTCATTCGTGCTCATAGGGGTTTCAGGTGCTCCATCAGCGACAGCTACACGTACCCACCCATCCCAAAAGAGCTCGTAGCTATTAGCCCGGCGACAGTTGCGTGAGCAATTACCTTTAGCCCGGCCCTAGACCAGGTTCCTCAGGGACTATACAGCGTCTCCACCCAATGGGGTCCCGATTTCAGGCTTGTCTGGGGCTTCCTTGCCAGCGTCGTGCTGCGCGTGTGAGCGGGTGGTGGGCATCATCATCTCATCATCAGCAGGGGCCGGGGCACTCTACAGGTACGAGGAAAGGCTCGCAGCAGTGACCTTGTCGGTTGAGATGGCGGACCCCAAGCCGATCGCGAGGTCCGTGGCTGCTGTTGGCTCGCCGCCGGCCAACAGCTGATGCGTTGCTTCCTCCGTCGGGTAATAAGGTAGGTAGGCGAAGGACGGCTGAGTCGATGGCATCTCCGATGTCAGCCAGAGAGGGCGAAGTCCAATGCAACCCAACCCGACCTGGAAGCTCACTGCGTGCGGGAGTGGCAGTTCCAGTTCCAATTCTGGTGTGCGTAGGCTTTCTCACGCAGCCCGCAATGTGAGTCGGGCAGAGCACTGTGTACCTGAGTATAGGGGCGTGGGACGGGGCGCCAACCTGCGCCGTGCTCTCGGTACCACATCACAGTGCGGCCCTGACCTTTCGCGCCTGCTCCCAGGACTCGAAGCAGCGCTCTCGCGGCCCATTTTGTGCCTGAAATCGACAGTGCGGAAAGACACGGTACAGGTACCTGGCCCCACCACGGGCAGTTACAGCAGCCGCCCACTCCCGCTTTGCGGCCTGCCTCGCTCGCTCCTCTTCTGCTAGCACTCAACTGGGCCTCACCTCCCAGCCCTCGGCTCCCTCTTTTCTCTCCTCACCCCCATCCCCAAGACTGCCTGTTGCGGAAGCACAACAAGACGCCTTTGTCTTGCGTCTGGCATCTCATCGTTCACGCCCGCTTCTCTTCTCTCCCGCTCTCTCTCACGCTATTCATACTCGGTCGACGCGAGTAGAGCTCACTGGTGAGTAGGCCAGCAGACACCCGCCCCTGCGGAGTCCCCGACCATCGTCCAGGAGGCGCGAACCATCCCCATGCACCTCGCACGACTCGTGCAATCACTCCCAAATAATACCACGCGGCTCCCCCATTTTGCTCACGGCATCCTCCTCTTCCTCCATCAATTGTACCTTGTTCGCGCGATCCCTCGACATTAATAAAATCGGCGTCGTGACTTTTCGCTCCTTTACCCCTTTTACTGACCGCATCGCGTTTGCTGCAGTCCCGCTACCGACTTTCGTCCATCATTTGCGCATAATACAGCTGTCGCTATTCCGAACTACATCGATAGCCCGTTGCCTAAAATCGTCGCCGCCATCGCCCAGACAAAATCAGAATGGGTTGCGGAATGAGCACGGAGGAGAAGGAGGGCAAGGCCCGCAACGAGGAGATTGAGAACCAGCTGAAGCGGGATAAGATGATGCAACGAAACGAAATCAAGATGCTGCTTCTGGGTACGTCGCCTCTCGCCCCTTGAATTCTCGATATGCTCTCTCTACTGCTCTGCGGGCTAGCGTGGATCGCGTGGGGGATTATCCTGCGGATTATCCTGCTAATTGTCTGCGACAGGTGCTGGTGAATCTGGCAAGTCCACTATTCTCAAGCAGATGAAGCTCATCCACGAGGGCGGTTACTCTCGCGATGAGCGAGAGTCGTTCAAGGAAATCATCTTCAGCAACACGGTGCAGTCCATGCGCGTCATTCTGGAGGCCATGGAGTCCCTCGAACTGCCCCTGGAGGACCAGCGCATGGAGTATCACGTCCAGACCATCTTCATGCAGCCGGCCCAGATCGAAGGCGATGTTCTCCCTCCCGAGGTTGGCGGTGCAATTGAGGCTCTGTGGAAGGATCGCGGCGTGCAGGAGTGCTTCAAGCGATCCCGCGAGTACCAGCTGAATGACTCTGCGAGATAGTACGTCTCTTCACTCACTGGCAGGACTTGTTGGTTTCGCTAACGGTTTTGCAGCTATTTTGACAACATTGCTCGGATTGCCGCCCCCGACTACATGCCCAACGACCAGGATGTTCTGCGGTCGCGAGTCAAGACCACGGGTATCACGGAGACCACATTCATTATCGGCGATCTTACCTACCGAATGTTCGACGTCGGCGGCCAGCGATCTGAGCGAAAGAAGTGGATTCACTGCTTCGAGAACGTCACCACCATTCTCTTCCTCGTGGCCATTTCCGAGTACGATCAGCTATTGTTCGAAGACGAGACTGTCAACCGCATGCAGGAGGCTCTGACTCTGTTCGACTCCATCTGCAACTCGCGATGGTTCATCAAGACGTCCATCATCCTCTTCCTGAACAAAATCGATCGTTTCAAGGAGAAGCTGCCCGTCAGCCCGATGAAGAACTACTTCCCCGATTATGAGGGTGGAGACGACTATGCCGCGGCCTGTGACTACATCCTGAACCGATTCGTCAGCCTCAATCAACACGAGACGAAGCAGATTTACACCCACTTCACATGCGCTACGGACACCACCCAGATCCGCTTTGTGATGGCGGCCGTCAATGGTACGTTCACCAGTTCCCACTGCCACTTGTGGTTAGAGTGTTCCTGACTAACTCGTTTCTCCAGACATCATCATCCAGGAGAACCTCCGGTTGTGCGGCCTGATCTAAATGACTTCTCCACACTTGTCCATTTTTGGTTTTATAACACGAATACCCTCAAACTCGATAACGACCACCCGAAGGGCCACGGAGACAGGGCTCATGACTTTTTTGACTGTACTTGTATCAGCGATGCAGAGGACGCGGAGATCTCTCGTGTGATCCCCCTTCCTCGGTCACTTTCTCTCCTCGACATGCCGACATGCGCTGCGTTTTGTCGCCGACGCACATGCGAGCGTCACGGGCTATCTTGGGAGGTGCGGACGCGTGGGAGGACGCACGCTATGCTGCAAAAGCATATCCTCCAGGGCAGAGAAGACCGGCTTCTGGACGAGATTGGGCCGGGAGCATGCGGTATCAGGGCCTTGAGGGGAGTTCACTGCATCTCACACAACGATGCAACAAGTGGTGGTCATCTATTTGTTTAATTACGAGAAACTCTTTTTCCTACCTCTTTTGATATGCCTTGTTGTGCGCGCTCTCATCTGTGGGTGGTCTGACCCACATCTTTCTGAGGTTGCTGAGCAACGTCTGGCGATGCTTGAGGGAGGGTACGTGGAGGAAAGCGGAAGGTCATTCGTGAACACGGGGTAGGCTTATAGTCGGCAGCCGTACCATGAGGCGTTCAAGCTCTTAAATTAAAGCTCGCGAAGTTACGTGATCTTAGTCGGACCGCAAAAGTCGGGGTGAGAAGTGCTCCTGCATTGGCGACTGGGTCAAGTCAATGCATGACGATCAGGATGTGTGTTCAAGGCTGTTGTCAAACTCTAACTTCATGGGTATATTGCGATTTTACTGTGCTATATGTAGTATATCGCGAGCGTCCCCATGTGGTGAGATCGAAAAAAAAGATCAAATCTGTCTTTGGCTCTGCAGATTCCCTTTCAGCCTGATATCCAGCTGCCGTGTTGGCACACTCGAAAAGAAGACCCTGGATGCATACACAAAATAGAAAGGGCGTCAAAGGATCGAGCTTGGAAACATGATAAGAGGTTATGCCTCGGTCATTCTCCACAAGCCAAGTCTCGCCCTTGCGCACACTGTTTCGCTGTGATGCCTCGGATCTGAATATCGACTTGGAGAAACAGATATCAAGGAGCGGGTAGCTGCGATATGGGTTGTTCCTTGCTGCGGTATTGTGGCATCGCCATGATCCGATTCCAGACGAATAAGCAAAGCAAAGCAAAATTCAAAGTCCTGGTTTCAGGCAGGTGCCTGCCTGTCTTGGCCCGGCGGATGGTGGCCTTCGGTCAAAATGGGGTATCTCAGAGATCATGCATCGTAACTGTCTATTCCAGGAGAGTTAGAACCTGTCCAAGGATTGTGCGGCGGGGGGAATGAGGGCTCACCATAGCGTCATGTCGTGATTGTCATACAAACATTGCCGATTGGCATTCGTGGGCATCGACCGTTGATGCCGTAAAACAAACAAATCCAATTCGAAAGTTTGACATTGTCATGTCGAACAGCTGTAATTGCCAGTGACGGCGCCTTGAGGTGACCGATGACGATCCGATTTGGGCGAAGGCGTAGTGACGTCTAAACAAAGGAGTAGTCAGGATCCGACCCCGTGTACTAGGAGGCATCGGCCTGATCTTGCTGAGCCTGTGCCTGGACCTGAGCCTCTGCGTCTCGGATGTCCTGGGCGGCTCGCTCCTCGAGGATTCCCTGCTCAATGCCCTCGGGACTGCGCATGTACTCGTCGTATTCTGCAATTCGCATGCCGAGTTCCTTAGCTGCGGCCTCGATCCTTGCAATGTATCTCTGTCGGCGAGACATGCTACCCATGCCTTCCCAGCCGCGGTTGATGGCGCGTCGAGCAGCGTCAGCCATACGCCACTGAGCGATGTCGCTGCCGTGGAGCTGGCTGAGAGTGAGGCTGTTCGCGTAATTGGCGCTCGCAGGCTGCATATGGGCCGTTGGCATCGACGCAGGAGGTGGAGGAGCAGATGCTGATGCTGGGGCAGGTGCAACAGCAGGTTGGAGATGGTGCTGGTAGGGCATCACGGGAGCATGCCGCGGCTGTTGCTGGAGCTGTGGTTGCTGCGGAGCTGAAGTACGGCCAGCGGGCGACGGCTGCTGCTGGGTTTGGGCCGACGGCTGAGGGTTGTTGTTCTCTGCGGTCCGGAGAGTCAGTCCCATGTTGGCACGTGATGCAATTGAGGATGCAGTGGTTGGAAGCCTGGTGGTGGCGATGATGACGGAGATGCGGTGGCATGCCCGAGACTGGTAGGAGAGGGCAAGGGGCAACGGAGGAGCCGTCAGATTACTTACCATGAAACGTACACCTCGAGCCGCTGGCGTTGAACCAGCAGTTGGAGCAGCTGCCACACATCTGGCCGTCGTAGACGACGCACGTGGTCCAGGGTCCATGGCCCTTGTGGCAGTTCTTGCAGGACCTGGGAGCCTCTTCGCCCGTGACGTGAGCCAACAAGGCCTCGACGTTGCTACGCCGTTCGATGTTGAGCTTCTGGTCCGCACGGCGTTGGACCGGCTCGCGTCGGGCAGGCTCGCCGGCAAGCTTCTTACAGAGCGCGCTGTCAATTTTGATGGAGTTTCCGTACGCCGCGATGACGACTTGCTCGCCGGTGACAGCCTGCTCGTTCTGGTCCTCGAGGACGCTGGCCGAAGCAGTCGTGTTTGTAGCACTCGGAGGCCCAGCAAGTGAGGCCTGCTTGGTCTGGTTCTCCTGCTGCAGCTGCTGATGAAGCTGCTGCTCCCGCTGGGAATGGTCCTGGTAGCTCTCATCCAGGGCATGCTGCAGTAGAGCCGATTCAACAGAGTCGTGGACCGGAGCCGAGTTACCTCCAGCAGCAGCAGCATTCACGGCCGTGAAAGCGGTGGAGTGCTGGACATGTTCGCCTTGGCTGCTGCTCGTCTCGCTCGGCTCAGGAGAGGCAGAGGCGCGAAGCTGAGGCACGGCTTCACTCTCAATCAAGCCCTGGAACTGCTCCTTGGCGCTGGGCGATAGAGATGATTGCCGACTGCCGCGGCGGGACCTCGAGCTCGGCTTGGACACCTTGGCGGACGTTTTACCACCCCGACCAGCCATGTGCGCCAGGGGAATTGAGGGTACTGACGGGAACGATGATTGTCTCAAAGTCTCTAGGGGTGAGAGATCCGCGGAGGGGAAGATTGGGGATACAAGAGCACGAGGCAGGATAGGGGACAAGGTGAGGGTGAGTGTGTAAGTGAGGCTGGCGGCGATGTAAGGGAGTTTGTAAGGGCAGCTGGGAGCACCTGGCGCGGGGTGGCAAGATATTTCATCCCCGTAGAAGCAGGGCCCGAGTGCGTGGTGATTGGTCGACGAAGCAGTGAATCAACTGCGCTTTGAAGGCCAGCACAATGGCTGCGCCGCGGCGCCATGCGTGTGTGTATGCGCACAATGCAAAGGAGCACAATGTGTTGAATGGCGATGGTGTAGGTGGCCATCAGGTAATGTGTCAGCAGGGAGCTGTGCGGCAGCGCGCCTGTTCAAGTGTGCAGCCTACTACGACGGGCACGCACCAGTCCAGCGTCGCCAATTCAACGACTGGGGACAATTCGTCTCAAAACCTTGATTCTGTAATTGGCCTCGGTCGGCCTTGGTTCAAGGGGCATAGGATCAAAGCTGGGAACAGCCGCGACTATCGGACAGTATCTCGGGGTGACTGCGATGGACAGGTCACGAACCTCACTCACAAATCCATATTTCAAATCCAAAAGGCAATTGCTCTCCACAACCTCGTCTGCACATATAAGTTGCAATTCCACCCTCTTGCATGCCTAACCATATGTAAGCACGGATGCAACATTTGAATTCATCTCGGGGCTGCGCGGAGGCGCGCCGCTCGAACCACCATTGCTCCGAATCCAAGAGACAATGCCTCTCAATAGTACATTATCCTCTGAGCAGCCTTGGTTCCTTTATTCCGAGCCCTCTAAGCATTCGATCCTCCGGGCTGGTTCCACATATCACCCCCCCTGCCTTCTGTTATGTCCTTCCACTGCTGCGCGAACTCCCGCAGCCCGCCCGCGCCAGCAGTGCTCGCATCGACAACTTCCTTTGGTAGCTTGTGCGCCGAGTATTGAGGCGAGCTGAAGTTGAATGCCGCAGGGTCATCCCTCTCTATGAGACGCATTTCTGGCGACACATCCGGGCTGTATTCGACGTCGGCATCCTCGTCAATCTCGTCGGCGCCATTGTCTTCGTCAGTGCCAGGTGTGCCGCCTTCGGCAGAAGCTGACCCGTAGAGCGGATCTTGCACCTCCATCTCCAACAGTTCTTGCCACGAAAACAGCAATGTGTCGGTCCGGGGCGCCCAGGGGTTGATATCCATCAGGCGAATCTTGCCCAAGCCGTCGTCGGCCAGTGAGTTCTCAGGGATGTAGATATCAAAGACGAAGCTCGCATCCGGGAAGGTGAGCCGCAGCGTCTCCCTGAAAAAGCTCAGTATCTTGTTCCAGATGTGCGGCCGAAGCCCCTGCAAGAAGGCGTAGTAGTTCAGGTCGCGCTGCGTGATGGCAATGAGCGAGCGGTGCTTGACGAAGCACCGGAACTCGAGGGCGACGTGTGGTGTGAAGAAGGGCCGGAGCACGAGCACCGGCGCAAAGGGCCGCGAGGGTGGGGCCGGCGCGCAGCCGTCGAATGCGTGCGCGAGGTCGTGCGAGACAAACAACGACGACTTGAGCAGCAGGTAGACATCGTTGGGCGTTTTGCATTTGAGCGTGTTCTGGTGCGGCGAGATCCACTTGGCATCTTTGGGCGACGACCAGTTGAGCTTGGGGGCCACGGCGCCGCCCAGCTCAGCGATCTTGTCCTTGATCAGCTGGTGCGTCTCGGGAAACCTCTCGTTTGGGGGCAGGCTCGCCGCCGCGTTGTCATCCTCGTCGTCGTCGGAATCTGAGGAGTCTTGGCGCCGGGTGTTGAGAGCGCCGGCGGACCCAGACGCTTGCCATTCCTCGTCGTCAGGCTCGTCGCCAGTCCCCTCGTCGTCATCGGCCAAGACGATGCCATCCTCGTGGAGATACGATACGACTGATTGCGGCAGCGGGATGATCCGCGACTTCAGGCACGAGCTTCGGTATCTCGGGAACCATGAATCGTATGAGCAGTTCTGGATGTGGTCCTTGGTGACGGGGGGGAAGACCAGCTCCCCGGGGTCCCGCCCGTCCGGGCCGTCGACGGACGGCAGATGAGGCATTGCTGTGGTATTTGACGATGTATTGAAATTCATTAAGCTCAACCTAGGCGCCTCAAAGAAATAGGCTCGATGATCCCATCAGAACTGCACCAGGCTCCATCTGCGGTGTTGACTCGTCGCAACTTGAGTCACCTCTATGAATTTATGCATGTCCCTTTGCGACGCCACCCCGCGCTTATCAATTCTGCCACTCTTTATCGCCCTCTGATGCGCCTCACCGCCTGCTAAAGGCGTCGACTTTCATGCGCCCAGCACCCGTCTAGCGTCACAGCCCCCACCAGCTTAGAGGCAGCACTACATCTGCCATCTTGAGTGCTTCGTCCAACTCGCGGCTCCATTCACCAAGACCTGTGTGACTGCATCCTCACGTATCCTGCAATGTCAGACAACGTTGGTCTGTCCACGCCGCGAGGCAGCGGAACCTCCGGCTATGTCCAGCGCAACCTCGCCCAGGTGCGGCCTCGCGACCAGGGCGCCCCATACCCCAAGGACCTGGACAGCCTGCGACACAAGCAGCGACAGCCGGACAAGGGCATTCTCGAACATGACCGCAGGCGCCAGATTGAAGTCAAGGTGTTTGACCTGAGGGACGAGCTCGAAGAGAAAGAGTAGGTGCTCGGCGCGCGCATCCCACGAAGCCATGCTGATCGCTCGCCTACAGGGTCGACGAGGAAGAAATTGATCGCCGTTGCGACGAGTTGCGGAAGAAGCTGACTGCAGAGTCTGAGTCTGGCAAGGGCAACGGCCCCAGACGGACCTTCAAGGAGCATCAAGTCCACGAGATGGCCGATGCTAAGATCAAGGAAAGCGAGCGGCTGCGAAAGGCGCTCAAGATCAGCTCCGACTACGAGGAGGGTAGCCACTGGAGGAGGCAAGAGGAGAGACTACGCGACGCATTGGAGAATGAAGGCGGCGAACGGAAGGACTGAAGCCTCGCAGCTGGAAGCCAAATAAGCTTCGCTACAAGTGGGCCGCGCAGTTCGGGCGCAGGCCGTTTTGTCGCCCCTGCCATGACCAACAATCGGTTGCATGCAGCGCGCAGCCAAAACAGCGGAGGAGGTTCATGCTGCTGGCGCAATCGGAAGAGGTGTCCTCTACGGACGAACATTCTGACAGGGCTCGGAATATGGCTGCTTGGGTGGATATCAAGCTTGCTGCGAGGCATTTGGGATCGTGCTGCTTTTGAAGTCTCGTCTGTGGGCCATCCGTGAACATGAGCAGGCCCCGATACTGCGGATGGGTTGAGGCTCCAATGGCCATGCCCTTTATGCGCCACGATGGATAATTCTGGGCCTAAAGGGCGCAAAGCGCGGCAAGAGATGGAGAACTGAGCCGGCGCAACGGAGTTTTGTTTAATGAACTGTAGCATCGGTGCATTCCCTTGAGAAATAAAAGTACGGGATCAGGGGTCCTCGAAATCATAAGTTTTCGACTTTCTTGAATTGACCCATCTCACCAGGGAGAGCATAACGACAATGGAAGTCTCGAGATGGACGATTTCATGTTGGAGAGGAGAATACAAGAAACTCATTGTCATACCATATGGTATTTCGCAACATGCAAGCACCTTACATGGTCATGAAATGTTGTTGCAAGGTGAAATGCTGATACCCGGCCCTACCCTAAAGCTCCCTGGCGGACGGCGCTGCCACCCCAAGGCTAGTCCGCCCCGCCACAATCGATAAAGCTTCCAGAACATCACACGTCACTTCCTCAAGGCGAAACGTCCCCTTCTTCTGATCTCGACAACGTCATCACACAAAAGCATGGCGCGATTGTCGAATGCCCCTGTGGCGATTCCGGGCAGCGAGCGAAGCTCTCCCGACCCTGCTTTTGTCGACTTGTCACAGCTGCTCTCTCGATTACAAAAGAACCTCCTGCACCTCACGCCGGAGCGCGAACGACGACTACGGACGAGCGAATACGAGAGAGCCAGAGTAGAAGCGGTAGGCTTTCCACCAAAGGCATGTTCGAAAGCACAGTGGCTTATAGAAGGCGTTACAGAACCTTGACTATGCACGGGCAGTGCTCACCAAGCTGGAGCAAGATGCGATGGGGATCAAGGCGCCAACACGGCGGCTCGAGATGCAGGGCGCATTGAATGCGCAAAGAGAGTCGTTGGAGACGCTGATGGACCGACTGGAGGATTTTAGGCAGGTGAGTGATACCAGGGCTCTGCATGATGCCTCGCGATGCTGACTGTGCGTGTAGATTGCCGCGGACGAGGAAGCCGAGAACTCGGAGGAGGAAGACCTCTTGGGAGACTTGGCACCGACCCCGAGCGAGACCATAGGCTCGACGTCCATCAATACGCGAGAGGAGAATCCTGGAGAACCGGCAGCGCCGAAATCTGAATCACCAGAACGCGTTGTCATTCCCGAATCGCAGGCGACACCAGATCAAGACCCTCCCGAGAAGATCTCACCAAGCACGACAGAGCTACCCGCCGTCGCTCCCACGCAAACAGACCAGACCCTCCGTTACCGCTCCTCGAACCAAGAACCAGCCTCAACACCTCCATCGCACACCACAGCCCGCGCAGCCCTCTTCGCCAACCGGCGCAAACAGTCCGCTGAGCCCTGGACGTCTACGGCCACCGCGGAAGCGATCCTCGATAACCAGCGCGCAGAGCAGGACATGCTCTCGGACTCTATCCTCAAGATGGCGGGCGCTCTCAAGGCGAGTTCGCAGCGCTTCTCCACGACGCTCGAGGCGGACAAGGACGTGCTGGGCCGTGCGGGCGACGCCGTGGACAAAACGGAACGCAGCATGGAGGCTGCGAGGGGCCGTATGGGAGCGCTGAGGAGGATGACGGAGGGAAAGGGGTGGTGGGGACGGATGATGTTGTATGCGTGGGTCTACGGGCTCATGGTGTCGCTGATGTTGCTGGTGTTTGTGCTGCCGAAGCTTCGGTTTTGAAATGATGCTGGCGCGGGAACCCTCCTCCGCATATTAGATATCACGTAGCGAGATCATGCTTTTAAGAATAATGCCATGCCCTGCATATATGGGGGGCTTCCCTCTGAACCGTCCCCGTCTCAAAACGCCTTTGGTCGAACGCTGAGCCTCACAACACACAGCAATGAGAGACATTCGCCCTCTTCACTAGTCATGTGCATCGTACAGAGCTCATGAGACGCCACATATGCCTCGTATTCCTGCCATTCGGCAGCGATGCAGCAGCGGAATAACCCTCTTGTTTGAGGGCTGCACTCAGGCTACAGTTTCCAAGAGTGGGCTCTCAGCGAGGACATCAGTGTCAGCTCCTTCCGTGGAAGTGAGGACTGCCGTCACTTCTTCTGCGTCGATCTTCTCGACTAGACTTGAAGGTATCTCTGTACCGCCATCACCACTGTGGCTTGACGTGACATCCTCGACGCCATCTTCCCGACTTGCCGGAAACGCCTCGTTGTTCCCGTCATCCACCTTGGCGACAACAGGCTCCGCCACGGGTGGCCATGGCAGTCCTCGAAGCTGCGCGTTGACCTCGAGGCAGTGCTCGTATGAAAATCGCAGCTGGCGTCCGACCGGCTTTCCCCCCGTCTACGGACGTCAGCAAAGCTTTCAGGCTTGCCTTGAGGGAAAGATTTCTCACCGGAGGCGAATACCGAAACAGCGATGCCGGCATGGTATGCGCGCGAAGGACACGGTCCTGCCACGCTAGTCCAGTTTTGATACGGAAGAAGTCCATGAAAAGGTCCATCTCGAGGCGCCACTTGCCCGAGCACCGGCTGGGACGGTGGTAGCTGGGTTGGCTGTCACCCTTGCGCTTGAGGAACTTGGCCGCGAACCAGTATAGGTGCGGTTTGGCGTTGGACTCCCAGAGCTGTGTTGTGCTGGCTGTTGGCCGGGTGGCGCGCAAGAAATGCATGAGAGGGTTGTCTGACTTACACTGAGGGTATACCGCTGACCAGTCTCCCCTGTGGCTTTGTCATCGCGGGTGATTTCAATTTGGTAGGAAAAGAATTCGCGGTCAACGTAGATATGATACAGGTCTGGAAATTAGCACTTATGTTCGCAATCACGGTAGTCTTAGGGTCATCCCGGCCTTACTCGTGTTGACGGACTTCTCGCCCTCCTTCCTGCCCCTCTCGATGCGAGCCTGCTCCCGCTTCGCAGCATTCTGCTTGGCCTCGAGGTTCCGCATCGAGTAGTTGCGCTCCGGTTCTCTCTTCTCGTAGACGGTCGAGAACTCGAACCAGTCATGGTGGACAATGTGGAAGCGCTTGCCGCGCTGAAGAGCGTCTTTGACTGCAGACTTTACCTCAGCCTCAAAATAGATCCTGATTTCAAGTACTGGATATCTGATCGACAGATCTCATACCTCGTGGAACTTTCTTTTGGAATTGCTCCTTCGTGCACAAAAGGTGCGTTGCCGTCTCATCAAAGTCCTCAGTGAACACGCCGCGGCGGAGATTTGCCCATCGCTTGAGGTTGTCGACAGTTAGTTCGCCTGGAAGCGGTCCCGCGGCGGCGATGACGCAATTTTTGTAGATTTGGCGAGGCATCGCTGGTCGGTTCGTGAGTAGAAATGCGACGACGCTGAGGTGGAAATGTTGGTGACGAGATAGGGGTCATTGACATCAGGGTTGAGGATGACAGCAGCCAGAAGAGGCGAGTGTAAGAAGTCGAATAGCTCTTTGAAAAGCAGCTTGAAGAATGTGCATTGACTGTGTAGAGAAAGAGGGACGCTGCTTTTGGCTTGCGGTTTGCGGAGAGCAGCCGGAGTTGCAACGATGCGAAGATGTGAGTGATCTCGAACAGGGGCATCAATCTCGTGCAGGTCAGACAAGACTATGGGAGATGCAGGAAATCTAGTGAAGAGCTCACCGCTGCTCGGCCATCGTGTCTTGGGCAATTCAGAGTAAATAAAGAGCAAAACCACAAAACTTGCAGTAATCACTTGAGCGTTATGAAATGAGATTGGGATTCAGGCGCGACATCTTGTTTTGAAAGTCGTGGTGTTGAACTGAGTTTAACACGAGCACCGACGGGCACATATGTCAGCACCGACGTGTGCGGTGGTAGAACCAGAGACGCAGAATCTTTATCCATCCATAACAATGTCTACCTGATATCGCTCGCAGCCTTCACGAAAGCAGCAATTTTCGTCAAGCTCTGCTTCCCATCCTCCTCAACACCACTACTTACATCCACCCCGAGCACACGGTCACTCAGGTCGCCTAGTGCGTTGATTGCATTGGCGACGTTGTCTGGGTTCAGTCCTCCAGCCAGAAGAATCCTCAGGTCCGGGTCCTGTTCCAGAGCCGTCTTGACGCTAGACACATCCAGGAGCTTCCCAGACCCGGCGCCCGAGTCGAGAAGCGGTATTGTGTGGTAACCCCTCAGACCGATGCCAACCTGGCCTGGCTTGAAGCAGCGGATGACTGGAACAGGGATGAGCTTGGCCCACTCAATCGGCTCATCGCCATGCAGCTGAACGAGGTCCAAATTATAGAGCCTCTGCTTCTCCAAGACCTCACTGAGTGGCTGGTTCTGGAAGATGCCGACGACACGCGGCCGTGAGCTCTCCAGCCTCGCACCAGAGGCCGCAAAGTAGTCGGTGGCGCCTGTAGCTGAGATCTGTCGATCGTCTCGCGCAGCCACAGAGGCAGTTGATGAGTGAACGGTGTCCGATATCGACAATGCCGTCTCGTGCGAGATGCATCGTTTTGCACCAGGAACCAAGCAAATGCCCACAAAATCAGCGCCCGACTCCACCGCTTTCTGAGCAGCCTCGGCACTTCGAGTTCCACAAATCTTGACATAAAGGCGATTTGGGGACTGCTCCCAGACAGGGGGCTTGGATCCGGAACATAGCTCGCTGATGAAGACGCTGGCGTCTGGCGCTCGCATAATCGCCTCCCCGACTAGCACGGCGTTGACGCCGTCGCTCTTGTTCACCAACACATCCTCGTGTGTGTTTATGCCACTGAGTGCGCATATCAGGGTGTTTTCAGGGACCATGCTTCGTAACCGGCCGGTCGTGTTCAGATCTACTTCGAAGCTCTCCAGGTTTCGGTTATTCACTCCAATGGCCTTTGACCCCAGCTTCACAGCAGTCGTCATCTCCTCGGCGTTTTGAACCTCTACCAAGGGCTCCATCCCCAAAGAGAGGGAGTACTTGTATAAGCGCTCGAGCAGTGGGGTATCAAGCATCTTGACAATCAGCAAGACTGTATCTGCACCAGCAAGTCTCGCCTCCAAGATTTGATACTCGTCAAATATGAACTCCTTTCGCAAAATGGCAGGCCTGTTTAGCATTCCGTCCAGGACTTGGCGCACAGCTCTCAGATCTTCTATGCTTCCCTTGAACCACTCCGGCTCTGTGAGGACGGAGATGACGCTGGCGCCTGCCAAAGCGTATTTGCGTGCCTGTGTGGGGGCGTTGATGTCAAGGGCGAAGATGCCCTTGGAGGGTGAACCACGCTTGATCTCAGCCATGAGAGCCACGTCAAACGGTGACTGTCGCAGGCGCTGAATGAGTGGAACCAGCGGCGGCGCGGCATTGAGGTCGTAGGCGGCTTGCAGATCTGCCATTCTCTGTGAGGGAAGCTCTTTCTGAATAGCAACGGCAGCCTTGCGGCTCGCATAAATTCTTTGCAGGATGTTGTTGCTCTTCGACTTTGCTTGCGTGGAGTCAGAGCTGGCGACTGATGTTGCCTTTTGCAGCAAGGCATTCTCATCCCAGGTACCCCCTTGCATGTGCAAGAAGTTTCTGATCATCTTGCGTCCATGGGCAGTGAGGATACTTTCCGGGTGAAACTGAACGCCTTCCATGGCAAATTCCTTGTGGCGAATTCCCTGAATGATGCCGGGCGAGCCGTCGGCATTGGCCACCCAAGAAGTTACCTCGAGGCACTCTGGGAGCGTGAGTTGGGTTCCTGCGAGAGAGTGGTATCGGGTCACTGGAAGATCCTGGTCCAGGCCGGCAAACACACCCTTGGAATCATGCGTCAAGGGGGACGTTTTGCCGTGGAGCCACTCTCCGGCCGAGTTTACATCCCCGCCATAGACGTCAAACATGCACTGCCTGTGACGCGTGAGTACGACTTGCTCGAGAGATGTGGGCCGAGAGAAGACTCACAGGCCCATGCAGACGCCAAAGATGGGGACTTTGCCCGCAAAGTGCCGGATGGCATCGCGGCTGATACCGGAGTCGGTGGTGGGATGTCCAGGGCCGGGGCTGATGATGAGCTGGGTCGGGTTTTTCTGGATCAGCTCCTCGACGGTGATCTGGTCATTCCTGAATACGTGGACAGTAGCACCCTCAAGAACAAGATACTGGTAAATGTTCCAGGTGAAGGAGTCGTAGTTGTCGATCAGAATGAGGTTTGACGCAGTTGGGACCGGGGGTGAGGCATCGGGCTGGTGGGGTGAGTGGTCGATGATATTTAGAGACGGCATTTTGGGAGAATTTCCAGTGATTGCCGCTGACAGTCGGCTTCCCAGCAACAGTCGAGCTGGCCAAGGGCGAAAGAGTGACCTGTTCTGGCGAGGAGAAGTGCAAATGCAGGATACGAGAGGTGAGTCAAGATCGGAGAGCCTCCCTCGTATTGTCGAGAAAATGGCCAGTGCCGCCAGTCTGCGCGGAACAAAATGCACTGTATCGAGCCACTGGTACAGCACCAACTGCACCGTTTCTAGCACAGTACTTTACCTTTTCTCCACTGGCGCCGATGCTGCTCCGGCACTTGCCAGCGCCCACCGGCACCGTGGCAAGGCGTGGTACCTGGCCGGCTCAACATCGGCTTTTCGACCTGGAGCTCCATCCGAAAAGTTGCAGCCACTGCCTGCGTGCGCTGAGCTTCCAGCAGATGCTCGCTTCGCGGCTGAAGCGCGTCAACTCCAATCTTCTCCTGTCCCCATCCCACCCCAGGGGATGCATCGCGTGCCGCTGCCACTCTTCTGACGCTCGTGGCAATGGCGCCGGTGTCTGATAGCAATTACTTTCCCTCCCTGGAAGACTGTCTGTCCGGGGAGCGGGTGCTTCTGTGAGCTTCATCCCCGACCTGGGCCATCCACAAGAACCTGCGGCTGACTTTAGCGATCCAGGTCCTGGAAGCATGTATCGACGGCGCTCTTAGACGATTCCGGGCGACGGCAAGCGAGTTCGGCTGTTACTAGCTTGTTAGCCGACGAATACGTCCACACGTTGCTTAAAGACCCGTCGGCAACGTTTGCGCCGCCTAACGAAGCCACCAAGAAGGATTTCGAAACAAAGACTGCGCCAATCAACGTCGCCTCGGCGTCGGCGGCCAAATACGATGTCAAAACCATCAAGGACGATGCGGAATGGCTCAGCAAGAACGCAAAAGTCAACCTCGTCACCGCGCTACGGGTGGCCGCTGTCGACGTTCAGTCGCGAGCCTTGCAACACCTTATGGGGCCGCTGTCCTCTCAGGATGCTACGAATCTACAAGAAGCCGCCGGTCTCCAGGTCGGCCAGGGCTCCTCCTTCTTGTCC
Organism: Tolypocladium pustulatum; assembly: GCA_024340155.1. Classification (NCBI taxonomy): domain Eukaryota; kingdom Fungi; phylum Ascomycota; class Sordariomycetes; order Hypocreales; family Ophiocordycipitaceae; genus Tolypocladium; species Tolypocladium pustulatum. The sequence goes on along the minus strand of JALHBY010000133.1, from coordinate 608,191 downwards.
GACTTGGGCGCGGCAGCGGCGCTGGACTCGGACGAGATCTCCGCCGACTTCGACAAAACAGAGTCACGAAGGCGACGCCTATTCAACACGTATCTAACCGAAAGGCGGTCCTTCATGATGGCCATGGACTATGTGTACTCAATAAAGCTTTATGGGCGGCTTCCCATCTTCACGTCAGCCACCGAAAAGCTGGCGCAACACTACAAGCTCAAGCAGACAGCTCGCGCAAAAGATGAGACGGCAACTTTGCTTCCCGCCTACATCAAGGTCATCACTGCCTGCATGGGCAACATAGAGTCAGGATTTGGATCCTTGACTGATGACGCCGTGCTGCTAGCCGACAACATCGAGCTCGAATGGCTGAGGAGTCTCTTGACAGAGGTTGTCCACGCACTGTCGGTAGTGTTCCAGATTGTGGACAGTCTAGGCACCGAGTTCCCGCCTTCGGGCGCCATTAACCAGTGGTTTTCGCTGATGGAGGCCTACAATTTCTTCGACTCTATCCAACCTGTTTGTGGCCCGCCACTCTACTATCAAAAGCTCATTTGCTGACCATTGGAGCAGATCCACGAGGCGATCGCAGAGTTGATCATGCCCCTCAAGACACTCTCTGTGGCTGTTTCGATTAGTCTCCTCAAGCTTGCCCGTTCTTTGACATTTCTTGCTGAGCGAGAGGAAGACCCAACGCCCGGAGAAGAATCATACGACGCCTATCTGCTTCTGTCAGACGTTTTGGAACAGGTTCACAAGAGCGTCATCAATGCGGCCGCCACGGATTGCGAAAGCGCGACACCTGTCGTGTTCGCCTGGACCTTACTTCTCCATCGCATGAATGTGTCATATCAAAATCGGACAGAGAAGCGAGACAACCTGCTCCAGCAGAATGCCCGAGAGTACTTCGAAGCTGGGGGCGTCATTCGGCCCACGGCAGCCAGGCGCAACTCGGCCGGGAGCATCTTCTCCATCGAATCGTCCAAATTTGACGGTTTCTTGGAAAATGCTACAAGTTCAAAGGACCTGCAGGTGGTGGAGCAGTTGGCTTCTGGCGTTACCGCTCATGGCCACGTGTTCGATGTCATTGCCAACATGGCCACTGCATTGGGCCCCTCGCCCGAAGGTAGCACGACGCCATTGATCAGCTCACGCATCAGAAATGTCTTTCTGGAACTTCTGAAAGTATCTTACCCTATTGTTGGGTACCAGTCCGATCCCGTAACCTCGTTGCTTTCGCTGTTAGCTACGGGCCGGGGCTATTGGGACCTTTCGGACCAGGATACTCTTTCTGCGCCCCAGGATGTTCTGGCATCAATGATACACGACGACCATGCCATGGAGTTTTACTTCAAGCAAGCACTTGAGCGCTACCCATACGAGTTTATGCCTTTCATCACTTTCTGCAAGACACTCTGCACGGCTGCTGACTGGGATGACGACACATCCGACCCAATCTTGAACCTTCTCAGAAAGACTCCTACCCTGACCTTTACTCTGCCCGATGATTTCCAGGGATACGAGCTCGTCCAGGAAGACGAAAACACGAACTCCTTTTGCCTTTTGGAAGAGATTCCGCTGATACAGTTGTCGTCATCGTGGCGAAGGAGGTACATCGAAGACGACGCTTATCGGATACCCGCTGGGACGTATGGCCGCTTCATTACGGATACAGGCAGAGTTGTCCTGATGGAGCACCCGCATTCTACACTCTCTTTGCTTGGCCGACAGCTCGAAATCAACCTCGCAAAGGAGGGCTATCGATCTGAGTTGAAGATGCTACATCCCGACGAGGTTGCCGAAGTCATTTCGTTGCTCGCCACGCTCTTTCGAATGGAGTACCTGAGAATTGCGAAGACAGACAACAGCAATTCGCTAGTCTGCAAGGAAAGCGATCTCTTGCAGGAGGCCAGCAAGCATATCAGCGGTGGCAAAGATATTGTTACTGTCGTCTGCGAGACGATGGACTACTTCATGCAGGACGAGCTCGCAATGGCCGAAGAATCTGCTGTTAACGTTCTCACCGCCTGCGTCAAATTCTTGGACGCCATTTTGCCGGTTCAACCCAGCCGAGTGTGGTCCTACCTTGCGCGAAGCGAGCTGCTCAATTCCGATTCCCGAGCAGGAAAATTGGCAAAGATTACTGGCAGCCTTGATCTGGTTTCAGAGCGATACGAATTCCTCATGTCCTCTCTCTCATTCTTCTCGGGGCTCATTGATACCGCCATGTACTCTGCAGTTCAACGTCGTGCGGGAAACAAGCTTTCTACAAGACAAAAGCCAGAGGCCAACCCGTGGCTGGGGACTGCCGACAAAGTTCTTCGACGAGTCAGCCTGTCCATCGCTCAGGCCTCTGTGGACGTGTTCGAGAGCACTTCAACGTGGAGGTTTGCCTCTGAGACTAGCCGCTCGTCATTGCTGGGCAATGTCATCCCTGTTCTCGACAAGTTGGTCGTGTACAGCTACAATATGGGTGAATCAGCCAGCTCTGAGAATCTGACACACTGCCTCCAGCCTGCAGCCTCCTACATTGTCGACTGTTTCACGTCACCGTCAACAAGCACTTTGCGATTTCAACCTATTCTCTCCTCATTCATCGCTGCTTTCACAGCATCCGACTCCACCTTGTACCCGACGCGCACAAAGATAGTTCGAGATCAGCTATGCTCAATTGTCCAGTTTCTGACAACGCTGCTCCGGGCAGCAAATTATGTCGAACGATCCTCTGCGAAGATTGAGTCATATCTCTTCAAAAGCTCGACGCTCTTAGCCAGGCTATGTGCTGTGTCGGATCTGGTGCGAGGACCTGCGATTTGCCTTTTGGAGGCGCTCGTAACCAACGCCGGCAAGTCTGCCTCTGAGCCACCTTCACTGCTCGGCTACTTGGGGCCGCAGATTTCCAAGTCTTTCTTGCAATTGCTTTCCAGCCTGGGCAAGCCCTTTGCCCTGACGCAGGACGCAAAACAAACGTGGCGATTTTTCTCGTCAATACTGAGGAACCGACAACAATGGATGTCAAACTGTCTGCTCACAGGGCAGACGCCCCGGGAGGCAATGAAGCAAGACACTAAGAAAGGCGAGCTGTCTGCGGATTCTGTGTTTGCCGACGCGTTGGCGAAGTTGAAGATGCTGAAGGAATTGGATAGCGTCGAGGCTCTCGCCATCCTCGATTTTGTCGCTTCTGCGCAGAACTACTGGCCCTGGACGGTGTTCACGCTTTTGAAAGACACTTCTTATATTGGTGGCCTTCGAGCTTATGTTCGCGACTTGAAGCCCTCTCACTTGACTGTGAAGTCGGACGCCATCGGGACTAGTATCGATGCGAGGATAGCAGCGTACGTCGCCGAAACACTGGCGATGCAGCTGTACCACTCACGGCATCACGGCACTGCAGATGCCCTGGCTAAGAGCCTTGTGACGGACCTCGATTACTACCTCCGCGACGGCGTTGAAGTTGCCGGCTACAACAAGTCATTACACAACAACTTCGCTAAGAATTTCGCCAACAAGTACTTTTGTTGTTCGGTGGGCAACTTCAAACGGACACTGTTGGAACCCAGAGAGCTGGGAAACAACTACTATTATGACCTGGATCGCGCGGATGACATGCTCAGATTTGACCCAGGGTGGCTCGGTCGGAAGGATAATGGATTCAAGAGCGAAATGGAGCGCGCCAACGCAAATTTGTCTCTGGTCGACGCCCAAATAGTAAGGCTACCGAGAGTGGCTATTTTTGACATTGCTGACCCTCTTGATTCTTTCTAGGCTCTATTTCACGCTTGGGAATTTCTGCTAGTCGAGCTCAGCACATGCCTACCGACCAACGAAGCGGTCTCGAGGCAAATGTTGCAAGTCGCGCAACAGTGCTTGAATGCAAACCAGGGTGCGCCGGGGCCGGAGAGCATTTTCGTCAAGCTCGTTGATGCGCGAGCAGACCTGGCTCTGGTCTTGGTCCAGCGGCTTGTCAAGTCGTCCATGCCAACCAAGGATATCAACCAGCTGTTGAGCACCCTTGTCGCCACCATACACGGCGTGGAAGAGCCGTTTGCCAAAGAATTTATTGCGTATCATCGCACACTCCTGAAAGCGCTCTTCGTCACGCTTCGAGCGTATCAGATTGCCGATCCCAAGGCTGCTTCTGACTCGCCAGTTGATTTTGACGGTTCAACAGTAAACGTCACGCAGACAATTCTCAACGTGTTGGATCACGTTGTCGGCGGAGGCTTCCGCTCTCTCGTCAGCCTCATTCACGACAACGACGCCGACGTCTGCCCAGAAGACCTAGCGCTCCTGACGGGAATTTTGCAGGCAAGCTTGAGCCTGCCAACGATGGAGCAATCGCAGACGCAGATCTTGAATATCATGGCGTCGCACGACGCCGTCCATGCCGCCACGTCACTCTACTCGTGGGCTGATAAGCTGGCACAGCAAGGCGACCCAGTGTACGGCGAATTGAGCGTTCTGTTCTTGTTGGAGCTTTCGACCATGCCGGCCGTGGCGGAGCAACTTGCATGTGACGGGATTCTCAGCAGCCTGCTGTCCGCTAATCTGACCAAGTACATGCTCAAGGCCAATATTTCACCTTACGCAGACGCACCAGTCGCCCAGCGGTGCTATGCGATTTGGGCCAAGGGTCTACTGCCGCTGATGCTCAACCTGCTTGTTGCTCTCGGCGCTACGATTGCACCGGAGCTCACCTATGTCTTGAATCAGTTCACTCACCTGCTGGAAGCAAGCGTCGATCGGTTTGAGGCACCGGGCGCAAGCCGGACCAGGTCGAGGTCCACACCTCACTACCTGACGTTGTTGGCGACATCTGAGATTCACTCACTGGCGCTGCTCACGCGCGTACTCGTTGCCTTGCGCGCCAACAACAACCGAGACGTACCCGCTGTCGAGTGGGACGCGGCTGGTCTGCTAGAGAACGTCGAATTCTGGCTGTCCAGCAAGAGGTTGCTCAAAGAGAGGCTATTGCCCATGGGGCCACGGGAGATGGAATGGAAGAATACGAAGCTGACAGCCGGGGCTGGAGGCTACGACAACTTGCTGGAGCAGAAGATTGTGTCCCAACTGGAGACTGTGAGGGACGTTTTGAGCGAGGAGCTGGAAGGCTAATGGTTCCTATTACCACGCTCACTTGGTTCTGGTACTTGGTTCTGGTACTTGGCGGAGACGGGTAAAGGGCTGAAGACAACAAGGAAATTGGTAGATGGATGACTGGGATCAGGCGTTGGAAAGCGGGACGCGCTGCTTACTTGTAGAACAATCCATGTTGGGGCGTGTGGGAAGGCGTAGCTGCCGAATTGTTCACCGACGACGATGCATACCTCGCGCAGAGAGCTTGGGTATGATTCGAGAGGTTGCATGTTCTTGGCTGGTGAAAAAGGTTCAATACATATCTGATAAACAGACCTTCCATGTCCACCCCATCCGCGCTTTTTGCAAGTTCCACATCATACAAGTACGAACTCGGCCGTCAGGGCGGACCGCTGCTATGCCCAGGCAAAGGGTCACCGACATCCAACACCAAAACAGCATAAGCGTACAATGTGTCCATATCATACACAGCCCCCCGACGGATCCATGCGACTCCTCGGGAGACTATCTCTTGTCGCGGAGAGCGGAGAGTCGATTGTGTATCTCTAGCGCGCAAACCGTCTCCAACATTATTGAGGGTTGCTCTATTTGTTCTGCATCTGCTGGGTGATCTGGGCGTTGTGCTCCTGGAAGCGGTCGCTGACGCGCTGCTGGGTGGCCATCCACTTGAGGACGCAGCGGTTGATGCAGCCGTTTTCGCGCGTGGAGAGGGCTTTGGAGGTGAAGTCGTCGACGCAGCTGATGAAGCAGTGCTCAACGAGGCCGCCGAATGCCTGTGCTCATTGTCAGCGACGCTCAAGCCCGCATAGCTCTTGCTCCCCGAAAATGTGACGTGCAACCTGCCGGAGCTTGAAGAAAGGCAAGGGGAGGATTGGTCACGTACGCCCATAAACTCCTTGACCTGGCGCTTCTGCATGCGCTGCTCCAGCGTGCGCTGCTCGGCATTGGTCAGCCTGGGATGGATTAGCTGGTGAATGCGCGCGGGTGGCGGACGACGGGGCGGCAAGAAGCGTACATATCCATGGTGGGCGGAGAGTGTGGTTGGTCGGTTGAAACGGATGGGAGGGAGGTTGGCGATGGGATGTCGTAGCGGTGATAACGGAGATGCTGCTGCTGGACTTGAAATTTTGGTATGCATGTCGTTGCGGCGATAAGGATGGGAGGCTGCGCTTATCTTATCGTTATCGGCAGGATCGCAGTGTCGCTGCGCTTCGGCCACGGCCCAGCTGCAAGTCATCTCGGTGCAGCGCTGCCCGTGCTGGGCTAGGCCTGTCTGCAGCCCCCAACACACATCAACCTATCTGTTCACGTCAGAAGGCTGTTAACCGAGTTCTCCTTTGCTGTGCATGCCTCTCCCGCCGTAACAATAAGTTACGCCCTGTCTTTGTCGCCAATCCTGCCGATTCCGGGCTTCAACGTCCAGCTCGCTTCCCCGCCTCAGCGTCTTGGTGGAGGCGCCATCGCCATCGTCAGGTTTCCAAGTATGGACTCTGCATGCCTGCAACACGTCGCCGCCCAACATGTCACCCGTCCCCTCTTCGAGCCAGGAATAGCACATGCAGCAAGGGAACTGCTTTCAAGATGACTTTGTTCTCACGTCTAGCGTCTGGGATTGCGCATGCTGGGCAACCAGGCAACCAGGCACCAGGGCCCCTCGCCTCCCTGCGAGGTGGCATGCCGGTACCAAAAGAATCGCCTCACTTACCGCCAAAGTTTTGGTGCTTGGGGGGGCGTTTATTCTGATACCCGCATGGGGTGGTTACGGAGCATCGCCCACGGTGAGATTTCGAGGCTCAGGCCGTCGTCTCCCAAAGCAGCCCTAGGCACCGCACAGCAAAGGTCAGCTTTGCGCGTCGAGCTGACCAGACCAACAGCGCTCGAATCTGGACATGGCGGCGGCTTGCATCATCGTCGATCCCGCTGCCTGGCCCCGTGGGGCCGGATCGATGTTGAAGCTGCAGCAACCTCGCCACGGCGGGTCGGTGGAGCAGAGGCGAACGGCGATGTTGCCGCAGCGATTCTAACTTGGGAAATTTGCTGTGTAAGTCGGCCTCCGGTGGGCAAGGTAACGGCAGGCTGCAGGCTCTGCGTACAGTACCTGTTTACTCCCCCCAAGGCTGTGTTTCCCCATGCCCAGATGCCAGGCAGCTCTGGGTGTGCCCTTATAATCGTTGGCCCAACTGCATAAAACCGCATCAACCTCGAGGGAGCCTAGCAGTTGCTGCCAGGCAGTCAACTCATTAGGCCTCCAGCACGAAGCCCTTCTCTCACAGGCGTGCCGGATGCACCTTGCTCTCCGCCGCCGTGCATTCTCCCCACATAACGTATTGGCGAGTTTTCCCCAGCCGATCGTCAAGGCTGGTGTGCATTACTGTACGCAGGGCCTCGTATCCGTAGAGTCTGTCCATTGATTGATGATGACGACAACGACGACGATGATGGTACCCGCACCGTGTCGGCGGAGTCTGTTGCAGTTCGGCTCCGACCACGTGCCGTCGCCTTCAGGACAGGCACTGAGCGCGCCTAGTGCAGAGGCTAATGGGAGCAAGATTCGAGGCTTAATGCATGCGTCCAACAGCGCTCGTTGGTGGCTGCAGGTTCCATTATTACGAGCAGGCAGGCGAAGGATTTTTTCCCTTGTTGGACACTGCAGCGCTGGGCATTTTTCTATCTTGAGGTACCTACCCCGAGGCGCTGTAGCGACTTCGTAGCTTCCATTGAAATTGGGTTGCGCACTGTCTGGCTGACGGTTCACCCTTGTTTCTTTTCTCGTGGTCCCGGGAAAAGCATGTTCGTGCGTGCCGCGGCAGATGAAGCTGGAACAGTATTGTTAAACAGCCGCGGGCCGTGCCTGTTTCTGTTATTGTCTTTGTTCCCATCTTTACTCGCTCGCAAGAAACACCAGCAGGGCTCCCTGGCTGCCCTGCCCTGCCCTGGCCGCCCCAGTCCCGCTCGACAGCGACAGCGACGAGGCCGCAGCAACCCAGCAACGCAACCGGGCGCAGGAAGCAAACAACAGAGGCAGAAACAACAGTGGGCTCCCAGGGGTGCATAGGCGCGGTCCCGAGACTGGTCGCGGAGGTGCATCTTGCTGCAGGCCTGCGTCCTGAAATTACCTTTTCCCCTCTGATTGCCATTATTCGCTGGCTCTCGTTCCCTCGTGCTGCTACTTGGTCCGTCTCGCGCTGCTGATCCACCGCCGACGCCGCCGCTGGGCCCCCAGCCAACAGGCCCAGCGCTAAGGGACTCCGTAGCACCCGGCACCAGCACGAGCACCAGCACCAGCACCAGCACCAGCACCAGCACCAGCACCAGCACCAGCATCAGCATCAGCATCAGCACCAGCGCCTACACCACCTGCACTCTATCTCGGCCACCGCCGCCATCGCCGCCCACTGCAGCCTGGCAGTGACCGCCCGCAGCACCTGAGACTGCCTACTCCAGCGCCCTCAATCCCTACCTTACCTACCTTACACACCACCGCCTCCGACCATCGTCACCCTCTCGAGGTCTGCCGCGCACCTCGCCGCAACCCTCCTCATACCGCACCTCCTCTTCCATCGCCAGCGCATCGCTCGCCTTCGCAGTCGCCTTCTTCATGCCGCAGAATTTGGGCGTAGACGTCAGCTGGCTAGCCCGACGATAGGTGCCCGTCGCTCGAGCGCTTTCGTCGCATCCGCCGACCGCATTCCCCTCATCCTCAGCCGACCGAAAGCTGCTCTGCGGAAGCAGCCGACAAGCCATTGACCGACCTTGCACCGCTCGCCGCCAGGAACTGCCTCACGTGTCGTTGCGCGCCCGCTCGGCGTCGTGTCGAGGTCGGCATCCTGGGCTCGAAGACCTCCGCGAATCGTCCGTCATCGCCCTCGGCCTGGTCGCGAAGAGCGCCATCGTGATCCAACATGGCTTCTGCTATTCCCACGCCAAATAAAGCCAGCCCGTCGAACCAGACGACGCCGCTTGGTGCAACGCCTGCCTCGCCTCCAAATAAACGCGACCTCAAGTCCTGGTGGAAGGGCTTCAAGCTGCCCTCCAAGCACTCAGAACCCGCAGGTAGGGCCCTAACCTCGCGTTGCTTCCTACCCCGTTGCCGAGTCTTTGGTCCCACGTCCGCGACCATCAGCCTGGCGCTTTTGCCTCGCTGAGCAGCGAAGACTCACCCGTCGTCGATTATCTCTTTCATGACCCGTCGTCCCGTCCCGATGGTGGCGGCAGCGGTCGCAGGCGATACGATGTGACCTACAAGCGCTGGCCGTCGAATACTTCGCCACAACTTATTCCATCTGCGCTCTCAAGCTCTCTACTGCTGCGATCCCATCGCCGTCATGTAGCCGCGACTCGCTAACTTTGCCCGTAGTAGAGACCAAAGCGCCTGGCATCTTCGGCATTCCCCTGCGGCAGAGCATAACATACGCCAACGTCGCCATATCTCTTATCGATGAGAACGGCCAGAGCTACATCTATGGATACGTACCAATAGTTGTGGCAAAGTGCGGAGTCTTCTTGAAGGAAAAGGGTGCGTGGGAGCCAGCTGCGCACAGTCGCGTCCATGCTAATTTCCTCGGCAGCCACCGGCATCGAGGGCATCTTCCGCCTGAGCGGCTCCGAAAAGCGCATCAAGGAACTTAAATTGATATTCGATTCGCCCGACCGCTACGGCAAGGGGCTTGTCTGGGACGGTTACACCGTTCACGATGCGGCCAACGTCCTCCGCCGATACCTCAACGACCTTCCTGAGCCCGTCGTGCCCTTGGACTTGTACGAAAAGTTTCGCGATCCTCTACGTGGCGCCACGAAGCAAGCCGTTGGCGATGTCGAGGGGCCCCAATTTGTGGACAACTTCGACGAGATGGCCGCCATCGAGAAATACCAGCAGCTCATCACGGAGCTACCTCCGCTCAACAGGCAATTGCTACTCTATATCCTAGATCTTCTCGCAGTCTTTGCCGCCAAGTCGGACGAGAACCGCATGAACTCGCAGAACTTGGCCGCCATCTTTCAGCCTGGAATGCTTTCTCACCCAACTCACGCCATGGCACCGGAGGAATACAGACTAAATCAATGCGTTCTAATTTTCCTCATTGAAAACCAAGACCACTTCCTGATCGGCATGCAAGGGACAGCTGCGGACGAAAAGACAAAGAAAGAGGTGGAATCGGGAACTCCGACCGGTTCCCTGACGCCAAACCCCAGCAGAACTCCGGGTGGCCTCGATAGGACGGCCTCGAATGCCAGCGCAGGAGCCACGAGCGTTCGACGCGACGGCAAGCTTCGGAGGAACAGGTCAGTTTCTTCACGACACTCACGGCAAGATGGTAGTACGACGCCAAACAGCCCTGCACCAACCGCGACACCCACGGGCGGCTTAGGTAGGAGCAATACCGTCCCGTCAAAGAAGTCGCCGGCCTTGCCCGGAGGCAAGTTCAGGAACCGCGATAACAGTGGCCAACAATCGCCAGCCGCCCATGTGGGACCCATGACCCCTGTACGTGCAACTCGCCCGGCAGACCCGTCCCAGAGCTCCAGCCCGGCAGCCGCTGTGGGTGCGGTATACCCAATGGTCGAACCAGCTTCAGTGCCAGCACCGAGCCAGGAGAGATTACTGGAGGCTTCCCAGGGAACTCCGACTTCATCCACAAAGGAACGGAACCTGCCGAGCATTTTCCAGCGATCAACTGCCGATGGCGGCGAGAAGAGGCAGCCTAATAAACTAAAGAAAAAGCGCGTACCGGGCACCTTGAACATCAGCGCCCAGAGCTCGACCACCTCATTGCCCCGTTCGAATACTGCGTCTCCAGCCTTGGAGGCCTCGAACCCCATGGACTCGCTGCAGCCCATGGCGGAACCTTTAGTGCAGCCAACGTCACAGCCAACGGCACAGCCAACCTCGCATCCCATCTCGCAACCCTTTACGCATCCCATCACGTATCCCGTCACGGAGCCCACCCAACATACGTCACTACCTCCCGTTCAGGCTGCATCTCGAGAGCCCAATCTTAATTCTCCGCCTCCTCAACCGTCTGCTGAGATGACGGTACAGCAGCCGCCTGCCCTGGCTCAAGGGCCAAGTGAGATGTCTTCGGAACCCATCCCTCGCGCATCTCACAAAGCATCCAACAGTAGCCTGCATCCCGAAGACAAACTGCGGCGGAAGAAGTCTCCACCGACATCCCTCCACTCTTCGTTCAACGAGGGCTCGGACTTGGATCAACTGATAGATGAACAGGTTATGCCAACGGCAGACAATGCTGACAAGGAGAAGAAGAGGCGGTGGAGATTATCGCGGAGTAGAAATAACGACAATGGCCTCGGCTCAACAAGTTCCGTGGTAACGCCTCCGCACGCGAACATCGGCTCCAATGACACGGCAGTGATCAGTACCACATCCATTGGTAGCGGTACCAGCAAGCCGCGCAAGAGCTTTACAAACGAGAGCTCAGAACCGACGACCCAGACCAGCATCGAAGGGCAAATGGCTCAAGAGGGCGGCAAAGATAACAAGGACGAGTCTAAAGGACCCATTGGCTGGATCAAGAACAAGTACCGTGAGGCTAAGGAAAACGCCGAGCAGAGACGGGCCAAATCGCCACCCGCAGACCGTCAGGGAGCCAACGCCGCTCTGCTTCCACGCGGCAAAAGCTTAGATCTGAGGCGTGAGAAGAGTAACGAGGAGCAGCAGCCACAGAGGGTGTTGGAGAAGCAAGGGGACAGGGAGGCCCCGGGCCCGGCAGAGGTTCCACAGGAGCCACCGAGAGAGATTCTCCAAGATACGCCGCCAATCGCATCTACCGCCGGCGCACCGATAGCGGCACCAACGGCGGCGGCGCCAGACGTCCTGATCGAAACTTCCAAAGACGAGCTCAATACCATCGCCGAGGACAGTGAGACGCAACAGGCAGCTGAAGCTCAATATGAGCACGCTCGCCCCATAGTTGCGGATGTTCAGCCCCAAACTGATACCCGCAATTGAGTAAGAGATCTGTGACATCGACTTGGAATAGAATATGGGACTATGAGACTATGAGAGCTGAGCCAGATGCGTCTCATCTCTTGATACTTCGGCCCTCCGACCCATGGGCAATATCCACTCTGGCTGCCCACTTCAGCATGGGCAGCACAAACGCTTCCGACCGCTGTACGCGCGCAGGCTTCTTTTAAGCAGTTATTTTCTCCCTTCGATAGCGCACGAGGCGCCGTCTATTCCCCCCTTATCGTTCGTCTTGCGTCTGGCTGCCTGCGATCCACGAGACGTGCATCCCTCCTTTTTTTAATCCTTCTGTTGGATGTAACATGCACGCCGACACCTTTTGATATGACGCATTGCAATTTTTTCTTTTCCCCAACCCCGACAACAAAAGATGAAAGAGGACCGAGATGACCGGCATGGGACGAGATGGGAGCGGGAAACGCAAGGAAGAGGCTCACGGGACGTGAGAAGGGCATGTTTTGTGTAATGTACAGGCCACTAAGAGATACTTAAACCCCTTTTCTTTAACACTGCCTTGTGCTATGCGTTTTCGTTGCTGCAATATTTGTTTGGTAAAGGGTTGCTGAGGGGGTCTGAAGGGCGTTCACATTGACCACTGGGATTGAGGCAATGTGAATTCGTGACTTGGTATTTATTAAATTTTGTATGGATGGGAACCCTGTGTTTCTGTATTAGTACAATGCTCGCTAGAAATATGCTAAAACGTCTACGAGATACGACAAGTCTAATCTCATCGAGGCCTGTGCTTGGGCGGTGGCGCATTGTCGTACACGCCCGTGTCCCATACGATCATCTTGCCGGTACGCCGCCTGTCCTCGTTGAAGAAGCCATTGAAGCCGCCCCATACACGACGGATGGTGATACCCAGCGCCTTGCCCTCGACAGTATCCGAAAACTCGCGCAACAAAGGCTCGATGCCCTCAAAACCGACAATGTAGCGCGGAGAGCGCATGCCGCGCCCCGCGGCAAAGAGCTCCGTGCGAAGGAAGCCCATGGGGTCATCGTAGAAGCGATCTGCTTCGTCGCGGTAAAATTCCCTCTCAGGTGTATTGGGCGACGTGTGCAGAGGGGGCTCGCAAGTGAGGGCATAAGCGCTGAGCCCTGGGTAAACAAGGTGGGACCGCCAGGGGGTGGAGTGGCAGGGCAAGAGGAAGAGGGCGAAGAGCTCGTCCTGTGGATCGGGAGCCTGGTGCGTGGCGTGCGCGAGCTGCACAGAAGCTGGATGTATGCGCTCGTATTCCCGGCGAAGGTAAGACATGACAGTGAGGGGCGCCGGCTGATGGAGGAAGGTGAGATACCCGGCGAGGACAAGGTTGACGCCGAGCGCAGCGAAGAGATACGGCTTGTTGCGGAGACGAGGACGGTAGACAACGGCCTTGGCCGGCGGCCTCGATGATGGAGGAGAGGTAAAGAAGGAGGCGGCCAGTGGCGCGGCGAGGATGTTGAGGACCGGGAGGAGGGGGTAGATGAAACGGACTTCTTTGTGAGATATGAGGGATAGCGCGATGACAGTGGCAAAGACGACGTAGGATAGAGTCCTGAGCGTGTTGAACTGATCGACGGAGGAAGCTGAAGGTTTGCAGAGGCCCCAAAGGGCGAAGGGGAGGCTAGTGGTGGTGAGGAGAGGGATTCCCTGAAGAAGGTAGTAGTGCCAGGGATTGCGCCCGTAGAAGACAGCTAGAGACTTGGAGATGTTGAAGTTGAGCCAGTTGTAGGGCGGAAATGTCCAGAAGCCAAAGTAGAGGCGGTCGGATACAAATGATAGGCCCAAGATCAGACTGCCGCACAGGAAGGCTTCCCTGGAGAGAGTCAAAGTGGACGTCCAAGTCAGCGGTGAAGAGCCCCTGAGAGTCACCCTGGTGAGGGCCACTCCGACAACGGTTGCCCAGATGAGAACGTTTGTCGGCCGCAAGACAACTGCCAGGGCGGCAAGGCACAGAGACGCACGGAGCTGCCACAGGCTGCGGAGAGGATTGGCCGGCTTCGGGTTCTCCTTGGTGGAAACGGCGGCGCCGAGTAGCTGCCAGGGCCAGAAGTACAAGGCCATGGCAGTGAGGGTGGTCTCGAGCGAGTTGGAAAACGTACGCGTGGAGACGTACCACTGCCAAGGGCTGAAGATCTGGAGAAAGAGCTGCGCGACGTGTGAGTTTGTAAGTTGATGATGAAAGAAGGCGAATGAAGTTGGTGAATCAGAGACAGATAGACGTACCGCAAAGAAAGAGGCGTCGCTATCCGAGCCGTAGATTTTGACCGCAAGTTGCCAGGTAAACCAGTCTCCCAAACCGGCAATGCCAGCTTGCAACACCTTGGGCGCGCCCATGACAACCGTGGTGCGTAGCACATTGCCCACGGGTATGAAGCCAGAGAGCTTATCCGCAATCATGTACGCTCCCGAGAAGAGGACGGGATGAAGAGAGGATCTCAGCTGATGATGCCATTCCTATAAGAGAGGCGTCAGTGTTCCATTCCTCATCGCATTTCCATCGTGCGAGGCAACAAGACGCGTGGTTCGGGGCATCTCAATTGGGAATTTTCCAACGCGCATAGTACACATTCGCACATCCACTTACCCAGGTCAGCCACGCTCCGCTGGACGGCCCAAAAGCGAGCCGCCAAGCGGGCTCAAGGGACTGGAAGAACTCATCGGGCTGGAAGAACGTGGCGATCCAACAAGCGTTGATGAGGCGGACTATGACAATGTCGCGAAGGAACCTGGGACGGCTGCGCCGGTTGCGAGCTGAGGGAGGGGATGATAGGGCCATGGCATGCGCCAAACGTCGGTCGTTAGACGTGTCCTCTGGGCCGGGGGAGGTGACAGAGAGGTAGCGTGCAAACGGGCGACTTTCCAAGACGCATTGGGCCAGCTGCTGGGATGGGCGAATTCGGCGTCAAGCCTGACGATCTGGCGCAGATGCCGGGACTTGGCTCAGGCAACGCCGACGAGGCGTTTGGGGTTGTCGACGGGAGCGTCGCGGTTAACGGCCGTCGTCGAAGTGGACTCTGGAGGTGCCAATCGAGACCCCTGAGATGGAGGACTAGCGTGGTGGTTGGTACCTTGCCGTACACAAGGTGCACACGACGAGAAGTACCGTACGGAGTACATCCACGCAGCAGTTTGGCTGGCCGGTGACATGTGCTCGTTCCAGCGCTTGCGCAGCGGAAGCGAGCCCCAAGCTGCCCGTACGAGTAGTTGTAGCCGCTGCGCTATTGTTTCGCGGGCCTCGTGTCGTGTCGTGGCCCTGCATGCACTCTCCCGCAACCCGAACATCGGCCAGCCGTCCCGCTGCGTTGCATCCCGACTCTCGCAGCCAGCCAGCCACGCGCATGACATGACGCAGCGCCTCCGTGTCCCGCCCTGTCAGGCACGGCAGGGCATTTCGATCCTCGGCCTGCAGCGACGGGACACAGACGACGACCTCAGCCTCTGCCCGCCGTGACGACGACCGCTGGCCGCGCCGCGCATCACCAGTCTCAAAGCCCCGGACGCCCGGTGTCGGCACGGTACGTAATACTCATGCCGCCATTGGCTGGTTGTCGTAGCGAGTCGAGGCGCGCCTGGATCGGCTACCTTACCTTACGTAGAAGACATGGATTTGGCCGACGCACGGTGGGGAACAGTGCAAGCCTCCGCCATGGACTCGAAGCTGGCCCTCCCGTCCGTACAATACGACGTGCGACGACGGCCCAGGCCGCGGGCATGTCTCGGTGGCCGGCTGGCTTCGGCACGGAGGCTGCGAGGCACGCCAGCGCCAAGGTGTGGTGGCACCACGGCCGTTGATCCGCGACCAACGCCTCGCGACGCCGGGCCCTCCGTGTGCTGTCCACTTGCACTTAGGGGTATAGCGGCGGACAAACTTCGTCGGAGGGCAACACAACGAGTTTTCCGTCGGCCTCGTGAGCACCTATAAATGCAAAGGGGGGAGGCGCCAGCACCCCGCAGGTGAACCGTTTCTTTTCTCCTCTCCCAACCATCCCCGAAACCTCGCGTCTCAACCCAGATCAGATCGCCAATCGCCTTGGTGTTCCTTCCCCAGTCCTTCCAGAAGCAACCTTTGCCCGAACAAGCAACTGCCTACCCTAAGGTACCGACCGTAGAAGCATAGCAGCCCTAGCCGGTTAGTACCTGCCTCTCCTCCCAGCCCAGAGCCCCTCCGAACCCCAGACCCTTAAGCCGGCAGGCACGTCACGATTGAGGAGGGGTCTTTTTCTGCCCTGCCCCTCCATCGTCGCTCGCACCTCAAAACAGGGCGACTCGTTCGTTACCAACGCATACTACACAGCAGCGTCTCGACGAGCCAGTTCGACGGGACAAGCCGCTGACCGCAATCGTCATTTGCTAGTGTCTAGACTCAACTCGCCTCGCTCCACGCCAGTCCGTCACAATGGCTCCCCACGCTGACGACGTCGCCCCCCGCGCCGCCGGCGACTGCTACCACGCCTCGTCGACGGCCGCCGCCATCGCTTCCGAGAACGAGCATGCCGCCCACAACTACCACCCGCTGCCCGTTGTCTTCGCCAAGGCCCAGGGCGTCAACGTCTGGGACCCCGAGGGCAACCAGTACCTCGACTTCCTGTCTGCCTACAGCGCCGTCAACCAAGGCCACTGCCACCCCGAGCTTGTCAAGGCCCTGGTCGACCAGGCCAGCCGTCTCACGCTCAGCTCCCGTGCCTTCCACAACGACGTGTTCCCCAAGTGGGCTGAGAAGATTCGCGACGTCTTTGGCTACGACATGGTGCTGCCCATGAACACCGGCGTCGAGGCCACCGAGACCGCCATCAAGGTTGCTCGCAAGTGGGCGTACAAGGTCAAGGGCGTCGAGCAGGGCAAGGCCCTCGTCTTTTGCGTCACTGACAACTTCCACGGCCGATCGGTATGCTACTTCATAAGAACTGGCACGTACCACACAAGAGTTTTGCTGACAAATGATCATAGATGACTGCCATCACCCTGTCCACGGACCCCGAGTCCAAGGACAACTACGGCCCCTATGTCCCCAACATTGGCGCTGCCAACCCCTCCACTGGCAAGCCCATCCGCTTCAACAACGTCGCCGACCTTGAGGAGGTGCTCGAGGCCCACGGCAAGGACACCGCTGCTTTCCTCGTTGAGCCCATCCAGGGCGAGGCTGGCGTCGTCGTCCCCGATGAGGATTACCTTCAGAAGGTGCACGCCCTCTGCAAGAAGCACAACGTCCTTCTCATCTGCGACGAGATCCAGACCGGCATTGGCCGGACGGGCCGCATGCTGGCCTCTGAGTGGTCCGGCATCAAGCCCGACATGGTGACGCTGGGCAAGGCCATCTCTGGCGGCATGTACCCCGTCAGTGCTGTCATGAGCAGCAAGGAGGTCATGCTGGTGGTGGAGCCTGGCACCCATGGCTCTACCTACGGCGGCAACCCCTTGGGCTGCGCTGTCTCCATCCGAGCCCTGGAGCTTATTGAGGAGGAGAATATGATTGCCAACGCCGAGCGCCTGGGCCAGATCTTCCGCGACGGCATCGTGGCGCTGAAGAGCCCCATCGTTAAGACGGTCCGGGGCAAGGGCTTGCTGAACGCTATGGTCATCGACGAGGCGGCCACGTCCGGCCGCACCGCCTGGGACCTGTGCATGCTGCTGAAGAGCAAGGGTCTTCTGGTAAGGCCGACTCCCTGACCATCTACCTAGCGTTACCCGGTACTAACGAGTCTGTCACAGGCCAAGCCTACGCACGGCGACATTATCCGCTTTGCTCCCCCGCTGGTCATCACAGAGACTGAGCTCAGGAAGGGCTTGAGCATCATTGCCGAGGCCATCAGGGAATTGCCTACCGCCGCCAAGGCTGCGGACCACTAAAGACTTATGACGTCTAATCCGGACACACGTGAGCGCACGTGAGCGCAAGCTCCGGGATGTGATGATGAATGACAACCGATATTCAAGAAAGCGTTTTCGTCGTAACAGATACCCCAGGAAATATGGCTGGTCGGCCTCATGTGAGCGGAGTGAATTGGGAATTTAGAGGAGCCACGGTAAACAGGTGCCCGCGCAAGTTGGAGAGGGAAAATTACGGGAATGGCAATGTCGGACCTTTGGGCGACCTTGCGCGATGGCATTGGTACATTTGGCTATTGGTACTCTGGCGCAGTAGCAACGATAGAATTGGAAATGTTCTATCAGAGAATAATTCGTCCGAGCTCGATTTGCGCTGTGGGCATGTGAAACGTCCCCTTGGTACCCAGGCATTGAACCATCGCCGCCGGTTGCCGTCGGTCTATCTATCCTCACTGTTATCACTGCCATAAATATGCCTTTTCGACGACTCTTAGTCTACCCTCCTGTAATGCGTAATGCTACCGTGTTACTATAGTAGTAGAAGAACCCATATGGAAACAGCAAAACCTTCGTTATCTTAGAACACTAGACTATGAACCCTCTGGGAAATCGTACATGACATCAAACTGTTACAAATTCGTCCCTCACTTTTTCTTATCCTTCTTCTTCTTCCCACCACCCAACGCGTCGGTTATGCTACCGACACCAAGGCTATCAAGGATCTTGTTGACGCCCAGGCCACCCAGCAGACCGTCAACGAGACCACCCAGACCAAGGCCACCCAACTAAAGAAGTTGTCAGCAAAGCCGTACGCGTAAGGGCTGGTATTCAGAAGACTCACGAGTTTTCCAACAAGGCCGAGGACACCACTGAGGAGCAGCCCGACGGCGGCGAGGATCTGGAACAATGGCTCCGAAAGAAGTCCCCAGAGGGGGCTAAGCTCTTTCTTTGCATGCGGCATGCCCTCGATCTTGCTCTTGGCGTTGTCAATCGTTTGAGTGACGGTGTCGGTGAGCTATTGGGGTATGAGTCAGTCCGATTCGGCAATGAGGACTCTATGGTGCTCACCTCCTTGAGGACATCGGCAAGATGATACTCCTCGGGACTTGCATCCTGGGTCGCCGACTTGTGCTTCGCGTTTCTCTGGATACGCCCATCGGGATCCATTCCGCGGATCATGCCGTTGACCTCTGTCAAGATCTTTCCGCCCTCTTCAATCAGCGGCTTCACCTCCTTGACGAGCTGTTCCTCGTCGAGCTCATCCTTTGGCGTCGACTCCGCCGTGTCCACCTTGTTCGTAATCATCTTGCAGATTGGGCGTATCTTCTCGAGCGACTGATCAATCGACGCCCCTAGCTGGCCCGCCAGCTTCTTGTCCTTCTCGGCCTGCTCGTCGAGGAGAGCGACGTGTCCGATTGCGGCGCCCTTGGCGTTGATAACGTCGCCGTCATCGTCAACCAACTTACCGGCACACGCACCGACGTCCCCGCTGACAAGGTTGCCAACGACTTTACCGTCTTTATCGGTAACCTTACCCTCGCCGTTGACCCTGCAGCCGGACAGAGGATCCACATCCTTCTCAACTTCGGGCTCCTCCCAACGCTCAGCCTTGCCGAGCACGTTACCACTCTTATCGATAACGTCGCCGTCTTCGTCCACGGTACGGCCGCTAAGCTTCTTTCCGTCGCCAGAGACGAGCTTTCCGACAACGTCGCCAGAGGCTGTAACGACTTTGCCCTCCTTATTGATAGTACAGCTTCCGAGATCAGCAAACGGGCCTTCGCGAGACTCTTCCCGCTCATATTCGGGAACCAGCTCGGCCTTGCCAATTTTGTCTCCAGACTCGCTCATAATATTACCTTCCTTGTCGCACATACGTCCGACAAGGGAGCGCAGGTTACCCTCAACGACGCGACCGAAGATGGCGCCATTGGAGTCGACGACATTACCGCGTTTGTTGACCCTCTTACCAGCCAGGAGAGATTGGTCGGCCTTTTCCTCGACCTCTTCTTCAGGCTCGTCCCAAGCTTCGGCCTTGCCGACAACGTTACCTCGTCGATCGAGAATATCTCCGTCTTCATCGACGTGGCTACCCTTGAGACGCTTGGGATCACCCTCGACAACAGTACCAACTTGCTTGCCGTCGGACGTAACACGCCCATCAGCCTCAACCTTGGCGTCTGGAAAGTTCTCAAAGGGGGCGAAGTCTTTGGTATCTTCCTGAGGAACAGGCTCCGCGCGGCCGATGACCTTGCCAGAATCGTTCCAGATCTTGCCTTCTTCGTCGGCGACCCTGCCAAGGAGTTTTTTCGCTTCGCCTTGCGTGAGGCGGCCGACAATATCGCCGTCGCTATCGACGAGGTTTCCAGCTTTGTTGACCCTGGTGCCTTTGAGGACGGAAAAGTCAACTGGCTTCTCTTCCTCCTCTTCATCTTCTTCCTCTTCCTTGGGGATGGGCTCGGCGCGGCCAACAATCTCGCCGTTATCGTCTCGAATATTACCTTCCTCGTCGGCGGTCATATCCCGCAGTTCTTTAGCTTTGCCTTCTACGAGGCGTCCGATAATACTGCCTTCGCTGTCGATGAGATTTCCACCCTTATTGACGGTGGCGCCTTCGAGGACGGTGAAATCAAGTGGCTTCTCTTCCCCTTCCTCCTCGTCCTCGTCCTCTCCTTCTTCCTCGCCCTCTCCTTCTTCCTCGTCCTCTCCTTCTTCCTCGTCCTCTCCTTCTTCCTCATCCTCTCCCTCGTCCTCTTCCTCTCCCTCTTCATCATCTTCTCCTTCCTCGCCTTCCTCCTCTTCGTCCTCCTCGTCCTCATCCTTCTCGGACTCTGGAATAAGCTCGGCGCGACCAACAATCTCGCCATCGTCGTCTCGGATATAACCTTCCTCGTCGGCGGTCTTATCTCGTAGGTCTTTAACATTGCCTTCTACGAGGCGTCCGATAACAGTGCCTTCGCTGTCGACGAGATTTCCACCTTTGTTGACGGTGGTGCCATCGAGGGCGGAGAGGTTCAGTGGCTCGTCGTGCTCGTCGTTCTCGTCCTGACTGTCATCGTCCTCAACCTCATCTTCGTCCTCACCTACGTCTTCGTCCTCACCTTCGTCCTCGTCCCCACCTTCGTCCTCGTCCTCACCTTCATCCTCGTCCCCATCCTCGGTATCGGACGGGACTGGAGTCTCCTCATTGGCGTCGTCCAATGCCCCCTCGGCATCCTCTTTGGATTCGTCGATTGGTGTGGGGCTCTGAGCCTCCAAATCATCATCATCTTGCCCAGCCTTTGCCGAGGCATCGGCTTTAGACTTGTCGATAGCAGACTTTGACTTCTTGGTAGCAGACTTAGCCATGTCCATGGCGGGTTTTGATTTGTCAATAGCAGACTTTGGCTCGTCGGTGGCTGACTTCGCTTTGTCGGTAGCTGACTTTGATTTGTCCATAGCGGACTTCTTCAACTTGCCGGCAGCAGGCTTTGACTCCTCTGTGGCGGACTTTGCCTTATCGGTAGCAGGCTTTGGTCTGTCGGGAAGAGAACTCTTGAGCTTGTCGGTAGCAGGCTTCGACTCGTCGGCAGCAGACTTTGCCTTGTCGGTGGCGGACTTCGACTTGCCCGTAGTAGTCTTGGCTTTCTTTTTGATCGAGTTCGCCGGGTCCTTCTTCGCCGCCGCAGGGGTGTCATTGTCCTTGAGTTGATCGGGGGAAGGAACCTCTTCCTCATTGGAAGAGTTAGGTGCGTCGACCGAGGCGTTGGACTCCGTCGCCTTTTTGGCAGACGACTTCTTGTCCCCGGTCACGGACTCGGTGTCGAGTGAGAGTTTTCCCGAGATGAGTGACAATTTCCCCAAGATATCTCCTGCGGGGTTGACGACATAACCGTTTGCGGTCACAGTATGTCCAATGAGCGGTTGTAGGTCTTCAGAGTCAGCGACCTTTGCGATAGCCTTGCCTGACTCGTCGATGATCTTTCCTGACTTCTTGACAACACCAGTGTGTTGGTAATCTGGAGAGTCGCCCGCAGCTGTGATGGATGAAGTCAGCTTCTGCCAAGAAATATGTGGGACGTGACTTTGGATGGGCCTACTCTTTTCCTTCGCTGAAGATGTGGCTGACTTCCCACCGCCACCAGACTTGGACGCTCCATTCTTTTTGATGGGCATTGTTGCGAATACGTCTCAGTTGAGGAAGTGATCGCTAATTGGTTTACAACAGCTACTTCTTTCTCTCGTTGCACAGCATCGCCCTCTTTATGCGGAATTACAACCAGCACCTTTCAGCTGAGAACAGGTTTCTATAAAGACCAGCCAGACTCTGAAGTCACCACATACGTCAGCGGCATGTCATAAAACCGGCTCTGAGGGCAAGATGTCAGTTTAATGTGGAAGAGCCCTCCTACCATCAGGTAGTGACTAGCAGCGACTTTGGCCCCACGTGACGCCATATCGGAGCACTCCATCCTCACGAGGTGGATGGAGAGCAACACACCCGCAATTCTCGCGGGCGCCAACTCGAGGGTATGCGTGTCATGGTCGATTTAGATCCAGTTAGCACCGGTGGGCTATGCTGAATGGTGCTAACGAGGCCTAGTGTCGCATGTAAAATGGTGACGCCACACTCGGTGTAGCAATAATCCGCCTTGTAGTATAACTTGACACCTAGGTGCTGCTGCTGGCTCGGATACTAGCATGTAAAGTAATACCTACAAACTTATGCCCGTCGACAGTTTAGGCTAGAAAGTCTCATACTAACTAGTTGAGTTGAGTGTAAGTAGACGGCGGAGGTGGAATATTGGATCACCTTGAAATTCAGTCCCATCTTTCAGGGCACATATGGCCCACCCCACACCAAGGGTGCCGTTTGAGTTTCCACATGGCTTGGCCGAGAACCCGTTTCTGCGCCCTAAGATATCGTATCGTCAATGCTGAGGATATTATTCCCCGTGGTAGAATGGGGACTTGCGTCATAGCTTGCCAAAATGGCTGTTTCTGTTGCAAATGGGGCATGGGTCAGTTACGTGGCCAGACGTACAATCCTGTTTCGGTGTCGTCACGCGGTGGGTAGGACAACCTACTCCACAGCTTTCTTGCACGAGAGTGATAAACAAAAGGCGAGTCCATGACCGTCCCCAAGCTTGTATCCGAACAATGCTAGTGAAGGTAGCATCGAAGCACCGCCAGCACCAACATTGATCTTCCTTGGTGACAAGAACATTTCCAACGCTCAATCTCTTCATCATGCCATTATTTGTAAGTTGAAGTGCGACAAAAGTCACCTCGGTAGCTTGACGGCTAACAATCTGGTGTTGCAGGACCAAAAGAATCAAAAGAGTGCCGGTAAGGCTAAGAAAGCCAAGCCGGTGCAGGAGGACAGCGGTCGGTCCAGTTTCCTGCCGACCTCACGGGCGGAAGACTAACAACGTGAAGAAGAGCACGATTCCGGCAATGACTACGAGGACGGACAGGATGAAGGCGCCGCTGCTCAACCCGAACTAAGCCACGGCAGCTCTGGAGAGGAAGAAGAAGAGAAGGTTGAGCCCGCAACGCCGGAGAAGTCTCAACTCAAGGCTCCGGCCAAGAAAAAACAGATGAAGCCCAGTGCCTTCAACAACGCCATGTCGGAAGAGAAATACAACAAGCAGATGATGGCTCGGATGCAGCAGCAGCCCCAGCAACAAGTTGCCGCGCCAGCCCAACCAAAGCCCGAGGGGGAGAAAAAGAACCCGCTCAAGCTGCGACTTGACTTGAATTTGGATATCGAGATCGAACTACGCGCCAAAATCCATGGTGATATCACCTTGGCCTTGCTGTGAGTTGACCCTGGTCCTTATACCGTCACGAGTCACTGACAAGGCTGACTTAGCGACATGGGTTAAGCGATATGTAATGCGTAGATAGCTTCATTAGGTAGAAACGGTGGTTTGCTGTTGGAACTCTTTTATTTCTTGCGCGTTTGCGGGCGCGTTTCCTCGAAGTGTCGTTGACGGATTACGGTCGTGAAGGTACACACATCAGATAACCATTCGAAAAGGCTCCTTGACCTACACTATACCATCGCAATTACGTACGTGCCCCTCATTCGTCGCCAAACTCCGCGAATCCTGTGGGAAATGTTAATGTGACTGGACATGATTCTCACAAGCCAACACGGCAAAGGGCACGACGGCGTCGAGACAGCAGGCTGTACTCGATGATGGAGAAACGCAGAAAGAGACGGGAGGATTCGAGTGCGATTCTTAAGGTGCCACGGAAATTGCCCCGCACTCCACCAGCGAGGAATGGCTGAAACCTCACTAGACCGTAACCGTCGCGCAGCTGCGCCAGCTGCGACGCAACTGTGGGGCATTAAAAAGATAGACCCAGTTTTAAAACCCAATTAACAACTTCATGGACAGTCATTTCGGACCCCACTGTAGTATATATAGTATATACGCAGTACTATAAGACGAATACCATTACTGGCTAACGTTAGAATTAGATAGCTCACGCCTGCTGGCTTAACTTATAGGAGAACTAACAAGTGACTCGAAGTATTTGAATTGATAACTTATACTATCCTTGTTGGCTCATACATTTTGTCGGGGTTAGGGGCAGACATCTGACCAAGCAAAAGTGGAGGAACAACTGGTGGCCTGAATTTCCATGGATATAAAAGAGGCATATGGATTCCTATGAACAGTTGGTCCCTCATGCGCGATACCTTGTTCAGGAGCTTTCCATAACTCAAGAAAGGAGGAAAATTGTTTTCTCCCACCTTTCTGAAACGTCCTTGCTTGCCATACGCTGCCTTGCCTACTTGACCTGCCTTGTTAGGCCTTGCCTGTACGACACATGCATTCAGCCATCGCCAAATTTGCTTGGGCAAGGTCCCTCATTGTCTCATGCGGCAGACGTTGCACTCGGCTTTTGGTGTGCTCGATCGCCTCAACAGAACATGTTTGCTCAACTTAGCGGAGACCGTAAAGTGACTTGGAGTGCGCGCACGGCATGAAGCCACTGTAGGCTTGATACGGGGCTGACTGTCGGCCTAAGCGCTGCGGGCCTTCCATGTACTCCAAAGTGTCAACTTGAGATGGATATAATCCGGAAGAGTAAAATTGGGGAGCGTGAGAAGCAATGTCTATGTCAATCCCATCGTACTGACCATCGTCACGAGTCTATTGTAGACGAGCACGCATGGCTCCCAGCGGCGTACTCTGGCCACCATTGCCGGCTTCCTCCCCGCCGGCTGTACGAGCATGCGATGTTGGTCTTGTACTCAGGGCAAGGGTTTGAACATGTGTGCCTGCATGCATGCTAGCCGACGAACCGGAGCCACGAACGGTGACACATCCGATTGCTCGAGTCGCATCTTGCCAGAATACGTTGGTTTTGTTGCCACGGAAATTCACGTTTGCATGCCCGTCTACCTTCTGCTAGCAAAACGGGGGCCTTATACCTCCCGCGGCTGACAGAGAAGGACTTTGAAGCTTTTCACAGCTCAATGCTGGGCCGTCAAGCGGTTTTGGCCCACGTGGTGTCGGGGAGCGACTCAGCCAGCTGTCTCGAAACGCCAAAATTTCAAGACCCTCGCTGCAATGGGATTTGCCGGCAAGGACCCGGGAGGAGGGGTTTATGAACCAGGAGGTCACTTGATGATGCATCAGAAGGTTCATCGTCGTGATGCGGTGACAGCCACATTTCGAGACCAGACGGCGCGACACGAGATGCGGTTGCATGTTGAAAGTTGGAAAGCGTTTTGTCTGGCCATCTGATCCCCCCTGAGGGTCTGAAGAGGATGGTAGCGGGTTTGAAGCAACATCCTGGGCACGGAGCAGATGTCGTGCAACTGACGACGCTCCGCAAGCTGTACCTAGCTTAGCGAGAAGGACTGGTCCGTACATAATTGTACTTCGTACAGACGAGATGAGTCGCAGCAGCGAATTCCTGTGTTGGGCAGAAGTGGTGGCAAAGGGCGCGGAGGCTACATAGGACGCCTTACTGGTGGCTGCAGATGCATGGTTGCCGGGACCAGGATTGGAGGATGTGTCGCGAATCAAATCACGCCCTCACACGTATCTTAGCAAACACGCAAGCACCTAGTGAAAGTTTCCTTCCTGCCGTTTTCAAAGGAACACAGGAGTAACCACTTGACACTGCAAGCCCAGATGATGGATGGCATCGTTCTGGGATCTTATCACGCCGTCCACTCCCTCCTTGACAACCCGGAGTGCACACGAATGGACCTTCGAAGCCACCGGCTGTCACATTTGCACCACGTACGGGTTTAGGTCCAGCTCCCAGGTGCCGCCCCAAGTGATATGTGCATCTCCCGCCGAGTCCCAGGTGTATATAAGTACGCAGGCATTTTCCTTCGTGGTAATTCCAGAGGACCAGAGTATGCAGTTTGGGCATCCGCAGGTCAACAGTTGCAGCTCTATATAGCAGAGTGTCAATCTCACGGCGGCTGTCCGTGCGTCGTAGGCATCGAGATGTTAGTGCCAAAGACTGCAGAGCTGCCAAGTCCAGGTTTCCCCATCCGAGCGCCGACCTAGTGAGTCTGGCATGCAACCTTGGAAGAAGTGCATGGCGTCGACCATGTATGAGACAGAGAGGTATTCGAGGTCGAGACTTCTGCGAGCAAATGCTGCACGGACCTTGGCATCCAACATGCAAGATAAGCTCACTTGCACCCCAAGGAGGCCTTGAGCGTTATGTGGTACCGCAGCGAGATCTCTGTTGAAATCGCCGTCCATGAACCAACCGTGAGAAATCTAGTACCCAGATCTTATTGGCCGGAAGGGCTGAGGGTGAGGTGACATCGATACATACCGGGATCCTTCAGCTCTGCCCAGTTGCTTGCCTATGCCCGCCAAGGCTCGTATATCAGCTGTTCCAAACAATAAAGCTTTCCTAGTATAAATGAGAGGGTTAGAGGGAGAAACCAAAGGCGGAACTGTCGATGTAAGATGAAGCATGCAGCAGCGTGAACCCGTGGAGTTCTTTGGGGACATGCAAAAGGACCATTTCGAAGAGGCGGAGTATCGCTTCTGGGGAAGGGCTTTCAGCCTGTTGGCCATCGATCCAGCCATGGCTTTCGTCATGCCACTCGCAGTCGCTTCCCTGTCCGCTTTCGAGGTCAGAGACGAAATGACAGCCCTTGAACCAATGGTCCGAGTCGCTGGGAGAGAAGGCGTTGACTCCAACGTCCAGCCATTCGCGGGCTTCCAGGAGATCAGAACACAGAATAGCCTCCAGATTCTCTTGCTAATGATGGAGCCGTTGCGCTGGTTCCGGGAGTCTGACTCGGTCCTCTTGCAAGAGCGGCATGCGTATGTAGGTAGCTCTATGTTCGAGCGAGTTGTAGCGAACGGGATTTCGCTGCCGAATGCTGAGGCGCTCGAGTTTATCTAGGCCAGGCAACTTTAGCCTCAGCTGGTAAAACCTGCGCTCGTGTTGCCACTCCTTGCAGACAGCTGCAGCAGAGGCACAGCCAGATCACGTCTGTTGTGTGATGGCTTCCAAAATCATGCGACGGAGACGCATCACTTTCGCCGCAGAGCGAAGTCTCATTCCGTGGGGGGTGGTATTCCTCGGACGGTCGGCCATAGTGACGAATGCATGAGGAACGAAAGTAGGTTCCTAATGTTTTCTATTCTCTACCCAGATGATGGTCGCGAGGAACGGTACCTACCTACCTATCCAATCAAAACCTGCAGCCCGAGGCGGGCGACGACTGCGTTTGGCCGAGGCAACGGAGAGCACTAACTAGAGCCGTGTTCACGGTCCTTGCGTAAGCAAGTCACCTGCAGCGACGCCGGCAGCGTTATAAGTAATAAGCGCAGGCTAATGCTGCGGCTGCGGTAACTTAGTCGGAGGGCGGCGGCAACGATGACGAGACGCCGAGCAGCGATGGCGGGCTTGCCCAGCTCGATGATGCGAAGCCTCGTGACGAGCACATCACGTCGCGCCTTTGGTCTCCTCCACCCGAAACGGCGGTTGTTTCCCCCTTGCCCCTTGCTTGTGAAGAAGACATGTGCCGGTGCGAAGGAAAACGAAACGCCGGACAGAGATAGCTTGGTAGATGTTCGAGTCGTGGGTGTCCATTGATAAGGTAGGGTAGGAGCCCATTGTTGCCATCATTATCGCACTCGCCGCCGTTATCGAGCCGCCTCGTCAAGAGCCGGCTTATCGCAGCTGGTTGCTTGCCCCAGCGGGGTGCGTCTGCTGGCACCCTTCGATAAGGTAAGGTAGCGGAGCACGCTTCGGCCTGGAGAGGCTTTGACGCTTAGGTTGGGAGCGGGTCGAGGTAGCTTGGCCGTACCCTCACCCAAGTCTCCTGGCGGGACGCTCAGCTGAAGGTGGTAGGGCGTCACCTGACCAGTACCTCGACGACACGCCGACTGACCTGCAGCCTGCGGGGGAGAGCCGGCTGGTTACCTCACCTTAGCGCCCCCGTGGGCTCTGTCCGGGCGCTGGTGCGCAGCGGTGCATCACGAGCCCCCAGCGGCCGCCGCTGTCGACAGACGGCAAAGAGTGAGGTGACCAGTTCCATCATCATCATCAATCATCCATCCCGACGTCTCGTCACGGCCCCCTTTCCCTCAACTCTATCCTCCCCGTTCCGTCCCCCCCTTTGTTCCCTCTCCCATCTTACTCGCCCTCGCCCTCGCCCGCAGACTTTCGTTCGTTCGATCCCCAACACGCTCCTGCGAAGCTACGACTCGGTGCCTGCAGCTGCGTTGTCGACCCCGGCATCCACATCTTGCCATTGCCCGTCCAGGCTAGCCGGCATCGATCCACCCAAGCTCGGCCAAAGGCAGACGGTGACGCCTCACTCACGCGCCGGTGCACGCACTGCCTGTCTACCATTACGAGTACTCCGGGCCTCGGCCTGCTTCGTGCTTCTGCGAGCACCCATAACCTCCACGGCCCCGGTCAACTTCACGACGCTTCTCGTCCATCAGGGTTGAGCTTGTGCGAACCGCTGAACCTACGCGGCGACAAGCATCGAAGCGGCAGCCGGACCAGGCTTCCCTAGCTGACATACACCATCCCGCTGTGTTCTGCTTATTTAGGACGTCTATCAATCAACATCCATCTCCACCGGATCTTAGTGTTAGTCACCGTCTCCCACCCTTGCTTGCCCATCCGCCACCCGCCCGAACGTCGCAGAGCTCCCAAGAAGCAATCATCAGTCCAGAGCCTGTTCCCAACTTCCTCCCATTTTCTTCGTTCGTCGCGTCGCACAGAAACATACGCAGCACGCAGCCCTGGCTCACACCGTCCCATCGCCATTTCGTCCCATCATCCACTAATCGTCTGTGCTCCTTCAGCCTCTTGTCCTCCCACCCGGCACCCTAACGGATACCTGCCGCCTCGGCCAATTTCGACCTCCGTGTCAGGACGTGTGGCCACCGCCTCGCCGATTTGCTCATCCTGCTGCCTCTCAGATCTGTCTCTGCCTTGCCGCCTTCCATCTCTAACACGCTCCCCCTACATCCAAACTCCTCACGGCCATCGAACATCGACCGCCCGCCGTCGAATACTTCGATTACATGACGACCCGAATCGCTGCTCCCGTCCTTGGAACGTTGTAGACCCACGGGCTACGAATCGACTTGGGCTGCCTTCCTGCCATCGACAACCGTACCCCAACAGGAAGCCATGGCGAGTCGACTGGAGGCGTCGTCCTCCGGCTCCCGAAAGTCGAGCGGCCGGAACATCGGCCAGTTTGTCATTGACAAGGAAATTGGAAAAGGCAGTTTTGCCCAAGTCTACATGGGCTGGCACAAGGTGTGTTCCCTTGCGATCGTGCTTTTGCACTCTCGACTCTGGGAGGCCGTAGCACACCGGTACCCATCGTACCTTCGTACCGCCATGGTGGTTTACCGGACAGCCCGGGCTTTCCAAATATACAGCCAAGTCACGTCACAAATTGGGCCGCGATGTATGCTAACTGCTGCCTGGCTGAAAATAGGACTCCAAAGCCGCCGTCGCTATCAAGTCTGTCGAGCTCGCCCGGCTCAATAAGAAGCTGAAGGAAAATCTGTACAGCGAGATTCAGATCCTCAAGGACCTCCGACATCCCCACATTGTTGCTCTCCATGACTGCGTCGAGTCGTCCACACATATCAACCTCATCATGGAGTACTGTGAGCTAGGAGATCTGTCCCTCTTCATAAAGAAGCGCGACAAGCTCATTGCGCACCCCGCCACGCACGATATGGCCCGCAAGTATCCTATTGCACCCAACTCTGGCCTGCACGAGGTGGTCATTCGGCATTTCCTCAAGCAATTGACCAGTGCGCTCGAGTTTCTTCGGGGCAACAACTACGTCCATCGGGATGTCAAACCACAGAACCTACTCTTACTGCCATCACAGGCTTTCAGGAACCAAAGGCAGTTTCTTGTCATGTCAGCCAGCCAGGACTCGTTGATACCCATGGCTGGGATAGCCTCCCTGCCGATGCTAAAACTTGCCGACTTCGGCTTCGCCCGGGTGCTGCCATCGACCTCGCTGGCCGACACGCTGTGTGGATCACCGTTGTATATGGCCCCTGAGATCCTTCGCTATGAGCGATACGATGCCAAGGCCGATTTGTGGTCCGTTGGCACCGTCTTGTACGAAATGGTCACCGGAAGGCCTCCTTTCCGGGCTAGAAACCATGTCGAGCTGCTGAGGAAGATAGAGGCTGCAGAGGACGTCATCAAGTTTCCCCGCGAGGTCGTCGTCAGCTCCGAGATGAAGGCGCTCGTGCGAGGCCTACTCAAGAGGAATCCTGTTGAACGCATCAGCTTCGAGAACTTTTTCGCCCATCCGGTGGTTAGGAGCGACATTCCTGGCTTGGTGGAGGATGACATTCCCAGGCCGGCAAAGCGAGAATTGCAGACCATTCACCAAGGCGAGGCCCTGCCCTCTCCACAACCCAACTCTATGCGCCACGCTGGACCAGAGCCCGTCATCCGAGAAGGCAATTCGTCGAGATCTCCTCGGGACCAGCAACCCCGGTCGCCCCAAATTGCGAATTCTGGCGAAGGCCGGTACAGACGGCAAAGTGGCAACGTTCATCGATTGAGCAACTCTCCCCGCGATGCTGTTGAGGGCCTTGGCATCCAGCGTCCCGTGCCTCAGCACACTGCCTCAGCGCCAAACCGTGCACAGTTGACCCGAAGGACATCACGCGACCAGGCATTGACGCCGGCCAATGTGACGTCTGATCTACCGAGAGCCACGACGACCGCCGCTCGACAGGCCACAGAAGAAGAAAAGACGGCGCAGGACGTCATGTTCGAGAGGGACTACGTCGTTGTCGAAAGGCGACACGTAGAAGTAAATGCTCTCGCCGACGAGCTGGCTGCGAACGAGAGGCTTGCTTCTCAGGGCGAAGCAGGACAACGGGCGGGCGCCATGGTCCGCCGGAGTACACAGCAGGGGGCCCCCACGTCTACCACGGGCGCGATTCCCACACCAACTTCGCAGACGGCACTGGTGGCTCAAGGGCGGTCCAGCCAAGACCACCGTTCATCTTACGAAAAGGCCCTCTCTGCGAGCCCCGGATCGGCGTCGAGTGCCATCGCCAAAGCTATACAAGATGCTAGTCTCAGACTCTTCGGGTTCAAGGTGGCACCGGTCAGAGGCGCCAAGGGTCCTTCGCCTCCAATGTACCAACCTTTCCCGGCCTATCCGACCCCGACAGCCCCGGCAGGACTACTCAGCGACGGCAAGAGCAATCAAACAGCCGATGAGGATGTTCGGGCTAGAGAGGCAATGGAGGAGTACGCTGAGAGGAGCGACTGCGTGTACGGCTTCGCTGAAGTTAAGTACAAGCAGCTCGTCCCCATGGTTCCATCCATGGACCAAGGACTGGGCGGGGCCACGATGGATCAACTGGCCGACGAGGAAGACGGGTTGACTGTCGAGGCAATCGTATCCCTGTCGGAAGAAGCTCTGGTGCTGTACGTCAAGTCCCTCACGCTGCTGGCTCGGGCCATGGACATTGCCAGCGTTTGGTGGTCTATAAAGAGCCGAGCGGCGACGGGCAGCGGTGTTTCTGCAGCCGTGTCGGAGCACGTTGCTCAAAAGATCAACGCCATTGTCCAGTGGGTGCGGCAGCGCTTCAACGAGGTCTTGGAAAAATCCGAGATTGTCCGTCTGAAGCTGACGGAGGCGCAAAAGCTGCTTCCAGAGGATCACGCCAGCCACCCCTCTAATCATGGGGAGGATTCTATCGCATCTTCGTCGGGATCTGGAGCGAAGCAAGTATTCCTCACACCAGGAATCAGTGCCGAGAAGCTCATGTACGATCGCGCCCTCGAAATGAGCCGCGCGGCCGCCATTGACGAGGTCACCAACGAGAACTTGCCAGGTTGCAAGATATCGTACATCACAGCCATCCGCATGCTAGAGGCCGTGCTGGAGGGTGATGATGACGTCACAGGCAGGAGACTGTCGTCTGGCAAACAGACGGCCCGGGGAGGCTCCAATCAGGAGGGTGGTGGCGACCTTGACAGCGACGAAGCGGCTCACGTACGAAAGAGTAAGTGACTTTGCCTTGCAGTGACTGACGGCGAATGCTAACACGTCTAAGTGATCAAGATGATCACGGGCAGACTTGCCTCGGTCAGCAAGAAGCAGCAGATGATTGTCGAGGCAAACAGCAAGGAGCAGCAGGCTCAATTGCAGGCGGCACGCCGACGAAGCGGCGACGTGACGCCACGTAGCGCTCCCTCACATGGGTCGACTTAAAGCTTGCGAGAAGCCTGATTGTGGCATACAAGATGATGCAGACGACGACTCTTACTACTACTACATACCCCTTGCTCCGCCTCGCGGCAGGATATCTCATTTGACGACGCGGCGTTTTCTATCGAGTTCTTTGACGGCGTTTCTGGGGATTTAGGGCTGCGGGATGCATATACAGCCGTTTGATTACACAACGCTCGACGCGAAAGGCGGGCAATTGTTGTCTGTTAGTCACTTTTGGGTTACATGGAACAAAGGCACGCAAATCACGAACGGCGTTAACGGGGGCGGGAATTTACCTTTGGCCTTTGTATTTTGGTTAAAGGCTGACTGGACTGGAGCAAAGGGAGGGTTTTTCTGGGCGAGTTTCATGTGCAATTTTGCGAACGGGATGGGGCTTCTTTGACGTGCTTCTCACCATCTCACCCTTGATGGGTGAAAGAGGCACCGATGGGTGGACATCCGGCCGAAGAGAATGTACGAGACAGATCGTTGAGACATGGGGTAGCTCCATCCACGATGGCACCAATATCACGAGTAGTGCTGTCGTGCAGCGATAAGAGCCTGCTAGAGCATGACTTTATATTGTGTGTTTGCTTGTGTGAGCGCTGATTTGATCGAGTGTGAGCAAACGAGATGAGGCCCAGTCAACGAACAGCCGGGTGGGATGTGCAGTGATGCTGAACACTTCGAATGGGCCTTTGTTTGCATGTCGACTCATCAGTGATTGGTGCGATGCAGTGTCGTGTTCTGCGGACTGGAAGCATCGTTGCTTATGAGGTACCGTCACTCTCGGATGCGTAGGTCATAAACCCCGGCAAGTTCACGACATTTTCTGTGACGAAAGCAAAGTATAAACATGGAGTCCGGAGGTTTGTACCCAGGAAGAAAACTCTCACCAAGCCGTACCAAGCCCATAAACCGGAATCGAAACCCATGCTCAAGAAAGAGGACAGCTGGGCCGTGAAAGATAACTCCAACACGGAGTCAGAATCAGAACCCGAGGGTTCATCTGCGCCCGAGCAAACAAGGTTGCTCGACCGCGTCCTCGTCCTCGCGCGCCGCCGCGCAGGAGCCGCCTGGCATGAGGCCAACGAAGCGGCAGAGGCCGAGCGTAAACGGCACCGGAGGGAGGTGCACCTCCCGACCATCCAGCGCCTGCTGGAAGATGCGGCCCGCGAGGAGGAAGTGGAAACGGCCAAGATGCTCCATGAGCAGGCGACGGAAGACCGCAAGCACGAGGCCAGGTTTGCGCCCGGCCGGCTGTCGCGGGCTGAGGTGGACGAGGAGGTGTGGAAGCTCGTCGACGCGGAGGGCGGGCTGGAACAAAGGAGAGGCGAGGGCCGAGAGGCGTGGATCGCCCGTATGGAATGGTTGGACTACCGGGTGCGGATGCTGTGGGTTGACAACCAGGAGAGGTTGGAAGCCGCCGAGAAGAGGTACGTTGACGGCATGCCTGTTCGGGACGTGATGCGCCCGCCGATCTTCAGGCCGCGCGCCAGCCACCGGCCTTCGGGGCGGGGCCCGTGCCTGCAGTGCCGCCTGAAACGGCTGCCGTGCACACGGACGAGCATCCTTCGGGGCGCGAGTACACGGGCGTCGTGCCGCCGCTGTGCGCGCAGCGGGGAGCCGTGTCATGCGCTGCCGCCGGACGGCAGGGAGCTCCTTGAAAACGGACGACGCGCTGGGGATCGAGAGAGCCACGGCATCGTCAAGGAGGCCCTGGACGCCATGGCCGGCGTGAGGCTCGACATGGGGGCCGCCGGGCGGCTCGTCAAGACCGAGCCGAGGTGTTTTGCACTGCCGCTGCTGCGGGACCAAGACGGGATAGTCAGGCCCGGACGGTGCGATTGTGAGCGGGTTTGCAGCTGCAGTGTCTTTGAACGAAGAGAATCTGCCGCCTGACGGCTAGCATCCGCAGATCGGTGCAAGTCGAGTTGCCTAATGGGGAGGTGGGTGAGTGGTCGCGAGCGAATGAGACGCAGACCTGGCCGGGGACAATCAAGGGTCCCCTCGCCGAGTTTCAACAGTTCACTCAACCTCAATCCAGCCAACTCTCGCCCAGCAGGTGAGAGAGAATGCCTCCACCACCGGACCTCTCGCCGTATCGCCTCTCCGACGCCGAATCGCTGCACATCTTCCAGTCCGCCATACTGCCCGCTGAGCTCCCCGCGCTCGACGGCCAGTCCTCGCCGCCAGCCTCATCATGCACGCCCCTCGCTCTCCTCACGGTCGGCCAGACCGGCGCTGGCAAGACGCTCCTCGCGCAGACGCTGCTCGAGCCCCTAAGGCTCCGACGGGGCTCCTCCTCCCCGCCGCCGGCGCACCTCATCGCAGACACGTACAAGACGTATCACCCTCAGTATACTCGCCTCATGCTGACGACGCCGGACCTCGCCTCACCCGCCACGGGCTTTGACGCACGCAGATGGCTTGCCATGGCGGCGAGCGAAGTCGCCCGCCGGCGCGACGACGTGCTGCTTGAGAGCGCATGCCGCCACCCCGACGACTTCGTGCAGCTGGCGCGCATCTTCCACCAGGCCGGTTACAGGCTCGAGGTGGTGCTGCTGGCCGTCCCCGCGCCGCTGAGTCGTCTCGGCATCCAGGTACGCTTCTACGAGAAGCTGCCCGAAAGCCAGTCGCGCACCCTGCCGGTGCGCCTGACGCCGACAAAGGTCCACGACGACTCGTACGCGGGGCTGCTCGACGCGGCGGCGTTCCTCGACGAGGAGGCCATAGCGGACCAGGTTCTTGTCATCCGGCGAGGTAATTTGGTGGCATACAGCGAGGAGAAGGGCTCGGATCGCAAGATGGTCAAGGGCGGTGGCGTGTCGGCGGCGCTGCGTAGGGAGAGGGAGCGGCCGCTGACGCAGGATGAGATGGTCATGGCTCTGGAAGACATCCAGAAGCTGAGCACGCACCAAGACGCGTCTGACCAGCTCGAGCAGATCAGAGCCATGCTGCAGCCTCTGATGAGCGACAGTGACGCCCCGCAAGGTGATTTTCCTAAACTGACTCCTCTCGAATTTCAAAGAGGTGGCGGACAAGGTCAACAGAGGTGTAACGTGCTTTGTCTTGGCCAGTCGCAATGAATCGTAGCAGCTCTGTACTGTGTCACAAAAGCGCTCAATGGGTTTGAGGGCGCAGTGAGGCGATAGCAAAGTATCACTGGTGCAATCATGGGCACGAAACATGGAAGCAATTGAAGGGCCAGTACTTCCCTGACCTAGATTCGTATGTTCACTTTACGCCTGTAGGAAGCAAGTAAGCAAATTCTCCCATCCCAGATGAGGAAAATCAAAAACGCCCGCCCACTGCAGGAACTCAAAAGCTTCCCGCATAACTAATTCGCCTCTCACAGTGGCGGCAAATTAATAACTCTAGATTCCCGTCCTGAAAATGAAGAAGGAACAATCTCCGTGTCCGTGTGGCATCAACGATAATACCTCTCTGGCCCATAGAAATATGCCGAACTTATAAAATGAAACTGGAAACTTGCACCTGCTCATTAGAGCAGAAGATCGAATACAAAGGGTTCCGTGATCGGCAACCCTGTTGCTAACGAAACAGAGGCGAACAGCTGATGCTGGTGGGAACTTGTCCATGGGTCTGCTAGCCCAAAGGTCTTGCTCCAGGGCTGCTGAGGACTAGGGAGAACGTCTCGTGCTTTGGTATGTCGGGCAAGAACTTGGCATTCGCGCGCTTCAACTCCTGAAGCACTTGCAATCTGCGATCGTTACCAGATGAGGGGATCGGGGCGAGAGGCTTTCTCGGAGCGGTCAAAGGTAATGCCCCAGCGTCTCGACGGCGCACTTCAGACCGTTTCAGCCGCTGGACGACTGGTTGGGCGACGACGTTGGCGGCTCGCGCGATGGGACGTTTGTCCATGGAAAGCATGTACTGCTCCATCAGAGCCGTTTCCGCAACGCAACTGTTCACATGCGAACTTAACTCTAGCCCTGTTGCACACCTTGAGCTTGCGTTGGATTCAGCTTCTTCAGACGCCGTGCTTTTAGCAGGCTCCACAAAGCCGTGGAAGTACTGCGAGGTCTCGACGGGCTTGTTGGACTGCACTTGGACTGAAATGAACCGGTCGCTGAGGCACGACTGTCGCCGTTCCACCTCGGACATTGACAAATGAGTTGCGCGCACGTCAGGCAGCTCGTAAGGCATCGGGCTCAGCTCAGTCGTTGCTTCCCAATCACCAATTGTCCTGCGGTCAAGCTCCTCGAACCACTCGAGGTGGCTCTCGGGCGTGCAGAGCCAGTCGTGGCATTGAGCCTCCGCAGCGCTCATGCGGTCTCCTGGGGAAACCCGGAGGCATTTCCCAACGAATTGTTCGCTATCCGACGAAAATCGGCCTGGCTCATTGAAGACGCTGACCTTAAGAAAGATGTCGAGGACATGTTGCTCCAGCAGATCGAGGCCTTCTAAGCCAACATCCATGTGGCGCGTGAGCAAGGTAAGAATCACGATACCTAGAGACCATATGTCGACAGCAGCAGTTTGGAGGTACGCCTTGCTCCGTATCTCTCTAGAAAGGATGACATGTCATTCATTTGATAAGCAGTGAGGCGCCAAATATTACTCACGGGGCTTGATAGTTGAGCGTGCCAGCCTGGGTGGCCATTCTGCTTCGACGAGGAACTGCACAGGCCCCAAAGTCTGAAAGCATCACCCGAAGGCTGTTGATCTTAGGCGAACAGGCCAAGAGAATATTTTCAGGCTTTAAGTCGCGATGCACCACTCCCTTGCCATGGATATACCGGAGGGCGCGAACCACCTGGCGAATGATGATCCGAGTTTTGAATTCGCCGATGGGCTCTATTGAGCCATGCCGATGAATAAACGACCACAGATCACCGCCCGTCGCCAGCTCCGTGAACGTGTACCTGGTTGTGTCAGCCTCAAATACGGAGTCGGGGTACACACACATCCACATACAAGGAGTAGGGCGACACCATCGCATCAATATAGGGTAATATATTTGGCTGTGGATCTGTCAGCTGAGAAATGAGTCTGGATATTCGAGGTACACGTGCGTGTCGAAGTTGACGAAGTACGTCAGCCTCCTGCAACTTGCGTCGCAAGTCCTCTGAACCATTCTTGCTTTTGATTGCCTTCAGATTAACCAGCTTGCAGACCAGCTGCTTCTTTGTCGCAACCTCCGTCGCGAGGCACACAACACCGTCTGAACCCTGGCCGAGACAGCGCTGAGTGATGAGATATTTATCTTTGAAGAGCTGTAGATGATTAGAATGCTACCATTCGTGAGAGACATTTTCTTTCAAGACGTACTGTGCATTCCGCTGCTTGAATCTCAGTCATGACGTGAGGAGCAGGACTCTGTCCATCCCAAAGCGTAAGCGACCAATGTGGCCGAATCTCAATGACATCCCCATGCTCGAGCAGGTAGCCAGACGACACTTCAGAGTTGGCTCCGATGCGCGTGTTATTGACAAACGTACCGTTGGAAGAGCTGCGGTCTCGGACGTACACATATTTGTTCGTTTCGTCATACACCACAACGTAGACTTCACAGTGGGTCCGTGACACCAGGTTATCAGGATCGTCCTGGATGAACAG
Organism: Tolypocladium pustulatum; assembly: GCA_024340155.1. NCBI lineage: Eukaryota > Fungi > Ascomycota > Sordariomycetes > Hypocreales > Ophiocordycipitaceae > Tolypocladium > Tolypocladium pustulatum. The sequence goes on along the minus strand of JALHBY010000133.1, from coordinate 570,001 downwards.
GCTACAATGTCCATCAGCAAATTGACTCTTTAAGTCGTGGCTTTGTAAACTTACTTGGACTTCGGATCGCGTCCAATTTTTAGGATCTCATGGTCACGCATAGGGATCAGCTCTGGGGAGAAGCAATATCAGCAAAGGCCAAGCCGCAACGCAAACATACTGCTCACCTTGAAACTCGTCGTCTAAAAGACGATTGTCGCTCAAAAGAAGGCATCTCTCTGACGTGAACCTGGAGCCAGATGCGCCTGAGCCAAGTCGCTCGGCAACGTGCAGAGGCACCATGGTGAGGTGAGTTGCAGTGTTCCTGCTTACAGCTTTGTGTGTAAGTGAGACGAGATGGATTCGCCGGGCGACGGATGGACTGAACCAAGGGGCCGTGTAACTCGTTGAAAGCTGCCCAATCAAACAAAAGACTCAGTTATGACTCAGGAAATTGAATCGAACTCGACTTATGGAAGTCCCCAACTTCAAACATGGTCAGCAATTGCACATAGTGATGGTCTTGCTCTTGCCTCAGGCCCAGCGTCGATGGAGCCACAGTGCAAAAACAGTGTAAAGTAGTTCGCACCGTAGACACCGCATGCACGATCCACGACCTCGCGCGGGTCATCCTGACGTAGAATAGGCACGTGACCCTCCGGGGTTTCGTGCCCTACATAGAACATTGCTTAACCTCAGAATTTCCCCCGCTCCTCTCTGCTGCACCTCATCCAAACACGATTCTCATCCACGAACATGTAAGCTCCCGTCTCCTCGGTGTAGAGTGAGGTCTCTCCCATCAGCAATTGTCAATTGGCAGATGCCTATTGCAATTGTGGCGGGAGAACCTTGTCGCACAATGCATCTTCTCCAATTGCATCGCTAACAGCTCTGCAGCGTTCAAGATGAGAGCCAAATGGAGGAAGAAGCGCGTTCGTCGCCTTAAGAAGAAGAGAAGAAAGATGCGCGCGCGCTCGTGAGTGCCTTCCACATGTTGATTGCCGCAATTATACCAGACACTGACAACCCCTGCAGCAAGTAAACGCCTCGCGCTTCTGCCGGACTCGACGCATCTTTCATGACTCTACGATGCCGCGCACCTGAAGGATACCACTACGCTGGCAATGGGCAACTTCGCAATCAGTGGTCTTTTCGAAACAGACTCATTGCGACATTGAGTTGGAGTGATGGGCTCAACCTTGAAAGATCACATCTTGGAGGCTTTGTCGCCCAGCTGGTTACGGTCATGACGGTGACTGAGAGATGGGTTAATTGGCAATGGAAGGGTCTGGTAAAGCCGGGTGTTCTGGGATCGCCAAGCACGAAGCAAGCTGTCACGGACGACGCCTACACGAACGAAAGCTTGGCGACGTTTCAAATTGAACACAGATTTGCTTCGCTACTGAATTGTGCTTGTGCCCTCGTGACATGACGGTGATGCAACGGAATGTGCGGTGCGGATAGCGATGCGAAACAGCAATCTGGTGGTTCATGAGGTGCGAGCTACGGCTCGACTGAAGCCTTCGCTCTCGGTTCTTGACCAAATTGCGTTTGGAAAAGGATTGAAAAACTCGGACTTCAAGACGCACGAGCTCAGGAGCTGTCAGGCGACCTCAATGAACTACCCTTGGCCTGCAGCTGTGACGTCGCTGTATTTTCCACTTTTAGCAGCCCTTGCAAGCTCCCCGTCTGCTGTACCTTATTAGCCTTAGGTGCTATTACTGCGGCTGGTGGGGTTCGACCTTACCGCCCCGGGCAAAATTACCGGCAAAATCAAGGGCCAACTTGGAGCCCAAAATTTTTTGGAGAGCGTCGCATCCCACCTTGCCAGAGTTCCGCTTCCACGAAATACACATTCCAATCCCGCCCAGAAGGGCAAACATAGTCGCCATGGGCGAGGCAAGCAGCAAGAAGCGCAAGCGCGATGGCGAGTCTTCGGGCAAGCCCAAGAAGAAAGTCGTGCTTGATGTGCCGTCAGCGACTGCCGTTGTCTCCTCCGTCGTCCGGCCAAAATACTGCCCACCAGTGATAGGTATGGTCCTGCATGGGTTGATGGTTGCGGCATAATCGCTGACCCTCTTTCAAGCGAATACTCCGGGGATCGAATTCCCAAACAAGCTGTCGTTTCACTCTTACCAACCCAAAGAGGAATCAAAGTCCAAATCAAAGCCCAACAGGCAAACCTCCGACAAGGAGCTGTTACTGCACGCCACAGCGCATCGAAGTCTGGATTTCACGGCGAGGGAGGAGGTTCAGAGGGGCTCCAAACCCCTGATGAATCACTTTGTGGGGATATACGATGCCAAGACAGGAAAACTAGTGGTGATTGAGGCCAAGAAGATGGTTATCCGTGGGCAGGTCCGCGCGAAACAAGCAGCGGACTCATCTAAGCATGGCATACAGGTGAGCTCTAAATACTGGCGGGCATTACTTACTGCCCTTGTCGCTGACTGTTGTTGCAGAGCATGATGGAGCGCAAGACAGAGCTTGGGCAAACGTTCGGAACCAAAAAGGCCAAGAAGGCAATCCGCGACAACGTGTTGAACGCAATCAATCCTCAGAAGAATGCAGGGGATAATTCACCAACAAAGATCGACAATGCTTCCAAAGCCGTGCTCGACTCGGTTGGCGCGATAACGTCTAAGATGGCAACGAGAGAGGAACTACAGGCTGTTGTCGACGACGCCAAGCCCGTTCCCAGGCCCAATTTGGAGGCAGAGGATATACAAGATGTCTATGACCCTGCGGCTATTATCGGGACCGATATCCTTAACCTCGTCCCCATCCGGGAATGGCAGGAAAAGGTTCGACACAAAGAAGGCATTCAGATCCCATCACGATACGTTGCCGCGCGAGTCAACGCCATTGCGACCAACGACGACGCGATTACGCGACTGCGTGTTTTGAGGTACTTTAGTTTCGTGCTTCTCTTTTACCTCGGCTCCAAGCCAGGCAGGCAGAGGGGAACGCGTCAAGTGCCGACTCGAGAGAAACTTCGTGAGCTGCTGGCCCCCGCGCCGGAAGCCGTCATTGAGAACATCCGACGCAAGTTCTCGGACGCGGGGACGATGAGGAAGTTCCACATTGATTTGCTCATTACGCATTGTTGCGCCTTTGCATGCATCGTGGATAACTTCGAGGTGGATACACAAAACCTGCGCGATGATTTGCGGCTTGACCAAAAAACGATCAACCAGTACTTCCATGAGATTGGAGGCAGAGTGAAGCCGGTTTCTAACAAGGCCGAGGGCCGGATGACGAGCGTGGCGAGACTGGCGCTGCCGCTCAACTTTCCCAAGCAGAGGCACATTGCTCCTCGCCGAAAGTAGGGTGAGCATTCACGAGGCAAAAGACAGACGAGCCACATACGAGCGGTTAGAATCGTCGAAAGTCTGTGTGGCTTCAAGCATAGCTGGACCGGAGTTGGGGTACACCAATATATTCACTGCGATGCGTGCGTGCATCGCTGCAATTTTGCTTTCCATGGTGCCATCCGTGCTGTGCAGCGACAAAGCTCTTTTCACCTTCCCCCAATCCTCGCCAACGTTTGGCATCTGCATTGAGCTTTCACAGGGCATGAGGCATTCACATTGACTCGTTTCTATCCGTTCTGGCCTACCCGCCAGTGTCTTATATAGCTGCTGCAACAAATGCGGAGGCGAGCATACGACGTTAGTCTTAAGAGATTCAATTTGATGAACGCCTTCGTGTCTGAAGCCAAGCACGACGCCAACTACGGTTCGCCTGAATCTTGATTATGCGTGCCCAAGGATGTGCGCTCGACGATTCTGTACAAGGGACGCACTTCGTAATATGTATCAATCGGACTTCATTGGCGAACAAATCAGTCGCGCTGTCGGCGCCTGACGTGGAGGCTGCTGAGCCGCCGAGTTGAGAGCTGCTGACAAGCAGGGGAAACGTGATGCCTCGTTCGTGTTGTCCCGGATTGCCGGCGGTCCCCCGCAGCCCCAGCGGGCCGAGGCACGGCGGTGAATTGAGGGTTGGTGGGGTAGCTCGATCCTCCTCGAGCCCCGGCTTCTCACCATAAGAACGTGCGTGATGCTACGTACCTGTCCGGGTTGATAAGTTTGCTGCTCGCATCGCACACTCGTGGGTATCAGTCTCCTGAATCTCATCTCATCCATCTCATCTGCTCCCGAATAGCCAGCCGCCATGGCAGACGCCGGCCCCGAGTCCATCATCAGCGTCGACTACCGCGGCCGCGTCGCCGTCATCACAATCGACAATGACAAGAAGCTCAACGCCCTGGGGCTGATGCAGTATTATGACCTGGCGAGCAAGATGAAGGAGGTGGCTACGCACGACGAGGTCTTTGTGACTGTCATCCTGGCCAAGGGGCGCTACTTTTCGGCGTATGTGTTTTCTTCTTCTCCTTGTGTGTGCTTCGTTTCGCCTGCCATCTGGATGCGACTTGATTCTTCCTGACGGCTGTTGTGACAGGGGGTTGACGACCTCGTCGCCTACCACTGGACATTTCACAACAGACATCAACGCCATGATTTTGGACGACTGAATGAATGGCAGTACTGACTGAAACTACAGCGGCGCTGACGTCTCCGTTGGTCGCGCCACCCCCGACGATCCTACCGAGTCGCACAAGCTCTGGCTGACTACATTCGCTGCCTTCAATCTCAACATAACGCATACCTTCGCCACTCACCCCAAGGTCCTCGTCGTCGGCCTCAACGGTCCCGTCATTGGCCTCACCGCTGCCATCATCTCCTTCGCCGACTTCATCTACTCCGTCCCCCACGCCTTCCTTCTCACTCCCTTCTCCTCCATTGGTCTCGTCGCTGAGGGCGGTTCATCGCGCGCCCTTGTCCAGCGCCTCGGCCTTGCAAAGGCAAATGAGGCCCTCATCATGAGCAGGCGCCTGTCGGCGCAAGAACTCGAAAAGGCCGGTTACGTGAATGAGATTTTCGACTTTGGCAAAGGTCAAGACGCCGAATTCAGGGAGAGGGTGCTCAAGGAGGTGGATAATCGGCTGGGCGACCATTTGAATGGCGAGAGCTTGATTGGCATCAAGAAGCTCATCCGAGGACCTGACATGGAGGTCATCCACTCGCAGACCGTGCATGAGGTACTTGCAGGTGTGGATCGCTTCGTCAAGGGTATCCCGCAAGAGGAGTTCCGCAAGCTGGCAAGCGGCGAGAAGAGGCACAAGCTATGAGGCGGTGGGAGCGTCTGGAGAGCCCGTGTTGTATTACATCATCCACAAGACACCGCAGATAGACTGGACATAGAGCCAACGTGAAATGTATCACTTCTGTTCATTGGCAGGTGGGTCTCAAGCCAGCAGGCCAAATAGTAAGCTCGTGCGCTGCCAGTAGGCCTCTGAGGCTTTACTGATGCGTTGCCGTGACGTTTCCTCGTCGAGGCCAGAGAGCCTGTAAATCTCATCCTCGAGGCTCTTGAGCTTCGTGGGTGGGCTTCCCAATATCTTCCCGACGCAGCATTGCAGGAACGAGACGTCGAATAGCCATTGAACACAGAGGTCGCGGGTCTGCTCAGCAGTCAGTAGGCTGTTTCCTTTCTCTTCCTCCCCAGTCTGGCCGTCACGTTGCGATTTGTTGTCGTCTCCGGCCTTCTCGCCATCCTTTGCTTCGACAGAGAAACCAGACAGCTCTTTCCGCCATATAACATCCAACCGCTCGCAGATATAAGTCTTCGTCACCTCTACCGCCGCTACCGTCCACAGATCGACGCCTGCGTCCGTCATCGACAGTGACAAGTTCTGGAGAAACTGAAATATCCCCGGGGAAGGCTGGTTAGGCAGCGGCGGCTCTCCCTCCCACAGCGGCTTCCCGGGCACTATTCTCTCCGACAGCGCATTTGTCGCAAAGTCTTCCACCGCTGACGCTGCCACTTGCACAGCGACTTTGCTGTGCAGGCCGGGGACAATGGCAAGCCCAAAGTCTTCAATCGCGGGTCGTCCTGGAAGCTGGGCGCGAATGTCTCGAAGGACGCGGATGAAGTACATGGCAATAGCACCACTGGCCGGACCCTCGGCCTGTTCCTCCCAGAGCTTGCCCAGCTGTCCCTCAAGCTCGGCAAATGTCTTGTCAAGTGTCGTGTCCAGCCTCTCCTGCAACCTGCGGGGGTCATCCTTGCTTAGGGCCTGCTGTCTAGCCTCGATCGTTTCCTCGTCTTCGATCTCGTCGTAGTCGTTGTCCCAGCGCTGCTTTCCTAGCCGCTCCACCACGTCCTTGACATCGTCAATTACGTGGAACCAAGAGTTATAGCTGTGTACCGCTTTGGAAACCGCATCGCTGCGACCATATAGCCGTGATACTACCTCTTGCAAGAATGGTGCTGCGCCATTCGACAGCGCCGTGTCGTAGCCGTCATCATCCCACAAGCTGGGGTGCTTGTCCGTGACACCTTCTTGCCAGCCTTCAAGCGTCGCTCTGACTTCTGACCCCACAAGACGAAGTTTTGTCACCTTGGTCTCTAGTACAATTAGCATGCGGGCGTTGATGGCATCCCGCAAGTCGTCTTGCATCTCCAACGGATCAAAACCCCTCGCTCTGCCTCCATCTCGGATCCAAAGCTGGAGAACCTGAGTTCGAAGCTCCATTATCGACTTGAAGTCGGCCATCTGCTCAAGCGTCTTTCTCAGTCCTTTGAGAAGAACCTCTCCTCCCTTCTTGGCCCACCCGGTGAGCATGTCCCTTGCCTGCTTCCCATCCAGGTCATCATGTCGAATGAAGGGCGTGAAGTATTGAATCTCCTCACTGCACCACCGCTCGTATACGTCTAAGCGTAGTCCCTCGAGTCGCTTGAGACAGTTGTCGGCGAGTAGCGGATGGCTCTTCAGACCTGCCAACGCAGGGGACAGCTTGGTCGGGACCAGAGCCTGCACATCCAAAAGAGTCCTCGTGTACAACCTCAAGCTGTGAACAACGTCTTCGGTGTCTGTGGCGCGCTCATCCTCGTCCAAATCGAATGCCAACGCCATGGCCTCCCCTCGCACAGAGAGGAAATGTCGGAGGACGTCCCGCGCGCCGGAATTGGTGACAAGACTATAGGCGCAGAGGGCTTTGAGAACGTCGTCCTTTTCTGTGCCCTCATCCACCTTCTCCAACACCTTGTTGATGCCGCTCAGTAGTCGTCGGCGAAGTACTCCCTGCGTCTTTCTGGCCGCTTCCACGTGAGGCTTCACGCTTTCATCTGGGGTCTCCTCTTCGAAGCCCTTGATGAGAAGCCGACTAAGCACCCAGATCTTTGTCGACAACACGAGCCTGTCCCCCCTCTTTACTCCCTCGTCCAGGCTGCCCTGGCCCTTGAGGATCCTGCCCACCATGAGCCCACAGCCATCCAACAGCTTTAGCCTCGCAGCCTTGCCCGCCTTCGCATTTTGCCCTCTCGTTACGAATTTCTCAAGCCCAGTAGCTTTGGAGAGAACGATTGTCCGTCCGCAGCGCCCGCCCACTTTGCCTAGTAGGTCTTGGACCCGGTCGTTGTCTTCGTGCATCTGGACGATGGTGTCGGCAGTGCCCAGCAGCTCGCGGTACGAGCTGCCCACCTGTGTGCGCAGGCGGTTCGACTTTTCTTCGATTTGCACATGGAGGGACTTGTGTATCGAGCGGATCTGCGGGAGGGTGTGTTTCGCGGAGAAGATCTCGGCCGACGACGTGATCGTCGACGGGTCGGGAAGAGAGGCCATTGCGACGGCTGATTGCGGCCCGAGGGTCAATCTAGAGGCGGCCTCTGCAAGATATTCAACATGGATATTAATTATATGGCGCCAGGATCAACGCCGCGTGCCGCTGCAACACAGTCGGCTGAGGGGGTTGCGCAAGCTGCTGATGTGTTCAGGTCGACAAGTTGTCTTGCCAGGAACCCATGGTGGGGCAATAGCAGCCGTTGGGGTCCAGCCAATGGAGCTCTGCTGCATCCTCACCTCTTTAGCTGAACTCCAGTCTCGTATACCCTTACAATCTTGCACTCTTGGCGTACTTTCGCATGATTCACTGCCAACCCTTGGTACGTGCAACTCCAACTTGTAATATTTTATTAAGTCAATGAGCCTACAACTTGGTGCTCTTGATGACCGCAGTATTGATACCAGAGAGCTCACCCCGGTATCCTCCTTTAGGCTCGCCGCCTTGCCACACAGGCTTCATACTCTTGAGCTTCTTCTGCTTGGCCTCGTACTGCTTTCTTCTCTTTACTCTCGGGTTCCTCACGTCCTTGCTTCTCCTCGGAGTGAGACCCTTGTTCTTCTCAATGGCATAAGTAATCTTTCTCTTGCCATCCTCGCCAACTTCCTCCTTCTCGACCACTCTGTCAGCTTTGCTGGCTGCGGCGAAGGCGGCAAATCGAGCAGCCTTGTCATCTCGCTTGTTCTTGGATGCGTGCGCCACCATGTCGTAGTAGCCATCCTCGTCCTCACGCATGGCGTTGGCCGTCTTGCCATCGTCCTCGTCGCTATCATCGCCGAGGTCTGCGCCATGCTTGGATCCCTTCTTACCACGCTTCTCCGCCGCAGCGAGAAGACGAGCTTGGCGGTCCCTTAGTCGCTCGCGGTGCGGAATATCCATATCACCTCCTGCGTCGCGTCCTGCACCTGCGCGACGATTGGCCTTTTGCGCAATTTGCGACGTGTAGAACTTCAAGCTCTTCTTTCGCGCCGCTTTGTCGGCCGCTGTTCGGGCATCCAGAGCATCCTCCTCGCCAAAGTCAGAGTTGTCGTCATGCTTTTGCGCGGAAACAGCCTGGTCTTTCTTCTTTGACTTTCCAGCAACGATTGGCAGATTGTACAGATCTGCAACGCTGTCCTCAATCGCCTTGGCCTGGGCCTGTTTCTTTGCTTGCTTCGCCAAGGCAGCCTTATCCTTCTTTGCGGCCTTCTTCTTCTCCAACTTCTCAGCTCCATGGATCGACACGTCCAAGCCATTGGTGTCCATGTCGACGTCAGGTAGCGACGAGTCGTCAGAGCCGCTGGGCAACTCCATGTGCTTGACTCTTTCCCAAGCAGAGCGACAGCTCACCAAGGTCTCCATGACATCGTGATCGCGTAGCTCAGAAGGGGCGAGAGGCTTCTGTAGTTTGTCGGAATCTCGCGCCGGTGAGGTCAAGATGGCAAAGTAGCTCGCCAGGGCAGCAACGTAACAGCCCAACACCCAGTACTTGATTGCTTGCAGCGTTGTGCCGGGAGCCCCCGATGCCTCGGCCTTGAGGCTCTCAAGAACTGGCTGCAGGCCCTGGAACTCGTTCACGAGGTGCTCAAACTCTGGATAGCTTGTCGCAAGGAGTTTGGACCTTTCTTCAGGCCCCATCTCGTCGGTGACCTCGATATCCCGGAGCACTTCTGTCACTGTGTCTTCGTTCTCCTCCGCCTCTGGCTCTGCAGCTAGCCATTCGTCGCCGTCGAATACAAAATCCTCCTCTCTCATCTTTGACAGCTTCTTCTGCTGCAGGCGCTTCGCCTCTGCCTCTTCTTCCAGAGCGTCGGCTTCGGTTTCAATGTTGTCGGCGTCATAGTATTCTCTCTTGGTCGAGCCCCACCATCCGGAGTCCTCCTCCTCTCCCTCGTCACCATCTTCGTCTGAGGCGGCTGCATTTGTGCCGGACGTTTTCTTGGACTTGCTGGTGGGACGTTCGGTCTTGTCATCGTCGTCGTCGTCGTCGTCGCCCTCAGAGTCTGTGTCCTCGTAGCCTAGAATTTCTTCATCGGAGAGCTCAAAGTCTTCCTCTTCTTTTCTCCTGCGCTTCGACCCCGGCTCGTCCTCTAGCATAATTTTGTCCTGGTTCAGAAAGTACTCATCTTCTGAGTTGGCGACGTCTTCGTATGTTGAAACTGGTCCGAGCCTAGCGTCCGCCGTGTCGAGCTCCTTTGGGCCCTTTGGCTCAGCACCACGGCCAGAGGCCTTTCTCTTCTTTCCCATGGTGAAGAAATGGTATACTTGAACAGTATCGGCGCTTCACGGAGATGCGGCTTTTGGGGTAATGGCGTTGGTGAGCCTCTAAATCGCCCCAATGGGCCGAACTTTTTTGAGTGTTGCGCTCTGGAAATTTTCCCGGGCGATAAGATAAGAACTGGCTGAGTCGGATATACTTGCGGCCGCGCCGAAGCACACGACGTCAGTGCACGGGTGACATGGTCATACGCTACGGAGACAATGAAGCATCCGTCCATGATGAAGCCTGCCTAAATCGCACATGCAGGAGTCAATGGGTTTTCGTCATACGATACAAACCAAGGTGCCTATTGCGCAAGTGTATTCGTACTTTGTGCGAAGTACGCTCATCGTGAAAGCGAGGTGTGGCCGAAAGCGTCGCGAGTCCACGGAGGATTATTCGGCGGTAGACCCTGACGGCGCTTGCGGCGCCTTACTCGACGGTTCCTTAGCGCTCTTTTGCAGCGCTTCAGCCTCGGCCAGGGGTCATTTAGCGGGCCATAGCGCACTTACCCCCGCGGAGATCCAATCAGGCAATCCGTGACGAAGCTCAGGATGGGGTATCTTATTAGTATCGTTGTCCAGACGGCGGAGTCGGCCAGATCAGCTTACGAGCTCCGGTTCCCCGCTACGGGGTGCTCTTGCAAGATATGATGCAACCTCTTGATCGATAAAATAGATCATTATCGAATCATCCGTCTCTGTTTGCCTTGCTGAGGGGGACTTGGCTCGATCCTCAACGGGGTTGCGGTTGGAGCTCCGGGAGGTCACCTGGAACCTCTGAGCGACAAACAGACACAACGCCAAGCCCACGTGAGCCTTGGATGCCTCCTGTTCTGCCTGGAGCCTCGACTTGAATCGATACGAGCCAACCTGACTACGCCACCACACCGCGACCTCGAGTCGCAGGCAAGCAAAACTGAAGGGGCGTACGCCTCACTCGCATCGCGGCTGCGCCTTTGGCTGTACCTACCTTACCTCCTCAACGAGCTCCTCAACCTCCATGCCTCGAACCGATCTCACTCACGAACCTACTCCTCGCTCCTCTACTCCGTTTCCCCTACACGAGATCCCACCTTCGCCTTTGCGTTCGTTTGGCTGTCAACAGTGTCCGACAACCTCTGGGGACGAGACCGACTTCCTATACTAGTGGCCGATAGCAACCGCCTGTGTTGCCGCATACCACCTTCTTCCACCTCCCTGCACTCTACCGGATCAGTGCAAGCCTTTGCTGTTCCATCACCATCAGACCGATACCATGGCTAACCGGGAGGGAGATGATCCCATGTCTCAACCGCTGTCTCCTCGTGCAACGCGTCGGTCCTTCCCCTTAAAACGCCATCACTCAAGCGGCGAGCCAGATGAGCGCTCCCCGTTATTGACCACCTCGAGATCCCGGGTGCGCATCCAGACCGGGAATCACTCTCCTCGAGTCCCGCATTTGTCTCGCAACCAGAGCTACACAGGCAAGTAATCCCTGTTCTTCCTCCATTAGAACTGTCGTCTAAGTCTGACCCAGGTCTGTCTTCAGGCAGCTTTCGCAGTGGACGACATCACAGCCGGCACGGGTCATGGGGCCAGCGACTGATATCTGCCCTCTCCGAACGGCGTGGCTCTATGTCGGAGTCTAAGGGCTCTATATTTCCCGACGAGCGGGTATGGTACGATCAATTCACTAGCACCGACTGGGTACACGATACTATCGCCGACTCCTATCGTGTCAAGGCTCTTCGTAGCAGGAAGGACTTCTGGGGACGCGTTCGCGTTGCCCTCGACGGGGCGCAAGGGTGGATTCTCAGTGCCCTTTCAGGCGTTATCATTGCATTGATCGCGTACACTGTTGATGTGGCCGAGTCCACTGTGTTCGACTACAAGGACGGCTACTGTGCACGGGCGTGGTACCTTGACGAAAAGGTGAAATTTCTCACGATGTGACGGGAGGCGACAGCTACTGAGACTTTTTCCAGAAATGCTGCCCTCGAGGTGCCTGCGAAGACTGGAAGAACTGGACCGAAGCCCTGAATCATCATCCCTTCGGCGTTGAATGGACAGAGTTCGGTGTATATCTGATGTGCGTCATCGGCTTCGCCTTGCTTTCATGCTGGATAACTTTATGGACGAAGACGGTTGTCCCATCTGCGTACCGTCTGACCACGCTGGACGAGAACTTGGCCGCCGAGAGATTGCCCCTGCTTTCTGATGACGGCGAAGCCGATGAAACTGCAAGCCCACGCCAGCAGAACAACCCAGTTCAAGAAAACCCTCCCATGGTGTACTACTCGGCAGCTGGCAGCGGCGTTGCAGAAGTTCGTGTCATCTTGAGCGGGTTCGTCTTGCATGGCTTCCTCGGCCTCAAGACATTGATCATCAAGATGGTAGCGCTCATCCTCAGCGTCTCGTCCGGCCTCAGTCTCGGCAAGGAGGGACCTTATGTACACATGGCGGCATGCGTAGGCAACATCGCATGCCGTTTGTTTTCAAAATATGACCGAAACGACGCCAAGAGACGAGAGGTTTTGTCCGCCGCCGCCGCAGCTGGTGTCGCCGTTGCCTTTGGTGCCCCGCTTGGAGGCGTCTTGTTCGGCCTCGAGGAGGTGGCTTACTTCTTTCCGGCCAAGACGCTCTTCCGGACTTTCTTTTGCTGCATCATCGCTGCCCTGTCTCTCAAGTTCTTGAATCCATACGGAACTCACAAGATTGTCATGTTTCAGGTTCGATATTTAGTCGACTGGGAATATTTTGAGCTGCTAGGCTTCATCCTCGTCGGCATTCTCGGTGGCGCCCTCGGCGCACTATTCATCAAAGCATCAAAGCATTGGGCCCAGAGCTTTCGGCGCATTACGTTCATCAAGGCATATCCGATGCTCGAGGTCTTTCTGGTCGCAGTGACGACAGGCCTCTTGAGCTATTGGAACGCCCTTACGAAGCTTCCGGTGGCCAAGCTGCTGCTGAATCTGGCATCCCCTTGCGACGGCTCCACGGACGGCAATCAAAACGCACTGGGCCTTTGCCCGAAGTCCATCAACGACATTCCACCCATAATTCTAACCCTTTTTATTGCGTTTCTCATCAAAGGCATCTTGACCATCATCACGTTCGGAATTGTAAGTGCCTGGCTAAGAGCAATTGCGGGTACTGAACGGCTAACCCCAATCGTAGAAAGTACCTGCAGGAATCTACATCCCGTCCATGGTCGTCGGCGGGTTGATGGGCCGGATGATTGGCCATCTGATGCAATGGCTGGTGCTTGCGGTCCCGCACTGGGGAATCTTTGGCAACTGTGCCACCACGGCTGATGGAACGTGCATTCAGCCTGGAGTCTACGGTCTGATCGCGGCCGGCGCTACCATGTGCGGCGTCACTAGACTTTCCGTGACGCTGGCGGTCATTTTGTTCGAGCTGACTGGTAGCCTCGACTACGTGCTTCCCTTCTCACTGTCAGTGCTCGTGGCCAAGTGGACAGCTGATGCCATTGAGCCAAGCAGCATTTATGTGAGTCGTGTTTGGTGGATGGCGAGCGCGGGCGGGAGCTAACGTAGTTTCAGGACCTTCTTACAAACATGAACTCATACCCGTTCTTGGACAACAAGCACAAGCCAGTATTTACCGGTGATCTGGCGGACATTGTGCCGCGTGTGCGCCGGGAGAGAGTGATAGACATTGGCAACTCGCCCCTGGTCACTGCGGCGAGTCTCAGGGCCAAGTTGGAGATTCTGCATCGAGCTGGTGAGCTTGATGGAGGGCTGCCCATCGTCCGCCAGGGTGTTTTGGTCGGGCTCATCCCGGCGCCGGACCTCGAATACGCCTTGGACCAGCTTGAGGATGAGCAGTCAAGTCTTTGCTTGATGGACCGCATACCAAGCATTGACGAGGACGAAGACGACGAGCCAGACCTGACGGATTTTACGCGATACATTGACCCTGTAAGTGTGCCCCAGTGCGCTAACGAGGGCGGGAAGTAGCTGACACAGCTTCAGGCGCCTGTTACACTAGACATCCGGTCGCCTATGGACCTCGTTTATGAGTGTTTTGTCAAGCTGGGGCTTCGATACATATGTGCCTTGAAGGACGGTAGATTTGCCGGCATGGTGAGCAGCGCACTCTCCAACGACATGAAATGTATGGATGACGCTGACAATTGTGCGTGTGAAGATCCACAAGAAGACGTTTGTGAAGTATATGCGGGAGCAGGAAGAGGCGGACGGGTTGATATGAGTACCTCTGCTTGAACTCTGTCGGAACCAGGAGGCACAGTCGGATGAGCATGTGCAGCATGACTTGAAACACTGCATCGGATGCGGCAACGGCTTCCTACTCGATTGGGCATTGCGACAGGTTTGCATGAACTTAGGCGCGGCGTTGGCATTTCTGTTCAGTCGTTGTTTTCTTGGCATTGCGCCGGCCCGTTGTGTTGTGTAGCTGGCTTTGACGTGGTCCTACGAGTGCCGGTGGGTGACAAGTTTGATTGACGAGACATTGATTGCACGGAATAGAGAGACGGCATTTGCCAGAACAGGCATAGCAATAAACGACTTTTCACACGCGTTGCCATCATCCGAAGTGATGGCTCACGGGCCTCTCCAACATGCATCGTGGAGGATTGACGGCAGGTGGATCCACCAAGGCGGGCGAGAACCCGACATTACCTCGCCGTAGGTCGTGTCGTCGCGGGCCGCTGCCCGCTGGGTGCGACGTTATGAGCAATGTTCGTCAGACCTAGTCGTGTCCGTTGCGATAGCATCGGGCGGAGGAGGTCATCGTCATCGCAATGCGGAGGCTCCGGGGCCCGGACCCGGAGGGCCGACCGGAGTCCACGGGCCCCGGCGGGCAACCAGCGGTCGTGGGGTTGGGTTGGGGGAGAGGTCTTTGGAGCTTGTACGCGCCGCGCATGACTAGCTCAAAGGGCAGCGTGGCAGGGTGGGTTCCGCTGCACACCCCCGGGCCGTGACAGTCATCTGTACGCAGAGGGAGCTCTTCGAATTCCGTGGTGTCATGGTGTCACTACAACTTGCAAGGACATGGCCAGGCCTGGATGGGGGCGGGCGGTTCCCGGGCCGGGGGTGGGCTGGGAAGCAGGCCTGGGTGGGCGGCGGGCATGAAGATGGATGGAGGGACGGGAAGGACGTTATAATATTATTTGACCTAGCTATTAGACCTTGGAATGCCTATCGTGTGGAACAGAGTATTTATCACGCTAGCCGGCCGTCATGGCAGAGGTACGTATACACGTACACGGTCTAGCTGGCGTGCATCGTGGAGACGCTGAGCGCCACCCCTACTCGTACATGCAAACCAACAAGGCGATATTGGTGATGCTGCCGCACACCGAGGGGCATGGTGCGGAGCGCGGGGAACCGCCGGCGTCGGGGCGCTCGCTCGCTCGCTGCGTCGGGCCCCGATGCTCTGGGGCAACTCGTAGACCGGTCAGTTGAGGGTTCTGCTTCCATGCATGCATGCATGCATCTGCTGTGAGACAGACCTGTGGCTGGCGCTGCTGCGTTTGCTCTCCTCTCCTCACTTCACCTCACCTCACCCCGTCTCGTCTGCCCCAGTTTCTCTCCAATTCTGCCTCTCTCGCCCTAGCTCGCCAGCAAAACAAGTCCCCCAACCCCGCTGCAACTGCCCGGAGCCTCGTCCGACGCAGGTCTCGGGCTGGGTGGTGGGCTGCAGAATACGTAACGGCGACGCTCAGTGGCCAATGGCTGGCGCACCGCGGGGCTCAGCGCAGTGGGTTTGCTACCTAAGGTACAGGGGTGGGGGCCGCCTGTGCGCCCCCGGGCTGGGGGGAGGGACCGCCCAGGCAGCGCCGCCCCGGAAGCCGCCTCATGGGTCCAGTGACTGCATTGGCAAGCACAGACGGCACTGCAGAGCACACAGTATCCCCGCAATGTTGCAATTGCCCCACAGATAAACCGCGCGATTCCGCCGATAAAAGGTTCGGGGTGCCGTCGTCAAGCCCGAAGCTCCTGCCTCCTCCCTGCCAACGCTGCTCTTGCCTCTCGGAATCGGACCTCACCGTTCCGTACCTGCATCTGGGACCTCGTCTCCCGTCTTCCCGCGAGCTGCTATAATAGCGAGCTCCTCCATCGCCTGTGATACCCAGATATTCCCCCTCTTTCCCTTCGCAAAGCGCACCGACGCGACACATCTCCCGCCGCTTCCTCTCACACCACCCGCCTCCGATATCGCCATGTCGGCCCTCCGTGCGGTTGGCGCTGGCAAGACTGCCATGCGGCCTGCCCTGACTGCGCGCTGCGTGGCCTCGACGCGCAGCTTCAGCAGCCCCGGCGCCCTGCGCTTGGCCGCCGTTAAGCCCTTCCACAAGGACGAGCCCCAGGCGCCAGTCCTCAAGACCAAGTCCATCCCGGGGCCCGAGAGCACCAAGTACATCCAGGAGCTGTCGGATTCGTTCGAGACGCGGAGCCTGAACATGATTGCCGACTACACAAAGAGCGCAGGCAACTACATCGCTGACCCCGACGGCAACATGCTGCTCGACGTGTAAGTCCGCCTGCTCCCTTCCCGCCGCCATGGCTTGCCTCGTGTGTCCGACAGTGCCATTTGTGGCGAGCTTCGAGCAGGACGTGTCTGCAGGAACAAGCTTAGCTGACAACGTCTCGCCAGATATGCCCAGATCGCCTCTATCCCCGTCGGCTACAACAATCCTTCCCTGGCCAAGGTCGCCAAGACCCCCGAGATGGTTGACGCCATCATCAATCGTCCTGCTCTGGGCAACTTCCCTTCCCACAACTGGGCTTCTATCCTCAAGTCGGGCATCCTCAAGTACGCCCCCAAGGGCCTCAACAACGTCTTCACCGCCATGGCCGGCTCCGACGCCAACGAGATTGCCTACAAGGCCGCCTTCATGTACCGCCGCCAGCAGGAGCGAGGCGGCAGGGATGTCGACTTCACCGCCGAGGAGATTGAGTCGGCCATGCGCAACCAGGCTCCTGGCTCCCCCAACCTCTCTATAATGTCCTTCAAGCAGAGCTTCCACGGCCGCCTCTTCGGCTCCCTGTCAACCACCCGTTCCAAGCCCATCCACAAGCTCGACATTCCCGCTTTCGACTGGCCCCAGGCCACCTTCCCCCAGCTCAAGTATCCTCTGGACCAGCATGCTGAGGAGAACGCCAAGGCCGAGCAGGCCAGCATCGACGAGGTTGAGCACCTCATCAAGACGTGGCATGCGCCCCCTGCTGCCGTCATCGTCGAACCCGTCCAAAGCGAGGGCGGTGACAACCACGCTAACCCCACCTTCTTCCAGAAGCTCCGCGCTGTGACCAAGAAGCATGGCGTTCTGCTCATCGCCGACGAGGTCCAGACCGGTCTCGGCGCCACGGGCAAGTTCTGGGCCCACGAGCACTGGAACCTCGAGGACCCCCCTGACATGGTCACCTTCTCCAAGAAGGCGCAGACTGCCGGCTACTACTTCCGCAGCAAGGACATGTTGCCCAACAAGCCTTACCGGCAGTTCAACACTTGGATGGGCGACCCGGCCAAGGCGCTCCTTTTCCGGGGCATCGTCGACGAAATCGAGCGTCTCGACCTCGTCAACCACACCGCCAAGGTCGGCGACTACCTCTACGGCAAGCTTGAGGCTCTCGCCCAGAAGTATCCCGACCATTTCCAGAACCTGCGCGGCAAGGGCCAAGGCACCTTCATTGCCTTTGACAACCCGAAGCGCGACGCGTTCCTCGCCAAGGCCAAGACGTTTGGTATCAACATTGGCGGCAGCGGTACTAGCGCCGTGCGTCTGCGCCCCATGCTGATCTTCCAGGAGCACCACGCCGATATTCTGCTCGAGGCCTTGGAGAAGGTTGTCAAGGCTCTGTAATAGTTACGCATCCTGGGAACACAAAAGCGAAAGAAAGTGTGGGATCGCAAGTCTTGTCCTTTTTTTGCTTCACGAGTAATTCTGGTGTGATTGTGCAAAACACAAGCTCGGAGTCTTGAAACTTGTTGCTATATTCATGCAACATTTGGCATGTTCTTGTTTGTTACTTACATCGAGTGTTTGGCAAGGAGGGGCATAAGAGAAAAGAGGAGCATTATAGCCCATGATGCCTACGAATATCAAATTTGACGTCATGTTGAGAGTGATGATGAAGGTCGTGATTTTCAAGATGTCCCGCTATGATGCGAAGAGACATTGATCAAGAACAGGGCTTCTGTTGGATGTTGCAACTTGAACAGCGTGGTCACTTTCTGAAACGATGATGATTGATGCCGTGTGCAGACCTTTTCGTATTCTGTGGCGTCATGTCTCTGTCGCGTCCCCGGCCTCACGAGCTTGACTTGCTCGATGCAAATAATATTTGAAGATACAGCCCCTTACGTATCTTGAGGGCAGCCGCTGCTCCCCATCACTCATCACCTCCTGCGCCGACAAGTCTGTACTGCCGCCAAATGCCATTCTTCATGCGCGGTTTCGTGTTCCTCGATACTCGTACACATCATCAGCAGCCAATCGTCAAGTCCAGACTGCTGCCCAGCCAGTGCTAACACGCTATTTGATCACAAGAGAAGACCGAATCAAGCATCAAAACTGCGCCAGCACACTGCAATTCAGGACATTGAGTCTTCCACACGGCGCCTTTTCTTTCCTCTCGATGAGATCACTTCCGACGGCTCGGCAGTCTTGGGTCCTTCACTAAGCGAGGCAACCTGTGGGGAGGTTGGACGACGACTAGTCGCTGGAAGAATCGTCTGGTATTCCACTATCTGATGGGACGGTCGAGGTGCGATGCACTGTGGCAGAACCGGCTTGAGATCGCGCTTCGCCATGTCCGCCTTGGAAGGGCGACCCCTTTTCTTCGATGTCGGGGGCCGAGCGGGGGGGCTGGCAAGTGGTCGACCTTGGCTGCTTTCATCTTTGAGAGTCCCATTCGTAGGTCGCGGGGCGATATGGGCAAGCCTTTTCAATTTGGGGAGGGTAACAGTCCTTGTAGCAGGCACCATAGATGGTACGTGATGGTCTGGAGATTCTGTGGCCCTTTCAACATGGCTTGAAGGAGGTCCGCCCTGGCTGTCGGTCGATTGCCGCTTCCGAAAGGTCAGCGGATCAAACATGTGTTCGGCAATTTGTATGCACTGGTTCATGTTACGTCCTAGCGAGAGTCAGCCTGCAGGTCTTGCATGGAGGAGGAGGGAGCTGAAATGTTTCGCCTTACCATGGGGGAGATGCATATTCATCCAATTAGAAGAGATACTGTTGGCGTGGATGAATTCAATCAAGGTGTCGATGTCGACCGAGCTGGACTTGATCACCTCGGCCAGGAGAAACCGCTAAGAAGCGACGTCAAATCAGCAAAGCGACAAGGAATTACACAGAGGATCAAGGGAAGAGAAACACACCCTACCTTTTCATCGACCGTGAAGGGCGAAGGGTCCATGGCGCATGCCGCGCTTCGAAGGCAGAACAAAGAAGTATTATACAAATGCAAGTCATGCAATAAGCTCAGGGCAAGGATTGTGTTGGAACTGTTGGTAAAACTCCGGCGTAGGCATCTGAAGTACGGAGATGGCGCGAGACAGCACGAGCAAGCGAGTGTGTTGCAATCTGCAGGACATGGGGACTGCAGTGCGTGCGTCGTTTGTTGCAGCTTGGCGCAAGCCTGCCAGGTGATGAAGTTGGAAGATTTGTATGCCTGCCAGCGGGAAACAGCAGGACAAGCAGTTACTCGGCAAGAAGATGTAGGTCAGAGGCAGGCAGGCAGGCAGGCGCTCCTCACACGGACGAATGGGAGCGGAAGACTCGTCCCCTTCTGTCGGACAGCCTCGCTGCTCACCCCTCCTCATCCACTTGGGGTGCAGGGAGGGAGCTTGAGGTTCTTGAGCTCCCGCGAAAAGATCCTAGGCGCGCGGCTTTCATAAGATAGCTAAGAACCATACGCAGCGACACGACGCAGCAGCGCTCTTTTGGCCGACCAGGCCTCGGCTGATAGGCGAAACGTGAGGCGCGGGCCAGGCGACGAAGCCGCGGCGGTTGTACAATATCGATCTGTGACGCCCAGGCCACAAGTGAGGAGCAACAGACCATGGACAGGGCCGCTTCTGCTTGCGCAGGCTACCCCAGGACCTTGCTGCAGATGGCAAAGATATCCGTCGCCGGCCTTGTTTCTGTGGCGTCTGGTCGTGTCATAACTTACGGAATATGTGGGTGAAGAGCCGATCTATCAGGACGTCGCAGGGGTCCGAAGGCGCTCGGCTTGCTATTCTTTACGACATCATCGAAACGCATGACAGGTCGCGGTACAAACGCACTCTGAAGTGCCGTGTCCAGCTTTAAGGGTGCTGCGCTGGTACTCGTACTGTGGCAGTGGTGGCGGCGATGTTGGGACCGAGGTTGCAGTGGACCAGGGTATGTGATCGATAGGCATGACTGATCGGGCATTGCTTCCACATGCAACCTACAGAGTGGAAGAAGACTGCGTGAAGGAACGCCTGGGTTCAGCGAGTAGTAGTTGTACTTCATCACCCGTCTGGTGCTTGTACATCCATAGGTACGGAGCGGCCTTGAGGTTTGAATTGCAGACCCCAGAGATGTATGCGGGTCGCATCAGATCATGCTTGGCATGGAGGATGCTACAAGGCGTCAGCAGACATACGAGTAAAGGTTTGCCGGGTCTGTTGGAGGACCTACCTGCACCGACATGGGCCTCACCGGGACCAGGGACATGCCTCAATATGCCCCAGAGATCCTCAGCAGCGGTCCGCAAGCTCAAGCAGCCTCGCAACGCAGTCCAGAATACGGATCCTGTACGGAGGCATCGACGCCGCCAGTGGCATGCATCTTTGGGGTTGCTCTTGTCATGATTGCCCAATCACATGTCGGCGCTGGACCGCCTGACCTTGTCTCACCTGCTCCGTCTCTGCAGGTGGCGACAACGTGCGTTGCGAGCTACAGCTCGACTGACCTCTCGGAGTAGTAGCGCTATGCTACTGCGTGCCTAGTCTCGCGTTGCAAGAACGCTCCCTCGCCAATCAATGCCGGGGGAAACCAAGCGAGGACCGGGGTCCTCAGAGGCGAAAATGGTGGATATCGTTGAAGCTCTCAGTGTTGTTGTGAGGTGACAGGGTAACTTGCCGACATCGCCAATGGAAGTCGTCGAACAATCTATCTCTGCAGAGAGTGCCCGACACCTGGGCCTGAAGCCACATCACTGGCTGCAGTCGCGCCAATCAGCCTTCCAGAGCAATGCTGTCTCAGCACAGTCCACCAGTTCGTTTGAGGGTCGTTCGCATTGGCGGGAGGGAGGAGAGCAATTCCAGAGAATCGGGAACCACCGCAGGCTCAGACGCAACCACATGCGACTGGTGGTGGACTTGGTACCCATCGTTCGCGTGCGGTCGCGACATGGTCGCCCTCGTGGTTCAAAGTGAGCGACTTGCATCATCGTCGCAAACGCGGGCTGCGTGACTTTTCCCAAAGGCGATGCTTCTCCAAAGCCAAAACAATAATGTGGCCTTGAACACCCTTTTATACCCTGGCACGTTCTTGATAACTTTCCTGATGATTGGGCTCCAAGCCTCCGAGCCATGCACGCTGATGTGGCAAGTCGGGCAGGCCGCACCCATGTACAGTACGTCAGGCCCAGCAGAAAATCATGAGCGCAATCATTGACGCTTTCGCGAGCCAGGGTCTTCTTCAACCCGCACTTGTGGTTGCAGCTTACAGCTTGCTTGCATCCCGACGTCTCTTGAGAGTCCCACCTTTCTGTTCAATGGCAAATGACGCTCGGAGAGTACTATTTATGTTCTCCGGAGCTCCAGAAATAAGCGTCGCTCGGGACCCGCACGTCTAGATGTTTCGGATCTCTTGGCTTTCTTGTTATACTTTTAGCTACCGGTAGTATCCCCCCAAAGACCCCCTGCATCATGATATAGAGGCTGCCCAGTCATCTATCTGAACCCTGCGAGAACCTCACCTTAGTACGTAGGTAAGCATCAATTTACCCCAGGACCGTTCCCAAAGCCACGGACGAAAGTGCTAACAATGACAAGGACCGTCAAATAATATCAGAGTTTGCTTTAAACTGTCTACGCTTGCTTATATAAGTAACATTCCTCCCAACCAGGATTATCGTACACGGCTCTCTCGATAAGATCGCGCTGACGGCAACAAATGCCCGCCCTTACTGGCTGTACTCGCAGCTAATGGGCTTCTCAATGGGGATTGTGCGGGAGCTCAGACCCAGGCACCCTTTGTTGCCGCCAGGCGTGGGGTTGTCGGTAGCAAGCCAGACACTCCACGCGTCCTCGATGGCGCCGGGGCAAGCAAGCAAGCTAATGCCCTGGAACTCGAGGTCGTCATTCTTGTCGATCGCCCAGCCCTTCAGTTCAAAGTGCGGAGGCAGGTAGTTGCTGTCGGTGAGGTAGCCGATCTTGCCCTGGCCTTTGAATCGATATGTTAGCATTGCCTTGGCGATTGAAGGTATTTTCTAAGCAGTAGGTTTCATACCCATGCCGGAGCGGTCGACAAAGATCTGCTGGCTCTTGCCTTCCGTGGAGTACAAGAATAGGCCACCATCCTTGAGATAAAAGGTGGCACGATTTTCGCTGTCACCCTTACACTGGGCGTCTTGCACCTTGAGATTGAGGAAGATGTTGCTCTTGGCGGCGCTGAAGGACGCAAAGTGAATTGGGCTGGCCGACCTGAGCGCCATGATGCCGAAGGCCTTGGGCTCCGCCGGTGCGGCAAGGGCAGAGCCAGCGGTAGCGAGTGCAGCAATGGCGGCGGAGAACTTCATGATGACGGGATGCCGTTTCTCTTGCTTGTGTGCGAGGAGATGTGTGGTGTAAGTTGTGGTAGCGTCAAGAGGCTTTGGGGGTGAGAATGTCTGAGAGGGCAGAGTTCAAGTTGCTGATGAGCAAAACAAACCTCTCTCGATGGCGTCCGTTGGGAGCTTCTTATACGCAAACGACGGCGAGCCGTCGGGCGGTTGGGCATTGTCTCAGCGCTCATCGCCAGAAAACCGACGATCACCTCGTCATTGGCCTTGGCTCTTCGCGCAGTCCGGGAGGCGCAGATACGAGGAAAATCGGATCCTTCGAGACCCTTGCCGCGCCCACGCGCATGCCGAGCCCAGTCTCATTGCCGCTCACAATACCCCTACTGCGGAGTGCGGATCCTCGACGTCATATTTTCGGTCCCTGCGGTTGCTTGCAAACGCTTTGTCTTACGATTTCGCTGCGGAAGTCGAGGTGTGGAGGATTTAACATGCCGCTTTGGCGACATTGCAGGATCCCTGTCCTCGGGATGCAGCCGGACATTGATTAATAGAGGGTCCCCAGCCCTGGGCAATAATACGTCCAGCCGCCTCCTCATTGTGTATTCGTACAGTATGGAATGTCCTTCCCAAAACTCATTTTCACGAACCTGGAACCCTCGTGAACATCAGAGTGACAGCTTGGATGCAGCCAGCCTTAACCGTCTTACTTGCAATACGAGACTCTTCAGCTCGATTTCGGCTGAGCAGTGCAGGGATGCTTGTTCTCCGCGATGGTCGCAACGCATCCTTGCCTATAATGCGACATGATGCTACGCGAGAGCCCCATCCAACAGTGACCATGACGGCAGAGTCAATAGCATCGTCATCACGAAGCACGGCCGGCAGAAAGCCGGGGACGTCGTTCCAATCTCGTAGGCCTCCTGTCGATCTTGAACGGTGGCTCACGGACACAGACAGCTAATTGTGACTCTTCGCGCGGCGGGTGCGTTGAAACGACCGTCGAACGATATCAAGCCGATATGCACTCTATTGGAAGTCCTGTGGTGTTTCTCTGGAAGATTTGGTCTGGACGGCGGGGGGCGCACTGGCTGCGTGGCTGCGTCGCGATTGAGGCGCTGCATTGAGACGCTCAGGCCAAACTCAGTGTTGCCACAAATACATTGCACGAGTTACTTGACAGACTGCTGTACTGAAAGTCAAGGCCTTGAGCTAATAGAAGGCAGCTGCACGGATAGACCCAGGTCTTGGCCATACTCGCCTCGAAATGTTACTAGAGGTAAGGTGGTAGCTTTACCCGACACTGTCAAGGGGGCACGCATCGACGAGCCGCAGCACCACGTGAAAGAGTTTGCAGCAGCCGCAGCGTCTCTTTCAAATTGCAGAAGCAGAAACATATCTAAGGCGTCGCTTTTCGGACATTTCCGTGGATTGTTCTATGTGGCTGTGACGGGCAAGTTAGTTGGCAATTGTGTCCTCGCCAGTTCAAGCATCCGCATGGTGCATGTGTGCTTGCAATTTGATGAGCGAGCGAGATTTACCGCTGGCTCCGACGAGAGCCGCGTGCCTTGTGGCTACCTTACTTGTCGACAAGGGCATCACTCGAGAAGTGGTTTTGAAGAAGTCAAGGATGACAAGTCTCTGATGGGAAGGAGATATCTGGGGAATCGGGCATAAGAAGTTCCGTGGGACTGCTTCGTTGGCAGGCGGTAGTGGCGTTTCCGGGCCATGGCCCTCCATGCCTTCCCGGGGCTCAATTGACCATCGGCAGTGCTGTTATTTGCCATTGGCCGCTGCTTAGGTACCAAAGTTAGCACATCACCACCAGAGCGCACTCAGACTCGAGCATAACCCAACGTCGCTTCGTCAACCCTCGCCTTCTCTTGTCCCCTTCTCCTCGCTCACGGGTGCAGGGCCACGTGCATCCCCCGACCTGACGTTCCGCATCCCTGCGCTCTCTCGTGCCTCTTTTGCTCCTACACTCTCGCGCGCCGTGGTACCTTGTCGCATGCGCGCTGGGCTCCCCGTCTAGCGGCGCGCACCACCTCGCAGCTCGCTCGCTCGCTCGCTTCGCGTCTTCTTCGTCTCGCCCGCCCTGCACGTGGTGCTCCATCCACGTCCTCGCATTGCCTCGCATCGTCTCGACAGCGACCGAAACGGCCCTCGTCCCTAACAACCACGCTGTTGTCGACATCCAATGCGCTAATGGAGGATGACGAGCACGCAACGAGCAGGATGAGTAGGGTCAAGCTCGAGGACGGCGCCGCCAATGGCGCGGTCGCGGACATGGAGATGAGCGGCTCCGTACCGATGCCAGACGCAAGAAATGGCAATTCCCCGTCCCCCGAGACGTCGCTGGAAGGTGTCAAGTCACGCAGCGACAGTGTAGACACCCCAGGCTCGACCAAGCAGCCTCGCCTGTCTCGCAGAGTCTCGCAGAAATCGACAAGCCGGGAACCGCCGTTGTTTGGCGATCTGCCCGATGTTACCTCGCAATCGTGCGAATCTTTTCAGGTCATCCCCGATTGCCTTTACGGATCAAAACATTTGGGTTCGACGGACAACGATGCCTTCGACTGCGATTGCCGGGAAGAATGGCGTATGCCCGCCCTCCCCTTTTTTGCAGGCTCTGTGCTTCGCATATTGTACAACAGGTACTGATCCTCGACTTAATAGGAGATGGCGAGAACTTTTCGTGTGGCGAGGATTCGGATTGCATCAACCGAGCGACCAAGATGGAGTGCAGCGCCAGCGCCGGGAACTGTGGTGGCGGCTGCCAGAACCAGCGTTTCCAACGCAAGCAGTGGGCCAGCGTCTCCGTCATCAAGACGGACAAGAAGGGCTTTGGCCTACGCACCGACTCGGACTTACATCCTAACGACTTTGTGTACGAATATATCGGAGAGGTCATCAATGAGCCGACGTTCCGGCGGCGGATGCTGCAGTACGACGATGAGGGCATCAAGCATTTCTATTTCATGTCTCTCAACAAGAGTGAATTCGTGGATGCCACCAGAAAGGGCAATCTTGGTCGCTTCTGCAACCACTCCTGCAACCCTAATTGCTACGTGGACAAGTGGGTGGTCGGCGACAAGCTTCGAATGGGCATCTTCGCCCTGCGCAAGATTCGAGCCGGAGAGGAGCTGGTCTTCAACTACAACGTCGACCGTTACGGCGCAGATCCCCAGCCGTGCTACTGCGGAGAGCTGAACTGCGTAGGCTTCATCGGCGGCAAGACTCAGACTGAGCGTGCTACCAAGCTACCCGCAGCCACCGTCGAGGCACTCGGCATTGCTGACGCTGACGGCTGGGACACAGCCGTCGCTAAGAAGCCACGGAAGAAGCGGCCTGACGAGGACGACGAGGAGTACGTCAACAGCATCCAGCCGCGCGACCTGGATGAGGATGACGCTCGCAAGGTCATGGCAGCCCTCATGCAATGCAAGGAGAAATGGATCGCAGTCAAGGTGCTGGAGCGCATCCAGCGCTGCGACGAGGAGAGGGTCGTCCACTGCGTCATGCGCATGCACGCCTACCAGATCCTCAAAACGACGCTCAACACATTCATCGACGACCATAACGTGGTTTTGCAGGTGCTGAAGATCCTGGACAAATTTCCCCGCTTGACGAGAAACAAGATTCAAGACTCCAACATCGAAGCGACGATCGAAGGTCTGGTGGGCTCCGAGCACGATGATGTGTCCTCCAGGTCAAAAAAGCTGCTCGACGACTGGAGCAAATTAGAAGTCGCGTATCGCATTCGACGACGCAAGGTAGATCCCAACGCCCCGGTGCAGAACGTGTATGAGGATCGTAGAGGTGGTCAGGTCCGTGAGGAAGAGACTGCTCAGTCAACACTCAAGGTGGCGTCACCACGCACCATCGACGCCCCCAAGGGTCCGCGAAACAGCGTTCCGCAGAGAAACAATTCGTTCTACTTCAACAATCAACGGCCGCGGCGTCCGTTCAACGCGGCTTTGCCCGACGGCTGGTTCTCCGCCAAGGACGGGAGAGGCAACACCTACTTCTACACCAAAGCTGGGCAAACAACGTGGCAGCGACCGGCTCTCCCAGCCTCAGAATCTCAGCAGAAGGGACCATCAAAGGCCATGCAGGAACAACTCGCGATCCAGAGCATCATTGACAAGGTTACGAAAGAAGGAACGCCAAAGCAATCGGCTGCCGCGCCAAAAGAGGCTTCCGAAACTCCAACGAAAGAGTCCAAATCGGATAAGTGGCGCTCTCTGCCGATTGACAAGCAAATGAAAATATACGAAAACACTGTAAGCTTCATTGGCTCAGAGTCGCGAGGTGACAAGAGTTTGGTTTAGCTAACTGCCCCGTGTACTAGGTCTTTCCTACAGTGAAGCATGTGCTAGACAAGTTTCGGCACAAGCTCCCAAAGGAAGAGCTGAAGAGGCTGGGCAAAGATATTGCAAAAAAGCTTGTCGCGTCGGACTTTAAGAACAATAGGGTTGAGAACCCGACTGCGAAGCTTACGAACAAGCAGGTACACAAAATCAAGAAGCACGTGGCGGACTTCTTGAACCGCGCGGTCGAGAAATACAACGCCCACCAAAAACACAAAGCACCCCGGGAATCTGATGAGCAGGGACGTGCTGGCCACGCTCGCGATGAAAAACTCGCTTCGGGTCCAGAGTCTTTGGGCGACAACGTGGTCGCCAGTCCAGAACGCAAGGACGACGACAGATCCGGTGATGCGGCCAATACTCCTCTCAGCGATGTTGAGGTTGACTCCCCTGGCAGCCAGGATCGTAAGCGAAAGCGCGATGCTGAGCTGGTAGACTCTGCTGGTGCGACACCATCCGATGGCCCTGACATGAAGAGACTCAAAGACGACGAGGTAGGCGGCCCTAGCCCGCCTCCCCCGCCGCCTCCACCTCCGGAGACAGCCCTTGAAGATGGGATGACAGATGAGCAACGCGCCCTTCGAGAGCAAGAGGAAGACCTAATGCGGGAGAACGAGGAGGCGCAAAGGCTGGAGGATGAGGCCAACGAGACCAAGATGATGGAAGATGCGGTAGAGGAGATGGGCAAGGATATTGCGCTTGCAGCATGATCTTGGCTCTGCCTATCAATGCCAGGCACCAAGACGGAGGCCCGGCTCTATGCTTACCTAAACTCGAACATGGGCGACGCGGCTTGGACCTGGAGAATAGGACTTGTTGAGATGTAACGAGGCTCACATCAGCGGGCTGCTCGACCGCCGCCGAAGGAGAAGGGGTGCACAATTGAACTTTCGTGCCCTGCTGCTAGGAGCTGAGATGCCTTTGAGGCACAGAGCTTGCATATTTTGGAGTCAATATGGAAAGGAGGGGCCAGAGGGCCAACGTTCAAGGAAAATGTACCATATGGATTTCTGACTTTTTTTATTATCCCGCCTTTGCGCAAGTCGCTTGCCACGTGCCAAGGGCTGTTGTTTCGACCCCATCGTTCTGTTCGAGAACGGATCTGGCCATACTGGCGGCCGTTGAGCTCCACATTACATGGCCTAGCAAAGCGCAGATGATGCCTCGGCCACTACGTGTCAACGGTATGGCGCAGCAAGATGCTAGTGGGCACGGAGCAGGGCGGGCCTCGGATCACACAACACTTAGGCCAATAGCCCTCTGCAATCTGGGAGCTTGGCGGGCGTGGTATGCAGAAGTATGCGGACAGGCGCGAAGGGTAAACGAGGCGCATGAGGAGCAGAGAGCCGACCACAGAGCTGCATTTTTATAAGGACACCAATACGCTGTGTCGATTTGTCATTGAAAATGACTTCCTGTTAGGTTGTGCGCGATGAGACCAATACGCACTAAGTTGCAGACGCCATTTGGCTTTGCCCTAGAGCTTCGCACGTCTTGCCGTGCACAAAGATACCAAAGCTACCGTTCCGGGCCCACGATGTTCACAACGCCATTATGAATGAGCAGACGCCCCTTAAGTTCAAGCTCACGTACGCGAGATGCTGATGCTGATGTCCGCTCAATCATCGTCGTCACTCGACGAATCGTCTCCTCTCCGCCGCTTCTTCCTCGAAACTGGCCATCCGTTGTCGCCCTGCGCATCCTCGTCCACCTTGCGCCGGAACACAAAACTCCTTGCCGCGCGCTCCTCGCCCCTCCACCCGCCGCCGACCTCACCCTTGCGGTTACGCACGACGCCGCAGGTGCGCGCGTGCCTGTACCCCGGGTACGCGGCGGCCTGAAAGCGGAAGCTGCGCTCGACGGCGAGCCCGGCGTGGCGCGCCAGGTCGCGGACGTTCCACAGGGTGTAGGGCTCGCCCTCGAACAGCGTGACGACGATGGAGCCGCTCGGCGCCAGAGCGGGCAGCGCGCGCTCGAAGAAGGACACGAGCAGGGATTGGTTGTGGCGGACCTGGCGGTTCGTGTCGGTTGATTTTCCGCCGACGTGCGGGAAGTTGAAGAGGATGTGGTCGTGGTGTGGAGGGCGGGTGAGCGACGGGGGAAGCTTGGTAGCGTCGATGTTGTAGAGGACTTTGTTGTGCTTGAAGAGGTTGTGGGTTGCTCTGGGGGCTTTGGCATCGTCACTGCTGTACGACGGATCCTCATTGTCGTCTTCGTCGTCGTTGGCATCTGGGTCTTCGAATTCAGCTTCGCTGTCGTTGCTGTCCTGTTCTTCCTTTTCACCGTCTTCGTCTTCGTCTTCGTCGTCGTTGTTGTCGCCGTCGTCGTCGACGTCTTCATTATCTGACTGGCTGCTACTGTCGTTGCCGTCGCCGCCCGCGTCGGCCTTTTCCGTTTTATGCTCCTCCTCGGTACCCAGAACGACGGCAATGTTCGCATCAACGGCAGGGTACTTGGCCACCAGCTCAGTATGGTTCTTCTCCAGCACCGTGGCCGTCACGTTGACGCAGCCGTGGTGCTTGATAATGGATGCCGCAAAGCTCAGATCGCCCTCGCCTATGAGCAGGATCCGCTCCTCCGGCCGGAACGGGATGACGGGCTGATCATGCTGCGGCTGATGGTGCTGCTGCTTCTTCTTCTTGGGCTGCTGTTGCTGCTGCTGCTGCGCCTTGCTGAAGGCCGGCCTGGTCCCGGATGCTCTGCCGCCAACGTCCGGCCGCGGCCTGGATCTTTGTTGCGACCGCTGCTTTTGCTGCTGTTGCTGCAGCGCCCGCTGCTGAAGCTTTCTTCGCTTGGGCATCGTGAACTGAAATCGCCGTCGCCTCAATCGGATGTACGTCGACGGGCGCGCGATGCGACTGCGGGATATCGCCGGGTCTCTTTTATAGAAAAAAATAGTTATGAGGTCACAATCAACCTAAGGATGTTGCGTCCGTTACGGCCCGCTCTGACGGGACGGCGATCTGAATCAAGCTTAGCGTTCGACTTTAAAAGCGTCTCCACGCCGAGGACCCCAGTGCATATCGTGTCACTCTTGAAGGGTTTTCGCATGCTTTGTCAGTCTCAGTCCTGGCATTATCGAAGAGGTAAAAGTATTACATCGAGGTCCACTATACAAAGATGCAGGAGACAGAACCTCCTGCATTGAGAGCATGGATATTTAGAGGCGGGCTTTGCGGCTTCAGGGTAGCTATCAAATGTAATATGGGCTTCAGTAATGGCACACTTGAATGCGATGCTAATATTGGACAACGCCATAATCAAATGGAATTCTCAGAAGATCACAGAGAGAAACATTGTTGGAAAATCTGGGAAGCTGCCATTTCGGGTACTTGTCGTTTATGGTGCGCCATCAGCTGACTTGACTTTACGGTCCATGAGATGGCCGCAAGCATGTGTCAGCGCAAATCTCCCTTCATGTCGCTCCTTACTGCTTGCAGCTATTCCTTTTCATTGCTCAGGGCTACTACACTGAGATCCTACCCATTTCAACAAATTTCACAAATTGAAATCTGAGCCTAAAATTGAGTTCAGGTCAGCAAAAGACACGGCTAAGCGTTCCAGCCCGTGTAACGTCTTGGGAGAACATGAGCAAGAGTTTGGATCAAATGAATTGATGGGTCCTCCTGAGACACGACCGACCCGAAAAGCCATTGATGGAAGGCAACATCTGCGCTTGTGTAAATTGTGACAGCGTTTGATTATCAGTCCATAGATGTATCGAGGAAGCGAGTGTAAATGCCTCCTGATGCCGCGACGGCGTGGGCTCGTCTCTGGCGGCGTTGCAAAGTAAGATTTGATATCGCAGCGGATGAAGCTTATAAATTGCCTCAGAGCGGCGGGATTTAGTCTGCGACCGGCAACGTTCAGCAAACGTCAAGACGATGGGCTGGCCAGCCTCGACTCTCAAGCTGTGCTGCAGTAATTGAGAAAGTTGAATGACACGGAGAATGCTTTCAAATATCCAGTCCGGATCTGGAGACTGGCAGTGAGTGCCAGTGTGGGCCTGAGCCCACAAAAAGGGGAAATTGCGGAGCTGGCTGCACGCGACCGACGGACGCTGGGGTTGGTCTCGGACTGAACGCTTCAGGCAAGCTGCACGTGCTTTGCACAGCAAGCTGCTAAACATTGAAGACGGGGTCCTGCAATGGGTGCCGCAGTGATGAAAGGACTGACTGCGTGCTTAGAAAGGCCTGGTGCGGGCTGCGAAATACGCGGGAGGGGCGCATATTAACTTGCGCTCACCAGCTGGACAACTGTTGAGCGCATATGAAGCCAGAACGGCCGACCTCCCAGCTGCAGGGCTTTGCAGCTACCTCAAGGCCGCAGTGAATCACTTAGATTGATGCAAATAGCTGAGGGACCAATGCCGTCCTGAGCGATTGCACTGTCGCGTGACCCAGATGGGTGTTGTTGCCAGCCGTGTGAGCAATCCGTCATGGCCAGCAAACGTTTCTGCTTGCTTTGCCCTCTGCAGCTGCAGCCACACTGGTCCCAGACGGAGGAGTATAATTCAGACGAGACTCTGGCCGGCCGGTGGGCCGTCTCGTCTCACCCACGCGTGCAGCGCAGCAGCCTGACGCAGGTACCGGCGGTGGTAAGTTAAGGTAGTTGGTGAGACGGACGAGGCTGTCGGGTATTCCACGTCCAATGCCAGATCTGTGGCCGGGGTGCGCGATCGACGGCCTGGACGGCCCTGATGCGGCCCGTCCATGCTACGAAGCCCCCGTAGACAGGACATGGCCAGTTCAAACGCTGTGCGCCCGTCCAGGTGCTGAAGCGCTCGCCTACAAGTCGGCGCACCTTTACTCTCACCGACCCGGGACGTCCAAGTCGCCAAGGCTGGGTGGGCTTCAACACCGCGACGGGCCCCCGGAGACTTTCGCTGCAGGTCTCTGGTACCTCGCCGCCGCAGCCTCCAGGGGTGGGCAGTCGCGGTGGCCGGACTATCAGGGGCTCCGAGCCAATCAGCAGACCAGAAACTAACCCAACTCGTACCGATTAAGCCTTAGTGGCGGCCACGGAAGCGGGAGCGCCAATCAGAAGCGCCATCGATCCGGTGCGCTGCTGCGAGCTTGGCGGCGGGTGTACTGTGTCAGGAACCCGCCAGTACCGCAGGCGCCGGGCCACTGGGGGTGGTGTACTTGGCTCGCGCAGACTGACGGGGAGCCGGCTGCAGAGGGGAACTGGGACTGGCCAACTTCTCGCCCTTCTCACTCTGCCAGCTGCACTGCAAACTACCTTACCTATACTCGCCATTTGGCCCATCCGCCGCGCCGCGCCCTTTCACCTGCGCACACTCACGCATCCGTCTCTGTTGGCACCCGTCGCTTGCTATTGTACTGCAGCTGTCCTGGTGACTATTGAGGCCGTGGTTGTTGTCGACGACGTGCTGCGCGGCTCGTTATTCTGCTGTCATTGCTTCCGAGCGCCGCCGAAAAACTTCTGACCAGCACTGCGCTGCGCTGCACCGCGCCACAGCACCACACCACTTGCACTCCCCCCAACCACTGTGCGTACAGAGCTGCACACATCATCAACCCTTCATTCTCTTCCTTCTCGTCTACTTCCGCTTCCCGCAACCCCAAACCACCACCTTTGCAATCGTCGTCGCCTGCGTGAGCGACATACACGACTCTTGCACTCCATTCCCGCATTGGTCTTTTGTTCCTTGACAAAGGCCCTGCGCTGCGTCTTGCGTCGGACCTGGCTGCACACGCGCCTTTGCACACGCACACCCTTTTGCCTTTGCCTCACCACAGCTCGGGCTTTCACACTCCCCGTCTCCCCCTCTCATCTCTCAAGAGAAATCCTTTCACAGAAATACAAGTCCACCCCGCGTATAGGTCACATCAGAGCACACTTTACATGATAGCTCTCCGCGGCGTCGACCATGGCTGCTAGACCCCGAGGTGGGAGAGGAGGTCGTGGGAGAGGTGGACGAGGCGGCCACGGTGGAGCCCACAACGCAGAGGCCAGGAAGGGTTCGCCCGAGCCCAAGAAGGATCCCCCTCGTGGTCTTCGTCGTGGTAGAGCTAAGTCCTTTACCTCGTCGCGGATCCAATCCTCCTACGATCGTTCGTGGCACATCAGAGGCTTTCTGAAAACCGTTGTCAAGGCTTTCGGTCCGGCCGCTACAAATCTTTGCAACAGGACCATCAACGGCCTCAAGGCCGACACTATTCGGTTTGAGAATCACCCTGACATTGTGGCTCGAAAACAAGAGCTACAAGAGAGACTCGAGGATGTCATTGCCCAGGCTGGACGAAATCGCGACCTACATGTCGAGCTTGCCCGGCAGACCACGGAGAACAACGTCTATCTAGCCGAGCAAGAGTATCAGGTATGCCGTCTCCCCTTACTTTCTTTGCTCGCATAATATTCCTTTCTCCTCTCGCCGTACCACTTCTGTGCAGGCCTTCTTGCTAACATACTGGTGAAGAATCGCGCCGAGGAGATGATGGAGGACTATTATGATGGACTGCTGAACAAACTCAACGTCCTTAGTTCCCTGCATGCCAAGGATCTCCCAATAGACGTAAGTCAAATCCGTCCTAGGACGCCTCCCCCTCACCCCCGTGCTTGGTGCGGCTACTAAACCCTTCACACAGGTTTGTGATGATCGATTTGAGTACAAGGTCATCGATGACGCTCATCTCGACCAAGAGTTTGGCCGATATGAGGAGTACCTCAATGGCCACTTGGTTCCTTATCCCTCACACGTTCCAGGCACTAAAGCCTACGAATTGTATGTCGCTGCCAAGACGGCCATCGCCGCCCAGGAAGCGGCTGAGGAAGCGGCCAAGAAGGAGGCGGCAGTTATCAAAGCCGAGGCTTCCACCTCTAAGGCTCGTGCGGGCACGCCTGCAAAGCGCAAGGCCCAGTCCCAGCCGGAGGACCAACCTACTCCCAAGAAAGTGACACGAGCTTCTGCACGACATGCCCAGCTGCTTGCGCCCGGCGAGCTTTCTCACCCTGCTCCGCAATTGGGTCTCCTTGCTGCAGCTCAACAGGCCGCCGCTGTGACAGAGCCCGCAACGGAGCCCGTGACGGAGGCAGTGACAGAAGCCAATACGCCTGCCGCTGAAGAAGGTTCCCTCCAGGCCTCGCCCGAGCCTGAGAGTCCTCGAATGGAGGGTGGCGTCTTCTCCCACAAGGAACGCGAAGTTCTCAAGAGCGCCACGCCCGCGGATGAGTTTGGCATCCGCTCTTACTCCAACAAGCCAAACAAAGACTCTCCCTGGTACTTCCGCTTCTTCGTTCCGCGCATCGTTGAGTTTAAGCCATGGGAGATTGGTTTCAAAGACACTACCAACGACCCATCCCGGATTGATCCGAAGAAGTACAACAAGTACACTGGCACTCCAAATAGCAACGGCACCCATCTGGACCATAGGGTGGTCGACTACGATTCCTCCACACTGACCCCGGAGGATCTCGATCAGGTTGTGGTCGAGCGACATGGAATCCATCCGACCCATGGGTTTTTCCTCGGTAACAGCACCAACGAGGCGGGAGATCCCCAGCCTTATGTCATGCCAGGCAAACCTATTGTCTTTCTTGCCAAACCCTCTGGTCGCATGGCCCATGCCTCGCGCTCCTTTCAACCAACTCTCAATCAGCGCAGTGCCGTTGAGAAACCTTTACGGTCTCAGATAGGCCAGTCTCTCCGTCGTTTCTGCAAAACGGCAGACATCGATTCAAAGGACATTGCTGTCACAGAGTATGTTGAGTCCGACGACACCCTCCGTGCCAAGTCCATCGGGACCGCGGCAATGGAGATGGAAATGAACGTCTTGTCTCAGTCCGACGCCACGGCTTCCGACGCCGAGGAGAAGGGCGCCGCGCTTGAGCTTCCTGAGCAGACCGATGGTGGCATATCTGCCTTGTCCATCCTGACATACGCAACGGCATACGAAGAGGCCAGAGAAGCAACCCGCGCCACCCCATCTGCTTCCAAGACCTCTCGTTACGATGCAATCCGCGATGTCTTCACCGCCTCCAAGCCGGCCCCTGCTCCACTGGCCGATGAGGACACCCTGGGCCTCAACTTCCTTGCACAGGTCTGTAACTGTGAGCCTCGACGGCCTAGTGCTAGTACCGGCGCCGACCCGGGTCACCCACAGGCTCCCGTCTTAGAGCCAAACGCTCGCAGCACCGTTACTCGCGGGGAAGCACACCAAGCCGCGCCGTATAGTCAAGCCCAGGTGAACACGGTAATGACACAGGAACCGTCTGCTGTCTTCACGCTCAACTATCCCCGTGAGCCAGCCCAGCTGCAGCCAACTGGCCCCGTTCATACGGCAAGCACCGAACCTCCCGTGTATCCTGCCATCCAGGATTCGGGCTTGCAGCATCACCCACAAGCCAGACCTGCTGAGTTTCAGCCGCATCCACACTTTCCTCCTGGCCATGTCGCACAGGACCACGGCACCTACTACCCTCCGCCTAGCTACGCTGCGGCAGATCATCGCGATGCCCGAATGGCATCTGGCCGCCCCATCGACCCAGGTTATAACAGCCATCGTGGAATGGCAGGCTACGGAGGCGAAGCACCTCCCGCCCAAGCTTACGGCAATCCGACGTACTGGTCCCCGCAACCACAGCCCGGTCCAGCTCAGAGTGCCATGACTGGCGCTGCACCTCAGCACCAGTATCCGCCTCCTCCTGCGACTGTGCCGCATTCGAGGATACCTTTCTCGCATAATGCAAGCGCCGAGCCGCTGCCACCCCTGCGACCTTCCCGAGGCCGTCAGTCACTGCCCGAAGAGTCCATGAACGATTCGGGACTGCGTCCTGGCATGCACAGCGGTATGGCCGCCTATTATCCGACCCTCCATCCGCGAGGCTATCCTCGAGGCTATCCAGAACCCTCCCATCCAGCATCGCACCCCTTGGGTTCCGAAAGAATATTGCCAAACCCCCAGCATCAGCAGCAGGTTTATATGGGATCGCCACCTTCTCAAGCATTCACCCTTCAACATGCTCCGCAGGTCTTGTCCCCCACTTTCGCGAACCCGCCTGCTATGAGCGCCCAAATGGCGCAGCAGAGCCCTCCTGGAACACCTCTTGGCCCGCCTGGCTCGGCCCATCACCATCGATCGACTCCGTCTGGAGATGCTGGAAATGGCAAGTATCGCAAGCTACAGCCTGCGCCGGTGCCTGCTCACCGAACCTGGACCAACAAGCCGGAGCTAAAGACCATATTTTACGACCACAAAGAAACTGGATCGTCCGCGGCACTACCCAACTCTGGGCCCACCCAGATTCGAGGATGGAACGTCAACCAACCTCGCAAGCGCAGCAAGCAGGACAGAGCGGACTCTTCGAATGAAAGGGAGGACTCCCGATAGAGTCAGGGAGTCCCCCCAACCGGGTCCGCGAAGCTCACAATCAGAACCGACTACCAGTCTGTTCGGTTCGCGCCGCCTCTCGGTCTGCCGTCGCTGCGAGAACACAAGCCGCATCCGCGACCTGACGCCAAGATGGTGGTTGCGCCGATGCCTGTTTCGCAGACTGTCAGCCTCGACGACATGGTGATGTTCGGATTCGGAGCAATTCCGACAATTGAATCCGCGGTGGATGCGAGTACTGTCACCACCGCGGCGTTGAGTACTAACACTCGCTCGACTGGGTCGAGGAAAATCATTCTTAATAGAAAGGGTGCAAAAAAGACCGCTACCAAAATGGCCACTTCGAAAGCGACCGCAAAGAACACTCGCGCGAAGACGGGGGCTAATACTGAACCCGATGTGAGCGACGGCAAGTCAGGCCTTGTTTCCGCAATTTTGACGGCCGGAGCATCGTCAAACTCTGCTGCAACGGCTAGTGGGCCGAACAAGAGAAAGGCGTCGTATGACGATAGGAGCTGCGCTTTCACATCTCCAGGCAGCTGCAACGATGATGAGTCTGAAAGACCTCTCAAGAGACGTCTTCGTCCCCGCAAGGAGAACAACTGAATCGTGAAAGTCCAAAAGTTCCCGATAATCAGCGACAAACAAAAATGATGAAAGATAGTGGCGGACAGCTTGATGCACGCACATAACATTCTGCAACAAGGATGCGGAGCGGCGAAAGAATTCAGAGACTTTGATGTGATCTGTTGGCACGCAGACACCGGCACGCACAAAAGGTGTTGAGGATTGCTGTTTTTTTTTCTGCGTGCGATGGGCACGATTTTGTGCATATTTGATTTTGCAGCACAGCTGACGCTGTGCACTTTGCGTTTGTCGCCCCCTTTGCTTCGTTTGCATCGGCCAGTGGCATTTTCGAGGATATACCCCGAGGCTTGCGATCTTTTATCCAGGGCGGTCTATTGCCGCTTTCGCGCGTTTGCTTTAATATGTATTGAGTAGAGCTAAAGGGGGACACAAGGGCACGGATGAATGGATATTCACAGACACAACATTGCGCGCTCAAGGATGTTACTCGTGGGATGTGCAACGTGAAGAGTGCGGTGGCGAGCGAAGCATCTGTCTATCTGTCTTCGTATGCAGTTGCTCCAAATTGTCCATGGTTCTACAGAATCGTAGTGTAGCCATTCCATGCTTTCCCTATTGAAGTCGACGCCTATGCCGCCTGCATTTTCACTACCCAAATGCCCTGCGCAGACCCCCAATCCTGCAAGTCTAGATTGCGTTATTACGCTGCAGCTGCATCCTCCGTCAGCTCGCTTGGCCGTTCAGGGGCAGAGGGAGATTGGTCTGTAGACAGTGCGTTGGCCGGCTGCGAGTGATTAGCCTCAGGGGCAGACGCATTCTGCGCGCCGACGTCCTCGTTCCCACCCATCACCACACCGTCCTCATGTGAAAAACCGGTGGCACCCACAGGAAGACCGCCTGGTGGGGGCATCGCGCTGAATGCGCCAGCGTCCAGGTTCATGCCCAGGCCACCGCCACTGGGGACCAGCGAGAGCAGACCAGCCCCCAAGTCGCCCTCGGGATGCAGAGGGTATATTTCTGCACTGAGCTTTTCCCCATCAAAGACGACCATGTTCTGGATCGGCTGCTCCCTATGGCCGAGCACGTTGATGACGTCCTGCGAGAGCTGGCCGCCGAGGATGGCCGTGACCGGGGCAATCTCACTGCCCAGGTTCTGGAGGAAGCTGCGCAGGACCTCCGGCCGCAGGGTCTCGCTGGGCAGGCTGAGGGCCTTGTGCTTCTGCGTAGCGATCTGGGTGAAGAGCTTGAGGTCTTCGCGGTTGGAGGGCAGGGCGCCGCCTTTGAGCTGCTTAAACTCCCAGAGGGCACGGAGGCATGAAAGGGTGGGGGAGACGCCTTTGAGGCGGCGCTTGGAATTCGTGAACTCGTGGGGGAGGGTAGCAAGGTCGCTGGCGAGAAACCATGTCGAGTAGAGTTCGCGCTTGGTGACGGTTTCGACGGTCTTGGGGCCGTCTTTCCGAGACTTCACGTCTATGATGGAGCGTGTGCGTGTTTCCTGCGTCGGCTGCGTGGCAATGTTGCCCACGTCGCGCTCAATTACGTAGTCGTGCTCGATGAGATCGCTGAAGATGAAGCCATACATGCCGTGCGTGCCTGCTGCATAAAATGCTTTGCTATTGATGCGAGTGGCAGTGTTGATAATGTTGAACGTGTCGGGGTCCAGGTCTGTCGCGATGACGACGTCGAAACCGGCGAAGTAGCTTGGCCCCTTGGCCGTGACGCTCTCGGGATCGACGTGGATGCTGACGCGCGGGTTGAGTTTGCGGAGGGACTCGCTAGCCGCGGCGGCGCGGTTTTGGCCTATGTGATCGTCGCCATCGGAGAGGAGGAATTGAGCGCCCAGGTCTGCCTCGGTCACGGGCGAGCCGTCGAGCAGGGTGATGGAGCCGACGCCGGCGAGGGCGAGGTTCTTTGCGACCTCGTTGGCGAGGGCACGCATGGTGATGAGGAGGATGCTGGCATTTTGGATGCTGGCCTGGGCGTCCATGCCCCAGAGACGAATTTGCCGATCATAAAGGGCGATGTCGTCTGCGATGAAACCAGCATTAGTGAACAAGAATTCACGGAGACGAATCGCTGGGCCTTACCTGCGGATATAGAATTTTGATGGAGCTGCCCCGTCGCGCTGCCGTTGGCCATCATCACGGGCATATGCATGAAGTCGGCGCCACCAACTGCCATCGTGCCAGTTGAGAAGTCCAGCCGGGGCATCATGATGTTTGTATCTGAATTGCCGAAGCTGACTATGGCTGGGGCCTGAGCCGAGACGGCGTCAACGTCCATTTGAGGCGGGACAGCCTGGTGCTGGCCGTTCTGGCCCCGATCTTGCTGCTCCATGAATGCGAGAGAAGGGACAGATAGGGCTCCAGGCAGGCTCCAGAATTTGGTGTTGTGTTGCGTCGAGTAGAGCGAAGTGAGTTGAGCGTCGTGCGTGAGTGAGAAGGACTGGTGTTGTTGGGCTCAAGGTCCACGAGCACAACCCGCCCCAGGCACCCCCTTCACAGCGTCGTTCACGGCCGGCGTTGCAGTGCCTGTCGGCGGGACAGCTGTCGGGCCTGTCAGGCGCGTTTGCGTTTTCTTTGCGTGCTTGCTGCGTTGACTTTCGGGTCGTTGGCTGTCACGACAACTCGATTCGTCTTAGCGTATGAGGCCCTGTGCTAGGAAAATGTTAGAGCGATGGCAGCCGCTGACGTAAGGCTTGTCGCGCTGGTCGCGACGGCCGCACCTTGGGCTTACGTTAGAGTGCTACAGCCTACTGCGGGTGTTGATTGCAGTACCAGCATGTAGTGACTAGCAATTTCGCCCACCCCGGCCTGGGCATCAGTGCTACAGGCAACAGCTCGAGCCAAATAATGGACGTGAGGGGATTGCGGCAGCGGCACAGCGTAGCCGCTGTCTGCTGAAGCTACCTAGGTGCAATTGCCCTCTTGGCTTGATTCAAGCAGGTGTGAATGCATTTACTACTTGGATTGGCCAGCTGGAGCGTCGGTGCTGCAGCTTCGGAGGTATCGCTAGCGACGTACTGCATGTGTCTGGAACACGGTCCGGTCTCACTCACGTCGAAGTCTGCCAGACAAGACGCCGCCGCCGCAGCTGAACTCGCTTCAGCGCGTAACCTCAGGCAACCTGCAGAGGTACCCTCTCAACGAAGCATTCACCGAAAAAAGGGCACAGTTGCCGAAACCTGTTCTAATTGATCAAAAAGGAGGGACGGAGTCGAATAACGGCTCGGTGCTTTCACTGACCTGCTAGCGAACCTAAGCAGAGGCAGTGTCAATGGAAACAGCTGCTCATGTTCTGTACATCGGGCCAGCTGTAGGCGCCAACTACAGTCGGAGTGACCCAGTGAAACCAGCCAGATGGCGCACGGGAACACGCTGCTGGACCAAGAAGGCGGGCCAGGGCCCTCTGGAGCGCTGCAGAGAGCACAGTCAGTCCATCGCTGAAATAGCCGCCCAGCTGACCCCGCCCTCTGCGTTTATCGTTGTCAGCCAGGCGTATGACGACTATGGGGTCGACGGTTCCGTCTCGTCGCCCGCTCGCCTCATCCCACCCGCTCTCTCCCAGCCGCTGCGTCGTCCAACTCTCTTACCCATCGCACGCACATCGCCCGCTTCCTGCAAGTCTTGCAGAGCTGAACAGCCTCCTTGGGAATAAGCCGAACGGCAGTACCTCAGCCTCAGCAGTCCGGGACGTGGTCGCTGAGCGACGAAGCGACGGACTGTCCGAGGCTCGCTCTGCTGGATTCGAGTCATCATCGAGGCGGTGCGGAACGATGAGGAGGCGCATGGACCGCCAGAGCGCCTGGAATCTCGCCTGACTCAACCTCAATCTTGCATACACTCTGCAGACAGCTATCGTAACTTCTCCGCGGCCCTTGGCTACAACACGACGGGCCGCATTTACCTACCCCAGGCTGGCAGTTGCAAACCCCACAGCGACTCGTCTCAACTAGCCGATGCCTCCTACAGACCACCTCGCTGTGAGCAACGCTTCGACTGCCTAGAATAGATTACTCGAGACAGGGCCGCTCGATCCTCTCATCTTATCGGAGGAATTGCCTCGCGGCTTGGTCATATTGCCTTCAACCGACCGCGTGCGACCGTCCAATCGCCATCGAAGACATCGCCTGCCGTGCCCCGCTGGCTGCCCAGGCCATAGCACCACATTCAGTGTCAAGCGCTATGGCCTCACGGCCGGGTTCGAGCTCGGGCTCAAATCGCCAGCGTGCT
This sequence comes from Tolypocladium pustulatum, assembly GCA_024340155.1. Lineage (NCBI taxonomy): Eukaryota > Fungi > Ascomycota > Sordariomycetes > Hypocreales > Ophiocordycipitaceae > Tolypocladium > Tolypocladium pustulatum. The sequence goes on along the minus strand of JALHBY010000133.1, from coordinate 528,828 downwards.
CGAGAGGCGCAAGACGATTTTCCTCCACTGCCTGCTTCGAGACTACCTCCGCTGCGCAACATTCACGCGCCGCGGGATCGAGACCTCGCATCGCCCGCGGCCTCAAGCCGGCCCCAGATACGGTGGTCAGCGGCCTCGCGGCGAGCCGAGCGCATTCGAAGCTTCGAAGAACAGGCGTCGAGCCTCGACGACCTGGACCACTCCATGGAGCAGTCATGGCTTGGGCCGTCCCGCCGCAACCTCCGTCTACGAGCCGTCGACCATCGGCGGCCCAACTTTGAGGAACTTGACCAAACGCTCGACGAGGCCAATTCGCAGCTGAGGTCCTTGTTGGACATGACGAACCACATCAATCTCATGACTCCCCTCGCTCGATCGACGTTTTCACCGACGTTGCGGCCGCATGATTTCCCCGACGACAACCGCAGAAGCAAGCGCCGAAAGATAGACGCTGACCGCCTGGTGTCCAGCTTCAAAGGGTTTCGATACGGCAAATATGGGCAAGTCGAGCCGGGCCAGCTGCAAATGGAGATGGTAAGCTGCGACGGAGGCATGTTTTCCAACGAGTCGTTGTATGCTGCCGAAAACATACTCAGAAACGACAACTCGGTCTATTGCACCAAGGGAAACCGGTGCAACATTGTTCTGAGGCATCAGGGTGCCACCGTCTTTACTCTGAGGGAGCTTGTTATCAAGGCTCCCGGCTCGATGAACTACTCACATCCGTATGTGCATCATGGCTTACATGTATAACGACAGAGAGCTGACTGGTCACAGCGTACGGGAGGGCATGGTTTTTGTTGCCATGAACCAAGACGACGTCCTAAGTCGAACAGCGCAGTATCAGGTTCAATATGTGCCCACGACGCGGGACCGCTCGTGGCACGGACATGGCAACGACAGATATCCTTATGAGCAAGACGCCCGTCACATCATCTCCATCCGCCACCATGACGATGGCACCACCAGCACGAGGGCGCGGAGGTCATTCGTCTATCGTGGCGAAGATGAGACTGAGAACCGCATGCCCGAGATGCCCCAAGAATTTTCCAGCAATCTGCCCGACTTCCGGGTCACAACAGAGTGCAGCGACGACGAGGAGGAAGATTATGATATGTCTCAAATGCTCCGTCGCGCCCCTAACCGCATCGGCTCCCTGCCGTTTGAAACGATGGACACGGACTCTGAAGACGCCAATCCGTTTGGCTCCGAGGACCTCCTCGATAACCCCCGTCGACACCGCCCACATCAACATAACCACCGCGAACGCGACCGCCTCAGCGTCTCCCTCGCCGAGGCCTGGGACGCCCACGCCAACGCCACGCAGGAGGCTGTCCGCGCCGTCGGCGGCGAGCTCCTGGCCCCGCACGCGCGCTTCTTCATTGAGAAGAAGAAGAGCAAGTGCACAATCCGCTTCGATCCACCCGTCTCGGGTCGCTTCATCCTCCTCAAGATGTGGAGCTCCCAGCACGACCCCTCGAGCAACATCGACATCCAGTCCGTCATCGCCCGAGGGTTCGCCGGCCCTCGCTACTTTCCATCGGTTGAGCTGAGTTAAGGCCGGCGACTTTTTTTTCGCAAGCGATTGCAATTTATGCATCTTTTACCGTGCTTTTGGAATTTGCTTTGGGGAACTGGGGATTTTGCCTTTGACACCGGAGCTTGCGATGGGTATAGACAAGACATGATGAAGGCGCACGCGGAGTCTTGGAAATCGAGCTGGTGGTGATCCATCTTTGGCATCATTCGCGCTAAGGGATATACGGCATCGGCAGCAAGCTTTGCACGTTATTCATAGGTCGTATTACGAGTCAAATACTACCTTTTCTGCCTCGCATCCCAGCCTGGGACCATTATTCGTGTCGTACAGCATGAGAAGACGACCAACTTTGTTGATGTAACATTGCCAATTAAACGATGCTCGATTTTGTTCTGCTAATAGCTACTTTCTGGAGAATGAAACGAGCCACAATTACCAACCAGCCTAATAGCTTCGCGGAGCCTGCTCCTCACCCCTCGACTCGACAAGGTCTCGTCCAACATGGCCCGAATGGGGCCCCGATCCTCCCTCATTGTGGCGGCGGGCTTGTAAAGCACAAACATCAGAACTTTGAACGCGCTAACAAAAGCTCACGACCGTAGCCGACCGGGGGATTTTGAACTTCATCGAGTCGCGGCGGCCGGCACCACGGGGACGGCAACTGGTATACTTGCTGGAGGGGCCAGAGCTGTCGCCAAGGCTGCGATCAAGGCACCGAGAAGCCTGCAGCGGCGTCAACGTACTGCCGGCGCCTGGAGAGGTGGCAAGGGTTCGCATCACTTACATGTTGACATGGGCCAGGTAAAAGGCAGGCGTTGGGCCCAGAAAATTAGGATATTTGACTCGGAGAACAGACATTTCTCCCAGCCCGGCGTCCACGTCTTCCATGTTGCAGGCATGATCGTCACGCAGCACGCGTGCAAGCTCCGGATTGGTTCGCTGCCATGCTTTGCATGAAGCTGCTCGGGCCTTCCGAGCAGAGTCGACGTTGGCATCACTGGAAGAGATGCTGAAGCTGGACCAGGCAAGGTAGATGATTGGGGCCAGCAGAAGAAGTGTGAACAAAACGCCGCGAAAGACATACATCGGATTCAAAGCGGCGCCCCTCGCTCGAAGCATGCTCCTGAGTGCCATGATGGCCGTGCTAATGAAGCATATCAGTGCCAGGGCGGCCATGATGCTGTAGAGGCCCCAACGGGTGGTGTTTTCCCCCCGCTTGGCTTGTCTTTTGGCCTTGGTCCAGGCCACGCAGGAGAGGATGAAGAGGACGAAGTTGATGAGGCTGTAGAGGGCGAGGAGCCCGGCGAGGAGAATCTTGCTGAAGCGTTGGGAGCGCGGGCGCGTTTTCTCTCCGTACGACTCCATATCGTGAGGGGCAGCAGAGTGGAATGTGTGGTGGTTTTAATGGGTGCAAAGAGGAGACTGAAAGATGCGAATGGGGATTTCTTGATGATTTTTGTGCTTTGCGTTTGTACTGGGCTGATAGCGATGTACTTTGCAACGGTGGTTGTTGTTGTTGATGGCCAGGGTTGAAGAGTGAAAAGGAGGGAGACGACAAGATGACTTGGTAGAAGCCCCACGACGAAGGGCAGTTGCTTTGCCCTTTCCTGCTCAACTACACTTTGCTGCATTGGAAGTGACGAGGGCCGTTCCTGGAAATGGGAAATGGGCAACCTCTGCTGTTGCTATTGTTGTCGTTGCTGGCGGGGCACGTCGTCCGCTATGGTATGGATGGGAAGCAAGCATCGTGTAAGCGGTGCCGGCTGCGCAGGATGCACGCGCGGTGGGCAACCCGGACTCTTTGGTTCGTGTAGCTCAAGATCGGCTCGCTCAGGTAAGCTCCGAGGCTTTCAGAAAGAACATGAGCGCCTTTTGGAAGGCAGAGGAGAGGGTGATGACTCGACATCCAATGCGTTAATCCTCTTCAACACCACCTGTCGGCAGCCATACGACAAGGCCGTAACCGAATCACATCCAAAGACTAATCAGAAGCTGCCATTATAGTGTTGACCAAAGTCTGGCCCGTTGGCATCATCAAAGGGGCTCTCGCAGCGCAGAGGCAAGTGTTGAAGCCAGGCCCCATCGGTCCAACCGTAATTTAATACGAGTGCTCTACCGGGCGGATACTCCCGGCGTCACGGCTCAGCACGCGGCCCGCCGGGTTTCTGCAGCGTCGATGGCGTCCCCGCAAGGTTGCAGCGACGGCCGCAGTGCGCAGCTTCGGCAGCACAATCTACAGATGCAGCGGGGGGCGCCACGCGGGCAGCTGGAACGCGCCACGCAGCATGGCCGCCTGGGCTCCCACGAGACCTCTTGAACCGCCCAATAACAACCGGTAGGAGCCTGACGATGAACGAGGCGAATTGCGCTACACCAACCCCTCCCTCAGCTGCTTGCGAGTTGGTTCGACTCTTATCCGTCGTCTGCCCATGCATGCTGTGGGACGAGTGCCCTCAACCGCATCACATCAAGAAACCTCGGCAGCGCAAGGATCTCCCTTGCTCTCCTCGTCTCTTCTTGCCCTCTCATGCGCACGCTGCTGAACATTGAGGACGAAACAAGACATTGCACCACCTCCTTGCCTTGCCTGCTTCGTTACCATACCGTCTGGCTCTCTCTGGGGCGCTCCGCTGTCCGTTTCCGACGAGCCCAGTCATCGCACATTCCTCAAGGCCTTGGACACATACCAGTCAGTGCCTCGTTGCGACGCTTGGGACGGCCCACCAACACTGAAAGGCACCTTGGTCGATTCTCTTTTCTGCATTTACACTTGTCGTCAATGTCCACGGATCCTTAGGCACTTTCAGTAAACAAAAACAGCGTCCCGACGTTCTTGCTTCGGCTGCGGTGAGGGCAGGTATCGCTGCTCTCATTGACCGCGCCCTTCCACCTCTCCTCATACCACGATCTCTCCAAAAAGCTACATTCCCTTCAGCTTTACACGCCCGACACGAAGACACCGGCCTATTCGGGGGCTGCTTCTGTGAGGGCAGGCCGCACTGTGGTGCTGGGCCTCAAACCTGGGCGTTAGCGACAGCCACGCATGATCTGCCATATTAAAGGTCCCCACTCGCATCGTCTGGCTTGTCATGCCAAGCGCGCCTTCGCCGGCAGACGGGCACGGCGCCCCCATCCAGGGGCATGAATTGTCCCAGGTCCTACCTACATCGGACCGCACCCTTCGATCGAATGTTGCGAGAAAGTCAGATGCCGACCATGTCCCAGCAGTTGCGTCTTTTGCTTCAACCGTTCCGGGACCGACGACATCACGACCAGCACACCATCGGCCGCTGAGCACGGGGGCAGGGTCTCCCATAGCGCAGCGGTCGCCGCTACGCCAGTTCGTCTCCAATACTGATCCTGGCGAAGAGCCGTTCTCAAGCCCCAACGACCAGAGGCGGCCGATTGCGGCCAAGATGGCCTTGACGGGTGACACGAAGGCCAGGAAAACTCGGGAAGACAGCCACCACCAGGCGCAACCAGGTGCGTGGTATATGCGGCGTAGTCGTCCAGCTGCGCAGGGAGCCGGTGACGCCGCCGAAGCAACGCCTACGAAGATGCCTAACTCTCCGGCTGCGAGCGCGGCACCAAGTTCTTTTGGCCAGCCCAAAGACTCATCACCAGTAGTAGCCACCCGCTTCTCCTTCCTTGCCTCGTCAATATCAACCCTGAAAGGCCTCACGTCCTCGCCCATCACCGTGCCGCAGGACGACGAGCTCATCAACCTCGACATTGAAGCAGCTCTCTTTCCATCGGGTCCTCCGGCTGAGGGAGACGCCTTTTCTCCTGCCGCATTCAAAAACTTGCACATGAATGCTGCCGGTGTGCTACGCAAGTTTCAGACTGCCTACCAAGGCCGGACCATGGCGTTGCAGGAGCTCAAGGCGGAGCAGGAGGCGCATGATGTTGAGAAGGTCGAGGTCGCTACACGAACACAGCACCTGAAGATGCAACTCGAGGAAATGGCGCGCAAAGCCACGGAGAATGAAGCCATCATGCAGGCCCTGATGGACGACCTCAAGCAGGAAAAGAAGCTGAGACTGGAAGAGCGTCATGCGAGGGAGAAGAGCTCTGCTTCTTCCAACATGTCAACAGTATCGGAGGACCTGGACGCCGAAGAAGACCAGCGGAGGAGGGACAGGAGGAGAAGCGACGAGACGTTGAAGTCGGACTTGTCCTCTGACACAGACGAGAGCATCGAGGAGGCTAGCGTCTTCTCTCGATCTCGCAGCCCGACGATCGCGGCGGGTATGTCGGATATGAGCCGTCAGGAAACTATGCCGCCACCCTTGCCGGCTTTGCAGCTTACAAAATCGACAACGCTGGTGCCTCCTCGCGCAGCAAAGCAATCTCAACCTCAACCGCATCTGTCGGCTTTCCAGAAGCTCTTCAAGAACATGTCGACCGAAGCCGCAAAGGAGGATGACGCGCTTAAGGCACACACGTGCCGTAACTGCCAGGGTCAAGACGCCAGCGTTGCCTGGGACACAGTCAGCCTCCTCAGAGATGAGAATAGGGGCCTCAAGCAGAGGGTGGGAGAGTTAGAGATGGCGGTCGATGATGCATTGGATGCAGTAATCGGCTTTGGGCTGAAAGATACGATAGGTGGCCGCAAGTCAGGCACTTGATGAGCTGCATATCCTCTTTGTTGATCAGGCGTGGCGCTGGGGGTTTATGCTTTTCATATTAAATGGATGATCAATGAATATGTATGGACAGAGACGGCGAGGAACAAGGCTGCTGCTCGTCCATGCATATTGTACTCAGATATACGACTGAATTAGCGACCGGCTGTTAATTCAACACTAAGATGCTCTGAATGAGGGGGTCGTAGCTCAGCCAATAGCCACAGTCTCATTGTACCTGCCATGCTCGCGATATCAAAGGAACAGTTCGCGGCAGCACTGAGTCTCCTGGTGACACAGGACACTATTCTTTGAACCATCACCCATCTGCACCACCTCGCAGTGCAGGTATGCTCTCTCCCATCGAGGCAAAATGACGACGTGCAAGGCCTCGAGACTTAAAGTTTTTTTTTTATTGTCGGGATACTTGTAACCAGAGCCCAAGAAAGTAGGCCTTGCTCCCTCCCTCTTCACGCGTGATATATGTACACTCTCTTCCGGCCCCTTGCCTCCCGCAATCAATGGTGCTGCTCCTCGCCGTGGTGGTGTTCGTCCTCCAGGAAGAAGTGCTCGTAGACGCAATATCCCGCGAACGCGACCGTCGCGGTCCCCAGGCCGGGCAACGTGCCCCTAAATCGGTTCCAACGCGAGAAGGTGCCCGTGTATCTCCAAGCCTCCCTGCGATCGTGGTCAGTTCATGTCTTTCTCGAGTGCCGTCGGAGTGCTGGCGCTTGGCGGGCACAGCAGAGGGGTGGGTGTGACGAACGCTCGCTCCCAGGGGTCGTATCGTGGCTGACCGGCAGCCTCCTTGAAGGCTCGCATGTTGAAGCCGGTGATGCTGGCCTTTGGCCCGCGAGCCGCTCGCAGGACTCTGTGTGTCGCGAAGAAGCGGCTGTCAGCTCATGGTGCCTCCTCCCACAGCGTCCGGTGCTTCCCGGCGCTTGACCTCTAGGCGCGTTGCATACCTTGTAGGAAGCATTGTGGCCAATTGGGCTGCCAGCGATGGACTCAATTGGGGTTCTTAGAGGCGATTGCAAGTGCGAGCGTCGCTGGTTCGAGGATGCGCAGAATGCCCCCATCGCGGTCATCGGAACAAAGTAGCCCAGTACTTCCGACGGCTGGGTGCGCACGGACCACTTGGGTAAGGCTTGGCCTTGTCGCTGGTCCACGCCCAGAACGGACACCACCACCACTCATCATCGAAGACAGTATCGGATTCAAGCACCTTTCTCAACCTTCAAGCCTCACACGAGCCTCGAAACCACGACCAAACCCGCTCCCAGCCCTTCCTGCAAAGACACATCGGTGTCTGAGCGCTCTTCAGCATCGGATCCTACGACGCGCGTGCATCTCTCCCCCCCCCGCGGGCGACGACATCGCCATCTTCACAGCGCCCCATCCCTGCCTCTTGACTTGGCGACCGCTTCCCGAGGCGCTCTGCCAGCCGCCAGCGGCGACAAAACCACGAGCCACTTGCCCTCCGGTCTTCCGTACTCAATGCAGCCCCGGCGAGGCCGTCCGAGTAGACACAGCTCAGCCCCCGCGACACGTTAGAGACGACAGCACAACACCACCAAGACTCGACGATACCCACCTGCCCTTTTTCCTCCACCCAACGGGCACAACATCTCCTTTGGACCCTACGACATCACGCCTACACCTCCTTCCATGCCGCCACAGATCCGGGGCTTTGGCGCCGGGCCCGGCGTTGGTGGACCCTTCCACCAGCCTGGGTTTCCCTCTCACGGGCAGCCGCAGGGCGGGCCCATGGGTGGCAGCCAATACCTCAACGCCAATTCCCAGATGAACCCTTTTGCCAACGGCAATTCTTTCAGCGCTGCTGGGCTCAATGGCGCAGCAGCAGGATTCGCCGATTCGGGCTTTGGGAGCCAGAACGCCCGGATGGGCTTCGCCCACGGCCCGGGCCTACAGCAGCCTCAACATGGTGGCGGTCAGGTGCAGCACAACGTGTTGATGGAGCACCCGACGATGAGGACGCAGCCAAACAAGGGGAGGATACGAGAGGTGTGGAAACACAACCTGCACGAGGAGATGGCGGTGCTGAGAGACATGGTGGATAAGTACCCCTACATTGCCATGGTAAGCTTGCGATCCAGTGGCTGAGCGGGAAACTGGGGGCGCATATGCTGATATCTTGTGCAACAGGATACGGAATTTCCTGGCGTCGTATCGAGACCAATGGGTGGGTTCCGAGGCAAGAGCGATTACCACTACCAATGCCTGCGGACCAATGTCGACATGCTCAAGGTCATACAAATTGGCATAACGCTCTTCAACGAAGATGGCGAGACACCACCGGCGAGGCCTCCATCGACGGACTTGGGCACGATGGCCGGGAGGAGAAACATTAATCAAGGACCGTTCCCCTACTCGTGGCAGTTCAACTTTAAGTTCTCCCTCAAAGAAGACATGTACAACGAGAAGTCGATCGAGTCCCTCCAGCAGGCTGGCATCGACTTCAACCTCCTGGAGCGAGACGGCATCGACCCGCACGAGTTTGCCTCGCTATTGATTCCATCAGGACTGGTGTGCTTCGACAACGTTCGGTGGATCTCATTTCACGGCGGCTACGACTTTGGCTACCTCACCAAATTGCTCATCTGCATGCCTCTGCCCAACGACGAGGTCGACTTTGACCACAAGATGAAGTTGTACTTTCCGACGACGTACGACGTGAAGCACCTTATGAAGCACGCTATCAGGCTACACAACTCGGGCCTCTTGACACTGAGCGACCCCAGCAGCACCGAAATCCTGCAAAAGTTTGAGCACAAGTCGGGCCTCGAGAACATTGCTGAGACGCTCAAGGTGAAGCGCATCGGGTCAGCGCACCAAGCCGGCTCCGACTCGCTGCTCACGGGCAAGGTCTTCTTCCAGATGCGCGACAAGATCTTTAATGGCGACGTTCCCGGCGAGCATGTCGGCAAGGTCTGGGGCTTGGGGATTCCCGACATGGGTCTCATGATGGCCTCGATGATGAACCAGGCCGCCAGCAACGCAAGCGACCAGCAGGGCGCCAACGGCGGCGGACCTAGCACCCCCAACACAAGCAACGTGGGCCTCGCCACCACGCCTGCCGCGCAAAGCCACAACACCAACGGCCTCGCCGGCATCAATATGGGTCCCATGACGCCCGGCGGCGGTGGCGGCGTCTTTGGCAGCTTTGCTTTTGCCGGCAACAGCAGATAGGGTTCTGCGACGGGATGTCGGATGCCACTGCCAGCGCCCTGAGCGCCGTTTTTGCGAAACCATGACCTGCCATGAGGGCTATCGTGTGAGGTGTGCCACGTGTCTCGACCTCTCCGCTCAAGATGTTTTCTTTGGCGCGACCAGAGGGGGTTTCGAAAGGCGTGGGGTGAGCTTGAGAAGAAAAGGAAAAAGATGAGGGAATTCTTCGTCGGTTTTCTTTGGTTTCTCTGGCTGGTGTCACGGCTGCGTTCCGGGTTGGCTTGCTTGCTTTCTGGCTTCTCTCGAGTTGCTGTTCTTATCTGGGCAGGAACCACGGGCCAGGGACAAAGGGTGAAGGCATGGCTTGTCTTGGCTCCCGAGCCTTTTGCTACTGCTTTATTCTTTCTGCTCTGCTTGCACAGCGGCGGCTGGTGGCGTCAGGCCGCGGTGCTCATGTATTGTAACACTCACTGTCAGCGCATAGGTAGTGCAGGGTAAACACACGGCTTCGGTGGAACCTTTGGACAAAGGGGGATGATTGAAAGCACTGTTATGTATTCGTATCGCTATCTGAATTCTTCAGCTGCCCTAACTCCAACTTGAATGATGTGAATGGCGGCACACGAAATCAAAGAGCTGTCACGAAGCCGAGTGATTTGACTGCTTCGCCGCATCCATGTAACCGCTGACCTCGCTTGCGCCCCGATATAAAGTACCAAGTGACAGATTGACAGTGCATACCATTCCCCTAAGCCTCGGGACTCTAAATGTGGGCTGTGGTCCACGCAAACGGTGTGCAAGTCGTGCGAATGACCAAAAAGCACCCAATCTCAGCTCCCACAATGTCCCGAGTAAGTCGACCTTCCGAGATGCTGCGCCTTCAGCTAGACACGCGGCCTCGAGGACCGCCCTCTTCGTAGCACTGACCACGCTCAATACGTTTGTGCGAATGACGCGACGGACTTGTATAGCTCAGACCTCAAGGAATTCACTCTGCTGCAAGAAGTTGCCGAGCAAACATTGGCAGCCTCCTCTTCCAGACATTATTGGAAGTAGGTACGGGTCCCGCGTTGACGACATTTGACAGTCCCAAGGAGATATCCTCGTTCGCTAGGCTCGGCGTCGAAGCAATGCCATGCTCCATCGAGTGGCATGCTGATCGACTTGATGCGCATGCCTGGACAGACGTCAACAGAGATTTCTCATCCTGACGGCAGTTATAAGAGAGATCCAATGGCTCACTGGGCTTGTCGCTAAGGATTCCGAAGTCGGAGAGGCCAAAGCTCAGAGGGCGCTCAGTTTCGCAGCCGTGAAGCATATCCTTCCACGGCGGCTGCATTTTAGGTTATGTATACTTTCTTCAGCATGTCGACGGGGTAAACCTCGCCCGTTCGTGGGTCCTTCACCAGTGATTGCGACAGCCCCGCCTTCTTCGCCTGGTCCTCGAGCCGCTGCGTGCCATATACACTGCCGTTGGGAAGCAGCCTAAGATCGTACTCCACGTGACTCTTCGTATGGTGAGCATAGGGAACGTTTCTAGCCAGCTCGTTGAGCTCTGCAGAGCAGATGGGACAGACGCCGTGGCCCAGCGTGGCGGCCCCTTCACCGTGGTGAGCGGTGGATGAGTGGCAGGCGGGGGTCTTGAGTGCGGAGAGCCCCGACGAAAGGGCGAGGTGAAGGAGCGGCACGGAAGGAAGGGAGAGAAGGTTGTTGTGGGCTGCCGTGAAGAGGCCGGCGAGCTCGGCCCATCGAGAGGGTTTGTAAAAATCAGCGTAGGCAGACGCTGGGCCGGTGGGAGGAAAGGCGAGAAGGCCACACGCTTTCTGGACGTCTTTCGGATACGTCGTAGAATATGGGATGATGTGTTTTTTGGCATGCGCGATGGCCTCCATCAGCTTGGGCTGGGACTGGGTGCGGATGAGTTCGATATACTGCTGGAGACGCAGCATGAACTCGAGCTTGCTCTGTTCGTTCGTCAGCGTGCTGCATTTCCGGGGACACGGCCGCGAGTGTGGAGTAGTATTGACGAACCTCCATTTTACGCAGCTCCTTCTTGTTGTCGGTGCACCAGGCCAACGCCTCGGTAACGCTACCGTTGAGCAGGGCCTCGCGAATGCGACTCATGCTGACAAATGTGTCAATATCGACGAGGCTTTCCATGCCTCTCTCGGCAGCCAGCTCGGTGGCAGTCTTGTTGAAGCCACGACGTAAAAGATAGTCTGCCAGCAGACGATCCAGTCTTCGGCGGCTCCAGGCCTCGTATTTGACATCGTCGACGTGGCGGATAGAGTACAGCTCGTCGAGGTGGGAGATGCGAGCAGCTGTGTGCATGTGCAGCCGGGACTCTTCGTCGGCATACGTGGTGAGCTTCCGCTTGACGCCACGCATGCGACTTATCATGGCATCGATGTTCTTGAGGACATCTTGTTGGGAAGCCCGACCGGAGACTGCGGAAGTGGCCGAGTCCTTGAGGAGCGTTTTGAGCGCCGAGGTATCCTTTTCGATGGTAAAGTGGGCGGAGCGGAAGTTCTTGCGCAGGAGCTCATTAGGCAGACGGAGAAGCGGCTGGTCCTGGTTTGGGAGAAGACAGAGAAGTCAGAAAGAGGTACTTGGGCTCGGGGAGCTTGGACGCATCATTGCGATCGCGGGGCATGCGTACCAGGAGCAGGTGCTCGTTATGTCGAAGCGTCGAGTGCTCGTGGTCGGCCATGGCGAGCGAGAGGCTGGCTGGCTGGCTATGGAGATGCAAGAGGCGGGGGCATTAGGGGGTCTGAGGGAGGTGTTGAGAGTGTTGTTGAGCGAGTGTGACGAACAGGGCCATCCTCGACTCTGGGGTCGCGAGGTGTCGGTCTGTCACTACGAGGGGCGTCACCGGTGCTGCTAGGATTACCTAAGTGCTAAGGTAACCAGCCAGCGACGCCAGCCTACTCGTACTCCACGGCGTGGAGCCTCCTCGCCATGCTCAATTAGGCAAGAGAGCCTGGCCATGCAATGCAGATTGCCCCTGGGAGCTTCCATTTCCCATTTACCAAGGCGGAGAACTTTATTCATATGGAATTCTTAGAAGTATGAAGATGGTGAGCTGCCTGTCGCACAATGCACGACATTGTGTGCCTTGCAAGTTTGTCTTGGCTGTCCATACTCTCCCGCCCATTGCATCACCAGCGCCAATTGCGTTGGCCCTCCCAGCGGCTTGTCGCTCACGGCCTTGCAGGAAGTATGCACACCACAGATCGCCTGGCTCCCTTGTTAGCCCATTGCTCTCCTTCTCAAGTAATGCTACATGATCAAAACGGCAAGCGGCATTCGCTGGGTAGCAAACTCCAGCACCAGCTGCCCGGTGCGTGTAAGCCGAGCAGCTTCTGCATCGCGCTGGGACTGGCGGAGTCTCCAAGATAAGTCGACGCAGATAAACAAGTGAATGGATGGCGTAGTAAATTTAGGCGGAAAGCATATTACATCCAGCGTGTTCTATCTCACTGCACGAATGCACGCACCCAGCAGTGTCTTCGGGGACACAGGTACTGAGAATGGATCTGACAGACCGCCGCTGGCCGGTTCGTATTATGGGCATGTTTGGGGCGGCCCTCACAAGAAATCGACCTTGAAGTTCCCATTCCGAAAGAATTGAAATTGCAATCCCGGGACCTGCACGGAAAGCGTGCACAATCAGCTGGGAGGCTCAACGCCAGTGGGCGCCATACCCAAAGACCTCAGGGAGAGCGACGCATAAGGTAGCTGCCGCGTGACAGAAACGTGACAGATGCCGCACTCTCACATCAGTCGGTCTTGAACCGCCCAGGCAAACTACAAACTCGAAGCCTAATATTAGCAGCGTAAGGCAACGAGTGGCGCCCGCATGCGTCGCAAAGCCACGCCATGGTTCAATCCCTCCTTGCTGGACCTGGTTGCTGGGCAGGGGACAATGCTTGCTAAACGAATTCTGAACCTAGAGATTGCGGAGAAAAGGCCTATTATAGTTGCACAGAGTACGGGTTTTTGAAGTTTCCGCAGCCCAGGTGACAAGTCGTGCCGGTCATCTAGGAGGGCAGTGCCGGCCGCATAGGAGGCAACGACCCTGTCGTAGATCATGTATTTTCATCATCACGCATACTGACGGATAATCTTTCCCAACAGATGCAAGTCCTCACTGTCATTGTCGCCGACGCCTTTTTGGGCCAGCTCCAGGCCTGTCCGTTTCCTGGTCTCAGCAGGCGGCGGCTAGACAGACTGACAGAGTAGCGCAGCGCTGGGTACATACTACCTAAAGCATGGCAGCAAACGAAACAAACGCAAAGTGCTTGCTCTCGAGGCGAATACAATATGTTTCAGCCTGCAGTTCGAGCCGCTTGTCAAGTGATTGCTGGGCTTACCGGTCCAGCCCCCATCAGGTGATGGTCGAGGTAGGCAACATGGGGTTAAGATGGATGGGACGCATGGCTGCCAAGCTGAGCGGGAGGTTGTTTGCTGAGAGACGCCGGCCCCACACCTCCTCAACGGCGTGCCCAGGACCTTGGGGAAGGTACAGAGTACCTCAAGACGCAGCCCCGACTTTGCCGGCTCTGGAGGCATGGCATGCCGCCGGACTCGCCCAGGAGCAAGGCTAGTACGGTACGAATCCCACCAAGATGAAAAACCAAATATGACGTCTGTCTCTGAAGTCGCTTTGCCACTCCTGCCGGCAGCAGTACGTGACAGTTCAAATATCTCTTACTTTGCTCTTTGCGCCAAGGACGGGCGAGTGAGATCATTGCGGTGCCGCTCAGCGCAGAAACGGGACGTGGGCGAGGGCCGTTGAGGTTCATGCAGAGTACAAGGTACATGGCGCTAGCAGCGGGAAGGAAAGAGACGGCCAGCCGTCGACTGTACGCCAGCCGCGCCATCCCATTCGCCCCAGCGAGTTCGGTGTGCCCAGGCTGCAGCCTTGATTGGCTAGGCAGCCGGTGGCCTCAGGCAGGAAGCTGGCCATGCCGCCCCCTCCTATTTATCACTCAGCGTCGCCCGCCTGCACGTGTTCCACCTCTTCCTCCACCCCGTGACCTGCGTGCGCCCGCTGCTGCCCACCCCAAGCGCCTCCTCTGTCTCTCAGCCAGACGCGACGACAGCAACCGCTCCAGACATATCGCCCCTGTAGCATAAAGATCTCGTGTTGGACCTCCGTCAACCGCCAGAGCGAGCCGGTGCCGCCTGGATATTTGCCGGTATTTTTTTCTGCTCCGACGCGCGACGTTTCCGCTGCCTACGGCGGGTCCTGCGCTGCAACTTACAGTCGACGCCTGGCCCGGCGCGATATCACGAGATTGATCACGCAAAACACGTGAGAGCGCGAACCCGTGATCAGGCCGCCCAGCGAGCACATGATCTGCGAGGTATGTCTGGTCCATGCATCTCCCAATGTACGACTCACGATGCTTGTCCCGATGACTTCGCGCGCTTTTTTGACGGCAACGACGGCGTGTCGCATCAATGCAGTCCATTGTCGCCGCGCAGCGAAATCGTCGTTCGCAAGACTCGCAAGCAATCAGTCTCGTTCATAGTCGATTGATGGCACTCTTCATCTCGTCGAGATTGATGCATCATTCCTATTCCCATCTTCCCGCACGGGAGGCGAGTTGATCACTGCCGTCCCGTATTTTCGCACACAGGCTGCTGGCAGCGTCGCTTGTGACCGCGACCGTGACAGCTAGGGCTGCCCTGGGTCGGTCGCCGCATGACATGCTATCGCGCGATTGATCTCGTCAAGACAGTCGCCAAGCGATGCACTTCCTCTGCTTTCTCTTTCACTTCTGCACACAAGTTCCTGCGGTTGGGCTCGCGCCTGTCGCCCGTGAGCAAGCAAGCGCTTCTACAACCTCAGGAGGATTCTGCACCCCTCTTCAGCCAAGTGGGCGAACGGATTCAAGAAGCATCACGGCTTGAGGCGTTCCGGTGAGCTGAAGTTCGACTGCGCCGTCTGACCATTCGCCTCAGTTATGGCTCTGGCGGCAAGCTGCTCGTCATGTCTTCTCATTCGCGTTGTGTTACGATCCCAAGCCTGCGATGAGGCTCCATTCTAACAACAATGATCTAGGTCAAGACCAACCCTCCACCTACCATTGACATCAACTCAGAGGCAAAGCGCCAAGCCATCATCAAACCCCGCGTAGCTGGACCTGTTCACAACTAGCTTCTGCAGGAAGTACCTACACATCTTCAGTTCGAGATTGTCTTGTGACTTTTTTTCTCTCGGCGAACCATGTCGGAGTCAATCGCCACTGAGCAGCCGGACCTTTCCAGTCTTACCGGTTCGCCAGGTCAAAAGCGAAAGCGAGACGCGGAGAGCCCCGGCGCCACCCGTGCTAAGCGAGCTGCTCCTCCCGCAGCTATGACAGCTGACACGGCCGCTTTCATCGAGAATGCTATTGAGGCGACGCAAGCCGCCGCAGCAAGTGGTGTCAATGTGGCCGACTTCAACGCCCTGCAGCAGGCCGCTGCTGCCGAACACTCCGAAACTTCTGACCCGTCCAACGCTACGAGCACGGCACAGGCTGCTCTTGGAATGTATCCCACTCTCCACGTGCCTCCATCAACAGAGGAGCAGTTTGCAGCCCAGGTTGCCTCTGACGGGGACCACGGCCACGACCACAGTTTCAACCCGGACATTTCCCCGGATGGCCTGTTGGATGCGTCGGCGGTGAACCCGAATCAACAACCTCCGCCCAATGGTGTCCAGCCTCAGGGCCATCGTTACTCTACTTCTTCCGCTACCGGGAACTCAAAACCAAGTGTTGGATCCGAAGAATGGCACAAGATGCGAAAGGACAACCACAAAGAGGGTGAGACAAGGCTCCTCGTGTGCTCTTGTTGACTCAAAGGAACTGACAGTGTGCTCACAGTTGAACGACGGCGTCGTGAGACGATTAATGAAGGCATCAACGAGCTGGCTAAAATCGTGCCGGGATGCGAGAAGAACAAGGGCTCGATCTTGCAGCGCGCAGTGAGCTTCATCTCGCAGCTCAAAGAGAATGAGCAGCAGAACATTGAGAAATGGACTCTGGAGAAGCTGCTTACGGAGCAGGCCATCACCGAGCTAAGCGCTTCCAATGACAAGCTCAAGCAAGAATGCGAGCGGCTGTATAGAGAGCTGGAGACGTGGAAGAGGGTTGCGCAAAATGCAGGCCTCGAGCCACCGCAACCAAAGGAAGAGCCAAACACTGGTGCCGCATCGGTTTAGGAGCACGGACAGGCTCTGGTATTATTTCCTTCGCTCACCGGCTTGGATGGGCTCTGAGCTACGTGCTCGGGGACGCTGCGTCCGCGGTGAACCAGCAGCTGCCGCTTCCCGCCCGCTGACGATGACGCATCTTTCTTGGCATTTTATCTGATTCAAGCACTCATGATTTGGCACCACGAGGGAGCATCTATAATGCGCCGTCCCTGTGCGGAAATATATAGGTGGATTGGGCTCCCTCGTGTTGAGTTTTGATTTTGCCAGCCTGGCAGGTGGAAGTTTCCTGAATATGTATCTTCACTGTTACAAAGTTCTCTATAAGGCAGCTAGGCGTTGGGCGGTGGATTGCAGGGTATGAACGATTGGTTTTGGGATGGCACTCGCAGGCGGTTTCAGGGAATGGGGTCCGGAGATTCCCTTGATGAAGCAGCTGCGGACCGCGGAATACATACAAGTTCGTACGATCTCACCCATGGCCGACTTGTTGGAGCGACAGCCTCCTTGGTACGGTGCAAAGCGCGGTTGACGGGGGTTGGCCCCCGCCTGCTGCAGATGATGTCGCCGGTACTCTACACAGCCCCGGAAGCGCCGCCTGCAGCTCCCCGTCTGTAGCATGACGCAGCCACGTTGGCCTGCGACTGGCGGCGATGCAGGCGCTTCGACGCATATACAGGTGCACGTGCGGGACGCTCCCGCCGATGACTGGGGCCACAGCGAACAAGGCAAGGTGAAGTTGACATCGAACTTTTGCACCGCAGGGACCTCTCGCTCGAGGCGCAACGTTTGATTACCTTTGCCCGGTTCCAGGGGACGAGGCTGTGGAGAAGCTGAGATGGTCTCGACCACGCCGGGTCGCGATGCGGCACAGGTGGAGGGAGCGAGGGGAGGGGTGGCTACTTGCTACCGAGATGTATGGATCAACAAGATATGCGCGCTATTTCTCCTTGTTCGATCCATCTCATTCGTGCTCATGTCGCCGCTGCTTCTACAGGGACAAGCCCGGCCGTTCAACGGGAAGGGCGTCGCTACGCCATCCCACCCTATCCCTACGATTCTCCCTAACCGACACCCGACCGCGGCCGTTGCACAACATGCCGCTGTCCACTCTCATCGTGCAGCGTGCATGTTTTCTCCTCTCGCCTCTCCCCCTTCTGCTGCTGCTGCTGCGGGGTAGAGAGGTACATGGTACGGTTCTTATTCTACAAAGTGATATATGTATGGTAGCCAGTAGACACGACTAAGTTTGTCCTCGAGAAAATGGCGGACGTAGTAGTTGTAATTGTTGCTCCGGGATCGGCCCGCTGGGCTAGGATTAGCCAAAAGAACATAAACTACAGCGACGGTTTCTGCATCAAGGTTCCCCAGCGCTGCGCTGCAACAGGACACGAGGCCGTGGACGAGGCATATATTTCTCTCCTTACGTATCCTAACCCCCTCCATGCTGGTATCCAACCCGTTCCTAATTTCGACACACCACGGCGTGTGGACAGACAGCCCCTGCACCGCCCAGGGACCGTTTTCGCAGCGTCGGGTGCGGCACGAAATCTGCAGCCACAAAACACAGAGCGAAGCCTGGTGCTTTCTGCAAGTGGTGCCTTCGTGACTGGTGATGCCGACCAAGCACCCTGAGAGATGCTGCACTGCTTGCGCTTCTGCATCGGCAGATGCGCTGCCGCATACCGGGCTCTACCCTCGCCCACCAGGGTTCGCTCCCCATGCAAGGCGGCCACCCAAGTCGGTGGCCCAAGAGTAAGGTAGAGGAAAGAGATGGCAAGGCGCGCTTCCATTCGGTGTGCCTACCGCCCGAGTTGCCTCTGTGCGTCCGATCTCACCGGACTCCTTCGTGCAGTGCAGCGGCAGGTCAAACGTGCAGCTCCGCCATTGGCCACGACCTGCACAACTGCACGACAACGAGCTCCCAGGAGCCGAGCCCTAGTGATGACCCAGATGCAACGCAAACCACGGTCAAAGCCACCACACCGGCGTCAATAGGAAACCCCGTTGCCAAAAACACGTCCGAGGGGGGTTGTAATTGTCGGCGCAGGTGAGTCCTGTTGACCCGGCCCTCTGCTCTGCCAATGACCGCAGCAATCAACACGGCAGCCAACACAGGAAGGGAAAAAATTGCGCGAAAGATGAAAGGGGGTGACCTTTCGTGCGCTTGCTTTGTCCAACCACAGCGGCCAAACTTACTGACCGCCAGTGCTCTGGGTATACAGTATAGCTTGCCGTAAGAAATTCCGAGGAACAGTGTCACCATGTAACTCCACGTAGAATCAGAAGACTTGCGCCTGTTGAAGCAGGATAATTGCGCGAGAGTCGGGGCAGACCAAGGGATGAAAGAGGAACAGTGTCCAAGGAGCCGCTGCCAGGAAGGGTCTGTGTCCTGACAGTATCTCAAGCCATACGGCGACGAAAAGAACAGGAGAGCAAAGATCTGGTTGAAGATCGATTCACTAGACGGCTTATCTGAGAGCCCACCAAAATGATCATTATGTGTGGTATCGCCAAAAATAACAGAAAAAAATACAAGGCTGTCTTCAAACATCTCTACATGGTGACCTGCTCCGTGACCATGATCTTGTGTATGAATACTGCCGATGCGAGGCTGCATCTCACATGGCAAGAAAGGTCCACGCACGCAGCGACGGGCAAGTCATCGTTTCGGTATAGCGTGCACGAATGATTGCCTATTGAACGGGGTTTCTCGAGACACTTTCCGCGACGTGGCTCATGACGCGTAGTCCCCCGCGCCCGTCGCTCGGCATATAGTATCCCTGCTGCTGGTTGACCGGGCCCGATGCGATGTCCCCAGCCCGAAACAGAGGGTTCCCGTTCGCGGCGTACTCAAGTCGCGGTGAGCCTTCGAAAGAGCTTGCCATGAATGGCTGTCCGGTGTTCATCTGGACAGTCTGATTGATAAAGGCTGGCTGCTGCGGTGCTGGCTGCTGCGCGGTGTAGGCGTACATTGGTGATGCGTTGCTGCCTGCCGAGCTCTGTTGCCACTGTTGAGGATACAAGCCGCCACCGCCGGGACTGGTGTATTCGCTGAAGACGGATGGTCGCCTACTCGTTTCGTGAGGACTGGTAACCAGATCGAGAGCAAGGGCACCACCACCTCCCGAGTTGACCGTGGCTTGGTCGTTGACGGCTATGCCTGCGCTCTCAACAAAAGCGTGCTGCTGCGGCGCAAGATCCGTCTGTATCGTTGGCGGATGGAACGGCGTGCCCCTGACTGGAAGTTCCCCCATGAATTGGCCTGGGCCGCCGCCGTGAAGACTGTGCCCGTTGGCCGGAGCGGTCGTTGGTGTGTGGACTATGCAATGCGTCACAGCAGGTTTCGGACGGTGCATGTCGTGTTCCTCCTCGTCCTTGATCAAAGACACATCGTCGTTGTCTGAAGCGTAACTCTCCGGAACCTTGTCTTCCGCCATGACGTAGACCTCTGTCGAGTCATCTGGAGATGCGGTCAGCGTCCAAAGCCCTTTGCCAAACATTCTGACGGAGATTCGTCGTACCTATCTCTCCATTCTTTAATCGCTCTTCTTGGCGAGCCATCTTGAAAATCTCATTCAGATATGGTCTTTTCTTCGCGTTTGTTTCGTTGTCCATGAAAAATGCCGAGAGCGCTTCATTAGTCGTCTCCTCAAGCTTCTTGACATTGAGGCCTAGTTTCTGAATGTCGGCGTGTTGCTTGGCATTGGGCTCCACCACCAGTCTCAAAATATGAGCGAGAAGGTGCACGCGTTCTGCAGTCAAGATGTTAGCAACAGGCTGGGGAAGGGAGCCAAGGTAGCCAATGAATCGCCTCACCCCGTTTGTACAGATGATCTGGCTCCTTGTGCCGGACTTTGTCGTCTTTGGTCGGCCCCCACGGCTTCGGCCACCAGTCTGGTGCCTTCTCATCGCTTCCCGTATAGGGATGGGTCGATTGCTTCTTCGGTTCAACTGCTTTGACCCAAGCCTTCGCAATCAACTTACAGGCCGTTTGCTGACAGTTCTTGAACCGTTGCTCATAAAAACTCCACACTGCCTCCGAGTCGCCAACCTTTATCCCCCTTCGCGAAGATACCGCCATCGGAACGTCGTCATCGTCGTTGACAGGATGACGGGCTCTCGGTCTCTTGCGGCCTTGGCGTGCAGGACTACCCCATTCGTCAAAGACGGAGCTGCGACGCCGCTCGATAGCCCGAACCCGGCCAAAGGCTCCCGGGCGACCATAGACATCCGCTTCGAACCCAAATCCATCTTCCAAGACGGGATCAGCTCCTGGTCCGAAACAGTCAGCGTCGGGAACCGCGACGGGTGCAGGATTGAACCGACCTGAATCAATTTTGCGCATGACCTGCTGAAACTTGTTCGTATCGAAAAATTGACGGATAGTGTTGTCGTGCAACTTCTGGCCGGGGCTGAAAAAGGTCATAGGTAGTCCTTCCTCTGTGATGGCAGCAACGAAATACTGCTTCGCCGCGATGCCACAATGCGAACGCAGTGCCTCGTCAATTTGCTGCGCAGCAGAGAGACCTGCGTCAGTGAATGATTCGCGTCAACACGTTGGTGCATTGAACTCACCATCGGTGGTTGTCGGCGATGGATGTCATAAGGGTCTTGAAAGCGGGCATTTTCGTTTGCCTCGATTGGATAACGTTCTTGTTGGAACGAGTCTTGTCGCGGCACTGCATCCTGACCGTAACGTTCGTGATGATATGACGGATGCCGAGCAGCTGGGGTATAGCAATGTGGCTGGAACGGTTGCTGCCGAGGGAAAGATTCCCGCGACCAGTCCCGAACCATGGTTGGTAAAGTGTTCTTGCGTTGTTTTGAGATTCAATAATGATAATCCCTTGAGATGGATTAGCTCCTGCTCGGGAGCCTTGGCCAGGACCACCGCTTTTGTATTTCGGTTCGGGAAAGCTTACTCTGTGCTTGATACCAGATGAGCGATCGGGCTATGATCTTCTATCGTGTTAGATACTAACAAGACGGGTAGCGTAGAAGCGTCGGATGCGACTCCACCTGTTTTCGGCGTGTTACGGACGCTCGCGGCGTTGCTGATTGTGATGGAGGCGCCAGAAGTGCTGGGTCCCGAAGATCACCGGTGGACAGGTGGCTGAACCGCCTTGAGCGAGATGACTGGACGTTCGAAAGTTGGCTTTCTATCGCATGTTGTACGATGGTTGGCGGGCAGACGTGCGTACTGCAGAGTATGGTTGGTGCGAGGGGTGTGTGTTTAGATTACGAAGAGTTCTGAAGGGAATGGCAGGGAAATGCCGTGTAACGTTGGCAAATGCCAGTTCAGTTCCCCGACACCAAATTGGTTCGCCTTGCTTCGTAGGTACCCTGCCTGAGGATACGCCTTTATGCCGCGAAAATGACGTCGAGCAAGGCGTTCAGGGATCAGTGCAAGAGAATTAAATCCACAGGCGTTCCAGTCTGTCGCTTTCGAGTGTGCTGGGATTTGGCAGCTGGGAAGACCCCCTCACAATACTGATATTTGCCGATATATGTCGAGCAGTGCCAGGTTCCCAGAAGACGTCTGAGTCCTTCAAGCGATTGTCAAGGACTGGAAAACGTCAACACCAAGATGAGAGCTTCTTCAATGTTTGCCGTAGTGAGTATGAGCAATATACTTGCTGGGCCCATTAATACTCGTGTTGCAACAGCTTGGGCGGGCGGTCAGAATTGTTGCAATGCAGCGTGGCTTGCCAGCGATGAAGTTTCTC
Organism: Tolypocladium pustulatum; assembly: GCA_024340155.1. NCBI lineage: Eukaryota > Fungi > Ascomycota > Sordariomycetes > Hypocreales > Ophiocordycipitaceae > Tolypocladium > Tolypocladium pustulatum. The sequence goes on along the minus strand of JALHBY010000133.1, from coordinate 506,541 downwards.
GTCAGCCGTGCTGATACTTCACGTCGAACGATTGACTTCAAGACAGGCCGGTCGTTGCACTTGGGTTGGCTGGTAACAAGTGGCGAGGCAAAATGTCGAGATGAGTGTTGCGGAGCAGAACCCGGGGCAATGAGACGGGCGACGATTGGAACCAGCGATGGCTTGAGAAAGCGAACAAAATTTTGAGCCAAAGAGAACTGATATAGAAGGGTCGGAGCTGCTGGCCCCAAGGGAAAACGTTGAGCAGATGAGGTATGGAGGCAACAGGGAGCGAGCGGCTGGGATGAAGGGGGCCAAGACGAGGCCTTGGGGAGAGAGAAGAGGTAAGGTATGGACTAAGATGGCCCGTGTATTATGAGATGACAGCGGGTGGTCTCGCGCCAGAGGGTCGGTACAGATCTGTCTGGCCTGTGCTGCGCTGTGCAATCGATGTGGCCAAGGCAGTCCCCGCACGGGACCTAGTGGATGTCTCTCTTCTCGCTCTCTTACTCGTGGTATCGGTTGAGCCGATGGCGCTGGCTTGCCTCTTCAGTCACTGCGTGTTGACGGCAAGGAAGACGAAGGAAGACACCAAGCTTCCCATCCCGCGGCAACGGTGGCGGTAGAGGATATGGGAATGGGAAGGGATGAGGGAATGGAAGACTTTGTGTAAGTGCGCGCGAGAGAGGATACGAGTTGGCGGTAGATAGGCAAGATCCAGTCGGCAAGCCAGAAATAGGAGGATGGATAGTGGCAGTGGAAATAGTAGAAGAGACGTGGATCATCAGACGCAAAGCCGCAGCCGAGGGATTCAACTATTAGCTGCAGCGCAGAGAGGGCTTGTTGTGGGTTGTGGTTGCAAGAGAACCAATGGACTAGTCAGGTATGATGGTGCCCGGGGATCCCACCGAAGCCCACCCCTGCTAAGATGGGAGACTGGTGCACCGAGGCCAAGAGGAGCCCAGAAAGGGATAACGGGCCACACTTGGGGAGAGCCAAGAAGGTAGAAGGGTTGAGGCCAAGGACAAGATGCGAGGAGAGAGCAGAAGGTGGTGGGAGACAGACGTATGGAGTATACACTAGGGAATGCCCTTGGCCAGCTTGGTACCAAAAGCTACTAGCCCCACGAGCACAAGTACCCGTGGATGGGCCAGCCAAGCCGCCGGTCTGTGCAGGGCCGTGAAGGGTACAACCGGCAGGTCCTGGGTGTTGGAAGGGAAGGGAACCGGGGAGGGGGGGCCTGCTGGACCCTGTCTAAAGCCCTGTCGCGCTGGGGACTGAAGTACCCTCCCTGTGCTGTGTGAGGGCATGCCGGGAGGGTGTGTGTGAGATGACAGAATGTGTGGGTGCGGAGTGCAATATCCAGCATCTGTGGCTCACGCCTGGAGCTGCTGAAATCGCATCTCTTTCGCCAAGCTGCTGCAGTCACGAGTAGGAGCAACGAGGTTCCGCGTGTCGGCCAAGCCGGATCCCAGGGCTGGGACCGACGGCAGGGATATTCCAAGCTGGAACTGGGATACTGCGGCATGCTGCTGGCAGCTCAAGTACCTTGTGTATCGCCGGCTGCGAAGGCTCGCGCTTCCTAGGCAAAGATCGACCCTGAAACCAGTTGCGACTGTGCGTAGGAAGTACGGAGTACAGTACGCACGGCACGATGATGGAGAGCTGCTCGAACAACGGGCGGAGAAGCCGTGACAGGGGGTAACATCAATGGCTGTAAGCGGCTTGCAGGTGTATGTAAGTGCCTGCTTGTCCGTGGGTGGCTGTTATGTGGGTGAAGTTGCTTCACACCAACCCAACGTACCCTCGCTGTGCTCCACAGGCCCGAAGAGAACATCTTCCGCGCAACTAAACCCGAGGGGATCGACCCGCCAGCAACGCTGAGCTCGGTCATTGGTTGGAAAGCTAAGGTAGGTAGCCAAATCGCGGCAGCTGCCATCAAGGGCGTAGTCGTCTGTGTCATTCCAGCATCCAGGAAAGCTCAGCCAAAAAGCACCCAAGGCGGCCAGCGACAGAGCCTGAGCACCAAAACGCCAGCCACCCAAGGTGGCCAAGGGCCCGAAAGGGTTTCGTCGGTGTCTGATAAACACCCCGTCCACGATCCACTGAGGCAGCGCAGGTCCTTGCCTCCTTGCCCACCAAGGAGGCTGTGGGCTTGCGCCAGCTATGGCCCGGCAGGTTCCAATATGACCGCATCTCGCCAACGATAAAACTCAGAGCATGGTCCTTGGCTCTTGAAGGATGACCGCAGTTGTCAAGACCGTTTGGCGCGTAGGGCAATGGTTCCGTACTCGCATCTCGCTGCGAAACATCTCAGCTTTACTCGGTAGCTCCGGGACTCCTCTTGATCAGAGCGTCAGGTCAGACCTGGCTGGTATGGAGAGCTTAACTGCACCACCGACAGGGGAGATGGGGAGCAGCAATTAGAATGGACGTCGGCGACCCTGGCCTGGCGTCCTGGTACTGTACCAAGGCCCTCCCCACCCACACTCCCTGGCCACAGGCCCCAATGTCTGCGCTGCATCGTGCTAAGCACGATTTCCACCAGCGCCTTCGGACATGAGTGGATGGCGGCCCGGGCGGGTCAGCAGTGGAACGAAAAGCAACGATCGAGGCCGAAAAAGAAAGGAAAATGAGAGTCAAAGCCGCCGTGGCTTGTGTGTGGGGGGGATGACTACGGAGTGGGAGGCATGGAGCTATTACTCCGTGTACTATGTTATCCTCGTCCTTTGACGGCGACACTGTTTGAGACAAGACCAGCGGCGGCGGCTTGTCGCAGAAATAATCCTTCAAGTAGCAGCGCAACACGTCGAATACCAGAGAAATGGACATCTCGGTCTGCGGGACTTGGGAGGCCACAATCGGAAGCGGACGAGGATGGCCTCAGAGCGTGCGCCATACGTTTTGCGGTATTCCCATTCGGAAAGGCAGTCGAACTGCCAACTGCAGCCATCTCTCGCTTTTGATTTTTCATTTAGTTTTTGCTTCTCTAACAAGCCCTCCTCTGCGCGGCACAGTCGAATGCCCAGTCGCGATCTCAATGCTGTCTCAAGAGAGCATCGTGCTTGAGGGGATGGAAGGGCGTTCGACTGGTTTGGTCGACTGAGACATGGTTGGGACGCAGTCGATTTGCATGTGTGATGATGTGTCTTTGCTGATGTGCCATGCCACCCAATGGGTCCGTGCCCGCACCCGAGCAGCCCACGCAGATCATCCTACCCGTAGGCCGTTCGCACCACGGATTGCACTGGGCGCACAGCGGTGGCACTGTCAGTGTGGCACTGGCAGATTTGACAGTGCCACCCGGCAAGCCAAGTCGGAGTATGCGACCGTATTTCGAACATGTAGGTACACAGTCGCCAGAATGCAGTAGACGGCAGCTGTATAAAGAACTGCATCCATCCCGATAACAATGGTCGCTCGCCGGCGCGTCGTCAGTTCATGATCAGCGATGGCTGTGGAGTCCATCGGATCTCAGGACACGTCGAGTCGGGACGAGACGAGACGAGACGAGACTAGTCCGTAGAAAGAATAACGACAAGGGCATCTGAGTCAGTGGTGGTCCCGACAGACGTCAAACCTGGCACTCGATGCTGCACGGTTGCACGTCTGCTAGCACCTATGTGTGTATGGACATGCCGACGCATGTTGGCGTTTAGATACGAATACTTCGTACTCCGTAACTCAAGTGACTCCGTATTTGGTGCTCTTGGTCCCAGGAAACGCCGCACGATCGAAAACCCGGCTGTTCACAGCCCCATCCCCTTCCTTGTTCTGCGCATAGCGACGTACGGGTATCATTGGCTCGTCGTGTTGATAAAGAGTATGTGCAGGTCAGTTGTGGGCTTCGACTCTTGCTTCTGCATCTGCCGGCGAGTCGTGTCGCCCGTTTCGCGTAACGGGCGGAGGCCTGTCAAGTTGAATGACGTTGTCTGCCGGGGTTCTGACGATTCGACTCAAGCTTGGCCGACAACAGGCCCATCTGAAACTGGGGGAGCTCCTGCTTTTAGTGAAGCTTGAAGAGGAAGGCAACATCTAGCATCGCTTATGATTGCCGTAGACTCACTCATTCGCTACGACTACCAGCTTGGCCGTTTCTTTTGGATCTGCCCCCGTATGCAATTGCTCCGATACCCGTGTGTCTCAAGAGTGAGGTGGTGTCCTCCACTTTCCAACGAAGCTCCCTCCCGATGCAGCCAACAATCGGGGACATGTCACTATCCCAGTCCGGGATTCGCGGCGCAAAGAGCTTCATCTCTCAAGGCTTGCATTGCTGCCCGTACTTGGCATCTCGCCCTGCTCGATCCATCGGCATGCATGCGCTATGCATTTCGATCGCGGACTGCCGAAGGAAATCGATAGGGCTCAGCAGCAGCACACCCACCTGCAAGCGAGATCAACAGATCAGTTGCTGACACAAGGCTCGCACGGCAAGAAATACGTAAGAAGTGTGGTACGTCGTACATACGAGCATGATCATGCAACCTCGCACAATCGCTCGAAGGGACACTTCTGGTCGCCGGCCATACTCCGTACAATCATGAAATTCGCGACCACAGCCTTGCGGCAGCCCCGTCAACTTGGCTGCGCCCGCAAGCCCCTACGAGTAGGTATGTATTCCACGCTCGGGCATACACGTACGCGCCGGACGCGACCTTGGTTCAAGAAGGGAAGCAGCGAGAAGAAGCGCCTGTTTCGCCACTGGCGGCTGCCGAAATACCTACTCAAAAAGCATTCGACGACCATCAAGCCATGCATGCGGCGCTGCCCGCTGAGGTCTCATGAGCCTGAATCGAACAAGGCGTCTCATGCGCATATGAAGTGCGAGTATGAAGTCGCTGAAAGCAATGGCTTGCTCGCTGACCAGCCACGGCCGCGGGAATGTGACGCCCCGTTTTCCGCGCCGCGCCGCGCCGCGCCGCGCCGTCTATCCCGCTTCTGTCATCTCGTCCCTCCCTCCCGGCCGGGTGGGGTTTTCTCTGCGTCGTCCCGTCCCGTCCTCACTTGCACGAGAGCACACAGCGGAGAAGCAGCTTTGCTCGCATTGTCAGCATGCAAGCGAATATCCAGCGCCACCAGAAGCAATTATAGATTTCTCGAGAAAACTACACTATGCAAACCTACAGCATCCGCGGATAGGCTTTGGCTCCAGAGCTCTCGAGTCCACGCACGCGGCCGACGCCATGCAGTTCCAAATCATCTGTCATTGGCTGGGGGTCTCGCGCGACATGGGACCGGGGTTAATAGTTGGGGACTGCACTGGAATGAAGCCGTCGTTGGCGACGTCGTTTCGAGGGGCAGCTCGAACCCCGCACGTTGCGGCGCAAAGGGCCGTTTCAATTGCTTGGTATGTCATAAGCTACTTTGATTTGGCTCCTGTTTTGCGAGAATACAGAACCAACGCCTCTCCGGAGTACTAACGACGGGGATGATGCGATGGCGGATGCTCGGTCGTGGCTCGCCTCCACAGTGTCCACCTGCGAGAACAAGTTCCCGGCCGACCTTGCATGGAATATGCACTGATCGCCAAGCCACGGTCGTGCCGGGCTGCAGGCTGATGAGGCCGGCTGCGACCTTGCACATTCTTTTTGGACGGGGGCTGGGGGGAACAAGCGCCTTTTCCTCCAAAGTTCCTGCTGCTCTCATCGTCTGTTCCAGATCTTGGAAAAGCCAGATCTTCCTGCGGAGCCCAGCCGAGAATTGCCGCAGTATGCGACAGCGGTCCAGGAGGAGGCAGACCAAGTCAATTGCCCCGTCGTCTCTTGCCTTTTCCCAGTAAGCGTTTGCAACCGTGGATCTTGCCTCCTTGCACCATTTCGATCTCGAACATCTTCTTCTCCAATCATGCCCGCCCTTGAGCACCCCACCCATCTACCAGGGAGGGCGGATCGGCTGTTGGCCGGTTGCCGACTTGGACGAGGCCGTCTTGACATGCGGACCCCGCTCCAAGATACATGTTTAACGTCGATAACTGCGGCATCTCTTGGCCCCCGTCGCCGATTGCCATTCACGGACATATTCCCGTGCTCCCCGCCCGCAAGGGGGTGGGCGAGACATTGGAGAGCATTTTCGACAAGGAACTCAAGCGCCATCATCAGTGCCACGGTACTTTCGCAACTCCAATAGGTATGCCAATCTCTTGCGAACAGCACATCCTTCGAACGTTGTCTGGGCTGCTTGCAACAAGGCATGGAATCTATGAGCATCAGCATCCTCTGCTGATCAATTGGTCAATCAATGCTTCCCATATGTCGCTGTCACCAGATGAGTACACCGTAATGACCGGCCATTTGGGAGCTTGGGAGCATACCCAGCTCCGCTTTTTGGTGATGTTCACATGGAGACACTTGACCAGCTTGTCGGTACGGAGTATGGTGGTTTCAGCTCCCTTTGCCCAACGCCGAAGCTGGGCTTTGCCTTTCTTCGATTGCTCGACATGTTGGACGCTCTCTCCTGGAATGGGTCAAGCCAGTCGGCGACTGCAGCTCCCAACAGTAAGTTCCATGGGTTGGATTGTTCCGTTCCCTTACGCAACGCCATCAGCCTGGTCCAAAACAGCCAATTTCGTCGGAGTGGACTACGAGTCGGTCCATCTTGTCCATGATCGACTGAGGCACTTGTTGGATAAGCTGATGTTGTGAATGCTCAATCGAAAGATGGCCTTGCAAGTCTTGATCACTTATTAATGTCCCAGCAAATTCCTAGCTGACCAGATATGTACTACTCACGGGCCCACGATCTACCACAGAAGGCTCTCTCGGAAGCCGCGGAGTAACTTGCTCTGGAGAAGAATGCTACTTGAACCTACTCCTACGGGCAGGAACTTAGACTCTCAAATAATGGCGGGAAAGTCTTGGCAACGTACGAACCACGGAGTTCGGACTGTGGAATGCGAAGTGCTGCCCTCTTTCGCCGATGGGGTGAGAGACCCTCTCCGCTATCACTTCTCGGCATAAGCCTGGGCAGCGATGTTCAGCTTGCGGCTTCTCGGTTCGACGTACGAAGTACGAGTACGCCGACTTCATTGTGCGCCAATCATTGGCTAAAGCCTCGAGCCGACAGCTTGGTACGCAAGGCCTCTATCAGCCTCCCACCCCTGCCTGCAGTTCACTTGCTTCGCCGGCTGGCGTCCCCGGTGCAGCCTTCCAAGAATCTAGTTGTCCAATCGCCCGCCAGGCGAATGTCACCAGGTACACACCAATTGGGCTGGTGTGTCTTGCCAGTGCTGCAGGCCGATCCAAATGAACAAGGACGTCTTTCGAAGACGGGGAAGATGCCCAGGAGTCATTACATTGGGAGAAACGAGGCCCGTTGTCCAACCAGTATGCCAGTTGACTCACACCAACATCAGAATCGCACAAGGGTTGCCGTCTCAACCAACAAACTCAGATGGATGCCAATCCAGATACGACTACCGTCACAGACGTGCAGCATCGCCCGCCGCCTCTTTCTTGGGAAACACCCAACCCATGTCTCATGTCGGGCCACAGGGTCAGAGTGGGCGCTTCTGCGGCAACCTTGAGCCGCTGCATCTAGATCCGAACTGTAGAGTCCTTTGCTCTGCATATGGTCAGATCAAGGTTCCGACTCGCCGCCACGAATCTCCGCCAGCAGTTCGCCCGAGACAGAGCAAGCCTTTGGTCGGTGGATGATCGTTCAGAGGCTGTCATGTCGTTGAGGAGGAACGGATGGCGTGCGCTATTCGCGCAGACCTGAAAGCAATGCTCGGCGCGCTGCCTCTTGAGACTGCACGTCCAAGGCCCATCGCGTTACCGCGTTTCTTTGGTTCTGTGGCTCTGTCCTCGCCTACCACGTACAGTACTCGTACGAGTTGGCAATGCAAAATTCGACACAAAGCTCCATGTTTGAAAATAACAACGTTCCTGGACCGCAAGAGGCGCAAAGTACCAACGGTGCTGACCCAACGGGCGGGGCCGCACATGCACAAACCCATGACTACTCCGTAACAGTATAGGCGACTTTGTCTCGCAAGGCTCGTGGTTGAGGAACACCAACAAAGTTGTTGGCAATGCTGTCTCGAAGCCACGACAGTAAGCCGTGCTCACGTCCCGGATCGGACCCCACGCATTGAAGGAAGGCGGCTTCTACTCCGTACTCCGTACTCTCGCGGTGATAAAGGAAAGGCAGAGTGCGGCGCACCGTCCATGGCATTAGATGTAGCTACGAGGCCGGTCTCATCATCCAATGCAATGACGACATGTGCATTTGCCACGCTGCATTTTGCAACCGTGTTCGTGAGCGTCTCGACACTTTTCGGGCAGTCTCGCCCCTCTACACTGTGCTGTTGGGTACGCAACATCAAGTTACAGCTACACGGCGCTTGGCTCCACGACGCATCCGAATTCCACAATTACCCTCTCATGCCCACGTCCATGCCCTGCCCGCAACGGTGAACGGGGCGGAGTCCGCCGCCAGGACATTCGTCACCCCAATATCGCGATTGCCGTGCACTGCCTGTTGGGCCTAACGAGCACAAAATTTATTACGAGGGCGTGCTTGTCTGGATGTCAGCGTGATCAAGGAACTGGAGATGAAGACGGGGAAGAGGCCAAGGGCCGGTTGGCGGTGGCGGCGGTGGCGGCCATGGTGACGGGCACTGTTGGGCTTGCAGATTGGCGCACTGCGCGCGGGTTGCCTCGTTGGGGCTGAGCTTCTCCGGCAGGTAAGGAGGTGGTGGCATTCTCGGACCGCGATGAGGCCTTTGCTCGCTTTGCATTGTTATCACGCGGAAC
>JALHBY010000133.1:217065-497593 GCA_024340155.1 Tolypocladium pustulatum | reverse complement strand
GGGGGGGGGGGCGCAGACGCATACGCAGACGTGGGCTCAGAAGCCTGTCCAAAGGTACATCCGATCCCTTTCGGCCTTGTGATCACTCCGAAATGGGCTCAACGATCTGGGCGGTGTTGAAAGGGGGGGCTTGAGCATCACGAATGCTTCGTGCTCCTGACACCACCATAAATGACTCGCATCGCGATTTCAATCGGCTACATTTCTACTCTTCGGTGTATGGCAGTCTTATTACAGGAGTATGTTTCGAGAGGTCCTCGGAACAACAACGCTTGGTACATATGACAATCTTAGCTTTTTATGAATACAATGCCCCTTTTTTTCCTTCACACGCCATAAGGCCCAGACGGGCTAGTGGGTAGACGGCTTGCAACAACGCTCACTTGAGCTCAGCTCCTTCAAGCTCGAGGCCGGCCTGCTTCATCAGACCGTAGAAAACGCCCTGCTTCTTAACCAGCTCGGCAGGTGTATCGAACTCGACCACCTCGCCCTTGTCGAGCACGACGACGCGATCGCTGTCGAGGATGGTGTTGAGGCGATGGGCGACGGTGATGATGGTGCGGTTGGCAAAGAGAGGCGAGCGGAGCGTGGCCTGAAGCAAGGCGTCTGTCTGGACGTCGACCGCGGCCGTGGCCTCGTCGAGCACGAGAATGTTGGAAGGGGTGAGCATGGCTCGCGCCAAGGACACGAGCTGGCGCTGTCCCTGAGAGAGATTTGAGCCTGTTGGTCGCCAGTGTTAGCGTCTGGGCATAATTCCAATATGTATGGGCGAGGGGGCAGAGCAGGGACAGGTTCTCGGCAAGGCAATTGCGTAAGTCTTCTCTGCCGGCAACACGGTAGGTTTGCACGGCAGATGTGCCCAAGACACGATTCCCAATGGCAAACGCCCGCAAGTAACACAGAGCTCTTGTGGAACCCGCCGACATAACGGCGTAAAGTAGGTCCCACTTCGACAGGCGGTAGTCCCTTCGAAATGTTCATACATCGATGCACAACGGTGGGACAAAGCTACGGAAGAGATGCCGCGTAATATAAACTCACCTCCTTCGTTGATCTTAGCCTCAAGGCCACCTTCCAAGTCGGCGATATGTTCTTTCAAACGCGCGTGGTCTGCGGCGAATACGTTAGCGGACAAACCTGACGGTGCAACTCGTGCAAAGCAGCGTGGTACTCACCGAGGACGCTCCAGAGTTCCGTATCGTCGTGGACGTGTCCAGGGTCCAAGTTGTCCCGGACGGTCCCTTCGAACAGAGCTGCATCCTGCGGGATAATGGCGAGTCGACGTCGCAGATCCAGCAAGCCAATGGACGATGTATTCAGGTTGTCGATGTTGATATTGCCCGTTACTGGCTCGATAAGCCGGAACAAGGCCAGAGTGAGGGACGACTTGCCGGCCCCAGTTCGGCCAACCACGCCAATCTTCTCCTTGGACTTGATGTCCAAGTTAATGTTCTTCAGCACGAGATCCAACCCCTCGCGGTACCGCGTGCTGTAGTTCCTGAAGTCCACCTCGCCTTTTGCAGGCCAGGCAACAGGTGGCCTCTTGCCCGCAATGATCTCAGGCGCCTCGCTAGGAAGTCTCGCATACTCTAGAACCCGCTCTACTGACACAATGTTTGTCTCGACCTCGACGGTCTGCCGCACTATCCAATTGAGCGATGACGTAATTTGAAGGGCATACGACATGGCGAGACCGACAGCACCTTCCCTCAGACCGCTGTGGCTTGCCACGGAGATGACGATGAGGCTCGCGGCGGCAAGAATGACGACAGCTCCGATAAACTCGAGACGGACGGCCAGCCAACGATTCGCGCTGACGGAAGGAAAGTACGCGCGCAGGTTCGCGTCGACTCTCCATTCATTCTCGAGCTCAAATCGCTGCTGCTGACGGTAGGCCCGAATAGTGCTCAAGCCGCCGAGAGATTCCTGGAAGTGGGCATAGATTGGACTGCGACTGACGCTGTCCAAACGTTTGAGCTCACGAGATGTCCGAAGGTAGTACCGCTGGATGAAGTAGTAGGTGAGGCTGAGAGGGATGATGAAGGCAACAAAAGCTGGCGTAGTCACCGAGATAACGGCCAAAGTAAAGGCGGACTTGCTGACATTGACGAAGAGCATATTGAATGTGCGAGCCAAAACTTCATCAACCCGGTAAATATCACTGGTTTGAGTCAGCTCATACTTTTTTGGTGGTCTTGCGGCGCCAGGACGTACCTAGAGAACCGATTCAGGATTCTACCCGTCGGGGTGGTATCGAAGAAAGACATTGGAGATCTGAAAATAGCATTTGCCATTCGCTCGTGGAGCTTCCGAGAGGCCTATGATGATCTTGTCAGTCACGTCGTCAAAGGAAACTCTTGCCTAGTACTAACCTCGATAGAGCAGAAAATCCACAGAATAAGGGTTTGGATGACCGTAAGAGCGGAGGATCCAATGCCAAATGCAAAGTAGATGCCAATATACTTTCCAATGTTGTTGTTTGAGCCAGAGTCCTGATTGCTCTCGGCCCATTCCTTCAGCCACACAGAGCCACCTAAGGATTGAATTAGAGATTAAAAGCTTAACCAGTCCATCGGTTCTCAGCACGTACCAATATTCGTTGTTTGCGAAGCAAGCAGGGCCACCAAGTAAATGGCAACCGCCACCAAGTCATTCTCCTTGGCATATTCGCCATAGACAGACCACTTCACCTTGCCCTGCTCGACAAATTCCTTGGCCTGCCTGGTTCTGGAGCTTCCTGCCAGCTCTTCGTCGGTAAGCTTGCCTCGTGGCCCCTTGAAACTGGCGGTACTAGCTCGTCGAAGGGTTGCCATGCTGCTGGATCGAGGCTTAGCCAGTACGGACGACCCAGTCTTGATCGGCTCCATTTCAGGAACATCCTCCAGAGCCTCTTCCATTTCTTCCTTATCCCGGGTGGCCTCAGGCTCGATGATGGTTGAGGTCTCACTGGACGGCGGGCTCGAGCTGCTGGATCCATTCCCATTTGAATCTTGGCCAGCGGTCTTCAGCAAATCGGCAACAAGGCCCTTTTTCGAGACGAGCTGATTATACGTGCCCTTCTCGGTGACCTCGCCGTCCTTGAGGAGGGTGATGTAGCTGGCTTGGCGCAGGACCGCAATGGCGTTGGTCGCCAGAATCCGGGTTTTAGTGGAGAGCAATCCTCGAGGTCCTAGAACATTGTCGACGATGTGCTTTCCAACGTGAGAGTCGACAGCAGACAGAACATCATCCAGAAGATAGATGTCCGCTCTGGCATACACAGCACGCGCCAAAGCTACACGGGCCTTTTGACCACCGCTCAGAGAAATGCCACGCTCGCCAACAACAGTCTCATCGCCATCAGGCAGCTGAGCAAAATCATCCAGCAGCGCACAGGCCTTGATTGTCTTTTCGTAGAATTCCGAGTCGTACCGGTATCCAAAGACGATATTTTCCTTGACGGTAGCGTTCAGAATCCAGCTTTGTTGGCCGGCATACGCAACCGTTCCTCTGACTTCCACGGTGCCATTCACCTTCCAGAGGTCTCCGACAATGCTCTGGAGGAGAGACGACTTCCCCGCACCAACTCTCCCGACAACACAGGAAAGTTCTCCCTTGTATGCGGTGTATTCAATGTCCTTGAGCGCGTTCTTGCTCTCGTGGCGGTTCCAGGAGAAAGTAGCGTCACGAATAATGACGGACTCCTCGCCAAGTTGCTCGGGCGCCGGTTTGACTATGATAGCATTTGGCTGAATCTCCTCAGCCGTCAGGAAAGCAGTCAAGCGGCCAACAGCAACCGACGCCTCAACGATGGAAGTAATCACCATTGGTAAGACGGCGAGAGGAAATGTCAGGAGGTTGAAGAGTGCTGCACACTTGAGTCAGTAAGAGTCTTGCGCAGAAACAGGAAGGTAGGAATATACCAAGGGCAGGAAAAACGATATCAGTCGTGAGAGGGCGATCTTGAGTGAGCACAAAGACGGTGAATGTCGAACAAGACACGAAGAACGGGGCGGTATTCCAGGTGAAATTGGCAAATGCTTGAGTGGCACCAATTCTTCGCAGGTTCTTGAGTTCCTGCTCATTTCGGACGAAGTTGAGCTTGTTCATGAAGGCAGAGCCCCAGGCGTAGAGCTTGATGCTCTTCATGTTGGTGATGATCTCATTGATCAGCCGGCTCCTGGCGTCCTTGTTCTTCATCTGTTCCTTTTGCAGGTTCTTCATGATCCTGGCGACAAAACCCTGAACCGGCATCATGACAATCATGACCACTATTCCGGCCATCATGGACCACCCCACGAGGTTATAGAGCGACACCATGCAGATGATGATTTGAAAAGGAGCTGACCAGGCCTGCTGAGCGAATTGGGTGAGGTCTTGCAGACGCTGGGCGTCCACGGCCATGTAATTGACAATGTCACCAGTCGATTTTGACGATCGACCCTCGTTAGACAGCCTGAGCGACTTTCTGTAGATGGTGGATCCGAGACCTCCCTTCATTCGCATGCCTGTCTCAAACGCCAGCTGGAAATATTGATGCTGAGAACGTTTGTTAGCTCAACTCTATCCAAAACAAAGACGCGAGTACTGACTATCATGCTGGTTTGGAAAATAGCGCAGGCAAACATGGCCAGCGCAACCGACGCGCCCTTGATGATGGGCTGCGGAACACGGTCATCATTGTATGAGGCCACAAAGGCAATCAAAAACCGAAGAAGCTGAGGTTGGATGTATTGCGCCACATCGTTCCCGACTTTGAAAACAGCGGCAAGCATGTAAGGCCCGCCGTATGCTCTGAACAGGGCAATCCATAAGGATGGCGAGCTTGGGCGAACTTTTAGCTCGTGGCTCCAGGCCTTCTCGAAGGATTCTCCCGTGTTCTTCGTCTGGTCCGACTTGGCCAGGCCCCAAAGATCATCCTCTGTGAGGAAGACTTTATAGCCATATCTCATCAAGGGGGTCATCCACGAGAAAGTCAGCTTAGAGAAGGCAGTCGCGTATTCGACAGGACATTCGCCATCCTCTGCAATGGCCTCGTAGCCACTGGGCGCAGTAGCACGGGGCCACAGCCACTCAACTAGGAATTCCACAACGGCAAATCCGAATCCAATGCAGTAAGTGACGAAGTACGGTAGGCTGCTGTGGTAAAGTTGCTGGGAGATGAGGGAGCGCAACTTGACGGCGAGCGAAAGGATGAGGAACAGCCAGTAAAAGAGCACAACACCGTTGGCGTGCCTCAGGCGCGAGTGCTCAATCCACTGTATCGAGAATACTACCAACATGGAGAGGATCGTAAGAATGGTCGTCCATACTCGGAAGTCGCCGTACCAAATACGCGGAAGATTGATGATTTGTATGGCAAGTTGAACGGCAACATCGGCAATGAGTGCGGCGAGCAGAGTCTGCAGTCAACCCAACCCATCAGCTTGCGAATCCTGGAACGGATCGAATGTCCATTGTTAGCTCACCTGCTTGACCCAGAAATGAAAGTTCTTGGCGGTCCCCTGCTCTAGCTGCTGCTTCTTGTTGAGCAGCCACCAGATGGCGACTGGCCCCAGCACGAGCCCAAACACAGACACAGCTGCGACGCCAACGTCGATGAAGCAAGGCGTAAAGTCGTAGCGGTGCGGGCTCAGCGGCCCCCAACCTTCCTCGTTGCCACAGAAGGGCTGCTTGAACGAAGAGGCCGCGAGGTAGCTGCTTCCAAGCTGCTGTAGCGGCCTGAAGCCCGAGACCGAGCCAGTCCGCAAGAGGACCTGCTGCTCACTGTACAGATCCATGATCAGGCTTCTAGTCCGGGTCCTGCTTCCTGATATCGCGGAGCTGAATTCGCAGCGGTCACCGCATGCTCAGGTGTTCGGGTCGTCGGGGTTCGGTGCGATGTCGCAAGGGTTGCGCGGATGGGAAGCAGAGGCTGCTGCGGGGCGGCGCGGCACGGCAATGCGACGGTGATGGCAGTCGCTATCGCAAGAGCTCTGGATTTGAGGCTCACGACAAAAGACAGGGAGCTGTGTCGAGAAAGTCTTGCGTCGATGGGAACCTGGCGACCGAGGAAGACGGAAGCATCATCTCGAACGGCAGCGCTTTGTCAGCGACGGCGCTAACACAGCAGCGACGGTGTACCTGTACGCGGTTCCCCACCTGAAGCTGTAGGCTGCGGCGATGACGAAGTGGAATTGCAGGCGGGTCGCAGCTAACGAATTCAAGTGGCGTTCGGGTTTAGCGGACATGTCCAATATCTACTCCATACCGCCAGTCTGCGTTGACCGACAGTTATCCTAAAGCACTTCTTTCATTGCATCGTCGAAAACGAACACGATTGGAAACGTTCCAAGTCTATTTATGGTAGCATATTCATTGTGGCCAAGTTAATTTTTTCACCCGAACTGTATACCTGATCTCGGGCTTTGCCGTCGGCGTGTCTTTGATAGTTGACTTAAGCCATCCTACTTCCACACGATGGCAAATCATCTCCAGCCTCACTTACTTATCCAGCGTTCGAAGAAACTCCATGACTTTCTGCGACAGCCATTGCCGAGCGTCGTCGTCCAGTACTGTGTGGCCTGTACCGGGGATGAGCCCGGAAAGTGAACTCACGAGAGGGTTCGCATCCCGGTATCTCTTGTTCAGTGCCTCCTGGTCAATTTTGTCCGTAATAAATTCGTCCTTCTCCGAGTGCAGCACCAAGACTGGCTTTCTGAACCGGCCCCAAACTCGCGAGACCGTCTCGTCGTCCAAGTCAGAAGAGAAGTAGTCATCGTCGCCTCTAGGAAAGCATCAGCATATGTCAAGGAATGTACGTGCTCATCCTTGTTCTGACCCTTTCGCACAGAGCGAATGCAGCCGATAAGCTGATACCGGAGCACCGAGTACACCAGGGACCATGTTATTCGGGAGGCAATCGTTTGCCTTCCCCTCGGCTATCCATTTACTGGCAAGGTCAAGGCTGGCTTGGTAGTCCGGGAAGACGACCTCAAGACCCTCTCGATCGGAGACGGGTGCCTGAAGGATGAAGCCATCCACGGGCAGGCCGTGGTGCTTGGCGTAATGCGTATATTCCATGCAGTCCTGTCACGGTCAATCGAGAGAAACGAAAGGGAGCATCATGCAAAAGGCCGAACGAACTTGGCAGCCGGTCGAATGGCCAAACAAGACAATTTTCTCCCTGCCCAACGTGCGCAAGTATTTGACGAGCGCAGATATATCGTCAACGTCCTCCTTGAGGCTTGACGTTCCGAAACCGATGAACGAGCTTCTCAAGCGAATTTCAAAGACGGAGTAGCTCAGATCGCTGGCCACCTCCAGCTGCTTTGCCACAGTCCGGATATACGGCGTAGTGTGAGGGCCGTCTTTGAGGCCGCCGATGAAGATGACGGCATTTCGCGACGATGTCTTTCCCATCTCGTAGGCACAAGTGCCTCGATTAGGGGAGCGATAGGGGTGCGCAAGCACTGCAAATGGGGCACCGCCTGAAGCCATGATTACGGAACGCTGCGGACTCGCTGCTTGATGAGCGGCTGGCTTGGGCGTTATACGAAGTGGAATCGAGCCTCTTTTGCGCCTTGAGCTCGGGTGCGTGAGCTAGTTTTAATGGTCAAAGCATGTAAGAAGAGCGCCGGTGAATTAGCTTCATTAGGTGCTTGAAAGAATGACGTGAGGATCGTTGAGCGCGTATCGCAGTGCCAAGGAGGCGGGACTTATCCTGCTTGGCCAGGCAGCTTTATGGACGCCCGACAGTGCGAACTGCTCACGGTGTGTCTCGGGGCCGCGAAGCGGGCAACCCTTCCCTGCTAAGCCACCGATTTGGGCCCGTCTCGGTGGAGAGCACCAGACTACAGCGGCAGGGGTACGGTGTGAAAAAGTAATTGTCACAGTACATGCTGCCACTCACCGGAAGCAGCCAACATTGGAAGTTGTCCCAAGCGACTGAACATATCGGCACCCAGCTCGAATGCTTCAGAGACACAGCCACCCTGGTCAACGAATGCTACGAAGCACGAGCCCGACCACTTCGCCGTAGTATTCGGCCTCGGTGTTTCATATTGCCGGGCCTTTGTGCCGGAGATGATGAGCAGGTAGCGTTGCGTCGCAAGAAGCTTTTGCTTCCAGATGCCATGGACACAACGTCCAACACGCAGGAACGGAATGTGCTGTTCCAGAAGGTGCCCTTTGCCTCTGGATGTACCTCATGAGCTGAGTTTTGCGCTAATAGTCTCACAGCTAAAGCCGTGCTGCATCAAAATAAGTCAGCTGGCAATTCGCGAGACGGAAACGTCTGCTGCTCCTCGAGAGCTGCTCGAACTTACGGCTCAGGTACTGCAGACTCTGAGCGAGCAGGTTGAGCAGAATCCAGCTGCGCTAGATGAGAAGCTCGCCGAGTATGTGTTCTTTCCACTGTACCACATCTTCCGCCAAATGGATCGGTACCCAATGCTGCTCATTGAGAACTGCGTCAAGTGCCTCCACATACTCATCACCCACGGCTGGAAGTCAAGAATATCCGCCAAGCTGGTGCAACAAATGTTAAGTCTTCTCATATTCATCATCGATGGAGTTCCCGGATCGCAGACGAAGCGCGAGGTACCCGAAGAGACCACGCTGGAGGCATTCCGCACGCAAACTGCACTCCTCAGCACAACGGCTTCGTCTGTCACTGCGTCTTCTGGGTTAGTGGAGCAGGATACAATCCCTGTTCTAGGGCATGGAATCACTGTAATGCTGGATGGTGCCGCAGATGGCGCCAACCCGGATATTCAACAAGAAGCCTTGCGCTCCTTGCGGGGCGTGTACACGGCAATCAGAGAGCACGCAGCTCTAGCCAGCTTTCTACCCGGAAGCATTTCTTCTCTTGCGAAAATGCTATCTTCACCGAATCGATACAAAGCAGCCGTTCTGACGGGGTGTCTAAAAACTGTCCAGCTGATCATTACGCGGGTGCTCGGCGACATGAGAACGAGATCTATTGTTGCTCAGGGGGAGGATGAGAGTCAGGAAGACGAAGCTGGAAAAGGAAAGGTTCTCAGTCTGGCGTGGCTCAAAGCCACCGTCTCGCAAGTCAAGTTGGCGTTGTCAACTATGATGAAGCTTCGTACTCAGGATGCACCCCAGGTACGGGAAGCGCTCGAGAGGCTCTGCGTAAGTCTGCTCGACGAGTGTCACACAACCTTATCAAATTGCACTACGATCCTAGTTGAGACTGCCATCATTCTTGACAGCGGGATCGACGCAACGCTCTCCACGCAAACGAGCTTGAGCCACTTGGTCAACATTTACCCAGAGTTGGGAGAGGCAGCCAAGACGACCGTGTACAACTGGATGTCAAGTCTGTCGCGAATAATGCAGATCAGCGACGAAGATTCGAAGCGAATCGCGGTACTCAACCTGTCCAAGGGCCTTAGCCTGCTGCAGAAATTGGGCCTTGAATCGACAATCTTGGACGACTCCATATCGAGCACGTTGAAGGATAGCACGGTGTCCCTCGTCATCGCATCGTCACAGCAAGCAAGGCCTAGCACGCACCTTCAGCTGCTCGATGGAAGTACTGTGGTGGGAGCTTCATCGAACGAGCCACTTTTTCAGCCGCTACTTTTGAATAGCCAAAGCCAAAGAGGGCTGAGGGCCGAGGTCATGACCCTCATAGACAGCATCGGCTCAGCGTCTCAGAAGACCGCAATTGTGGCAAGCATGATGGAGTACGTGCGCGAGTCGTCTTCAGTTGATCAGGTCGCCGCAACGTGGCTCTGTTACGAGCTTCTAAAGGCCGCAAACACCTCGTCTGCGGACACAGACGTATACTTAGACTTGTCTACTTTCACCGAGCCATCAGAAGGTTCAGACGTTGTTTTCAACGATTTGTACGGCTTTGCTGTTCAAACACTCGATGCTCGCCTCGAATCACATGCGGCGGATTGGCGTTTGGAGGCACTGTCGTTGGAAATCACCACCTACGCTGCACAGAGAGCTGGTGTCGCTTTTCGGCCCGAGCTCATCGATGTGCTGTTCCCCATCGCAACGCTGCTCGGTGCCGAGAACCAGGGCCTGCAGCAACATGCTATTGCTGCTCTGAATGGCATATCGCTGTCATGTCAGTATGCTAGCGTGTCAGAACTGATTATCGATAATGTTGACTACATGGTCAATTCCATTTCCTTGCGTCTCAACACTCTGGATGTTTCACCAGCATCCATGCAAGTGCTTTTGATGATGATACGCCTTGCTGGACCCCGACTGATACCCTTTCTCGACGATGTTGTTGATTCCATATTCGCGGCCTTGGAAAACTATCACGGATACACAAACCTCGTTGAATCCCTGTTTTCTGTTCTGAAAGAGGTTGTGGATCAGGCATCACGACCAGACCAGCGCCTATTGAGTGACCGAGAACAGGAAAGGGTGGATCACAAGAAAGTTGCGCCGAAGAAGGATGGTTTCGACGATATACTTGACTTCTTAGACAAAAAGGCAGAGCGGAGGGCACGTGACGCTGCTGAAGCTGCCAGTGGAAAGCCAATCGAGGGTCATCCAAGGGCTCCCTGGACACCCGAGTCTGCAGGTGAGGAGGGTGAGGAAGAGACGACGGGTCAAGCGAACGCTGCCCCAAGCGAAGAAAAGCCGCCTAACTCGCCAACATACCAGCTCCTTCTTCGCATAGCGTCCCTAACCCAACATTATCTGACATCTCCTACGCCGAAACTCAGGAGATCGCTACTGGAGCTGCTGACGACAGCATCGTCGATCTTGGCAGGGGACGAAGATGCATTCCTGCCTCTTGTTAATGCTGTATGGCCGGTTGTGATTAGCAGACTCTACGACCCCGAAGCCTTCATCACGGTGGAAGCATGCCACGCACTCTCGGCACTCTGCGAAGCTGCTGGCGATTTTCTGAGCTCTCGATTCAAGACTGAGTGGGGAGATGGGCTGGGCGACTGGTGTCGCAAGGTGAAACAGCAGGCATCGGACAGCCAGAACCGCTCTAGGCCTGCACTGGAGGATAAGCCGATATCTGGGGGCGGAAAAGGCATTGTGATTCCAATTCGAACAACTCACGGCCTTGAGGGAAAGGAGACGGGGCTGCAGGCTCGGGCCAAGTATTCTGGCAGCCTTGGTCAGCACGCCTCGCCTGTCAGGGTCTGGGAAGCAGTGATCAAGCTGCTGACTGCTGTCATATCCTTTGTCCAAGTTGACGATGAGATGTTTGAGCAGATATTGGAGTTGCTGTCGGATTCGCTGGAAAAGAGCCAGGAAATACGAACGGCTCTCGAGGCTATCAACGCGGATGCAGTTTGGCTGGTTAGATACGAGCGAGGACGTATAGAGCCTCTGCCTACACCGAAGATGGAGGGCATCCGATTTGCGGAGATGGTGTAGATGCCGGGAAGTTAAAACTTTTGATGTAGTATATATGGCACTTCCAAGTAGTGACTCTATCACAGTCCGCATATGCGCCTCTCATATCTTGGGAATTCCTGACAAAAATCCCTCTACTACAGCAGTCATGAGTCGGTTAGCGATGGCCTGAGGTGGAGGCACGCGCAAATTTCCCTTCTGGCACCCCTCTGGCGGAGGCCCGACCAGCGAGCCTGTTCCCCTGTTCAGGGCCGTGCGCACCTCTTCCAGAGTGAACCACTTTGCCATCTCCAGCTCCTTGTCGTTGAGAGTGATGGTCTCCCCGTCTGGTAGCGCCTGAGCGATGGCACCCAGCATCAAGGTCGAGGGGTACGGCCACGGCTGCGTCGAGTGAATGACGACGCGGCCGACGCGGACGCCGGCTTCCTCCCAGACCTCGCGGCGGACGGCCTCCTCGAGCGATTCGCCCGGCTCGAGAAATCCGGCAAGGGCGCTGTACCAGTCGGGCGGGTAACGCGTCTGGCGGCCGAGCAGGATGCGCTGGCCGTCGGCGGACACGACAGCGGCGATCATGGTCGGGTCGGAGCGCGGGAAGCAGAGGTTAGAGACACCGTGGCGCGTGTGACAATCGCCGCGAGTTGGACCGCTGCGGTCGGCCGGGGGACAGGCGCGCTTGTAGCCGGCCGCGATGGAGAGGTTAACATTTCCGCAGCCGCCGCAAAAGGGGTGACGGTTGTTCCAATCTATTATGGACCGCGCCTGCGCGTACATGGAGGCTGCAATGCTCGTCAGACACGGCTCACGATTTGCACATACGGGTAAGGTAGGCAGTTGTCGGTGGTGACATACCGGCCTCGGCAGTGAGGGTCATGAACCTGGTGTTTGTCTGCACCGTCAGACCCTTGGCCTCCTGCTGCTTCAGAAACGCCGTGGCAACGTCCTCATTGGCGCCCTTGGGCGTCACATCGATGGCAAAGAATGGCTGCGCCTTGACGACGCCGTGGTCCGACGTCTCAATCTCAATTTCAGCCGCCGGCTCGCCTTCCACGGTGCCGAGAAACACGAGGAGCGGCCTGGCTATCGCCGAGTCAAACTCCTTGATGGCATCGGCATCGCTCAGAGGGAACAAATCGGCCCCTAGCAGCGGCTTGACTTCGTCGTATGTCAGATACGCAAGGCGCTTGGCATCCGAGACTAGCGGATTCAAGCCGTTGAGCGCGATGAACCTTGCGGACGGGCTGTTGACGGCACTGCGCAGAAACACCGAATCGGACCGCAAGAAGGAGTACCGATTCAGCCGACTGCCAGCGTAGTAGTTGACAATTTCCTTGCCGAAGCGCTTGGTCAGCATGGATGCGTCGTTTTGCAGAGCGAGATGCTCTGGCATCATCGGCGGGGACGACATTAATCGCGCCGCTTATAAGGCAGACGTTTCAGATGGATGAATGCCAAGTAAGGTGTGGATGAGACTGGAAGCACCAAAGAGTTGGGTCAAAGAAGAAAAGCCAAAGACTTGAACGTCGTAATTAAAATCCCCTGCTTGACGGAAGAGGCTTTGTCGATAGTTGAGATGCCGGCATCATCGGTGCCAGTGGGTGAGTGGGGAGCTAGATGAGTAATTGCACCGTTTCGTCGCCTCGGTTTCGCCGCAGGCTTCCGGCGGGCTTCGATGCAGTGACAATGCAAGCCCCAAGTCCCAGGTTTTGTGCTGAACGATTCGTTCCAATCAAAGGCGCGCCGGACCTCGGCTCGGCCTGCAATGCAACGCCATCTGGAGATGGAGAATACAAACCACCATGTGTTTCCCACGTCTGCGGTACGGCATCACGCAGTGCTCAGGAGCTTCAGGGCACCTTAGTGGACCACCCCGCATTGTGTGACGTCTGTACAGTGCCGCGTCACTCAGCTGCTTGCCGTTTTGGGCAACCTTCCCTGTAACGGACTAGGAAATTTCGGCGCCAAGCCGAGTCTACCTCGACCGTATGTACGGTGTCATAAAAAGTCTTCCACGGCTTTCGCCCCCCTTGGAGCTCGGCCCATCGTCTCGCTTCAGCCTCCCTTTCTTCTTGCGTTGGTAGCTCAAATAACCGATTATTTCTTCTTGGGAACAGACGCCTCGAGGAAGACCCCGGCGGGATAGGTTCTGCTCGACGATACGTGCTCGGCCCAAGGTTTTCATCGTCATCAGCGGGGGCTGCACGGCGCACTGGAAGCAGCCATGGCCCCTCCAGCGGGGACTTTTCATCTCGATGTCGAAGCCATCTCTGGGATATGCGGGTAAGACACTTCTGCACATCTGTCTGGGTACTGGACGTTGCTAACGAAGGCGCCTCTAGCTCAATATCAATCGCTTGTTGGGGTCCGTACGAATCTTGATGTTATACCTGGCGAGCCCGATGCTGACTCCCCTGCAGTCGTTGTCTTTTCACCCCAGATCATTCAGCAGTTCCAACAAGGCAACGCCGACGGGCTATCGATTCAATTCGTCATAATTTGGCTTCTGGGTGATGTCTTCAACATTCTGGGCGCGGTTCTGCAAGGCGTGCTTCCCACCATGGTACGGCACATGCCCCTAGTCTGGATGACGCGCAGCTAAATCGGCGCTTTTAGATTATTCTTGCTGTATACTACACCATTGCCGACATCGTTCTCCTCTGTCAATGCTTCTACTACCGCGGACTCACATGGCGCGATCAGCCGGCGCCACCTCCCAAGACCGCGACCTCCCCGATTAGGGAGCGGGAGCCTGACGAATACACGTCTTTGCTCGCGAACGCAGAACACGGCCGCCATCACGAACGACGCGGATCCAATTGGAGTGGGCTCTCACCCGCGGTTCCGCACATGCCTGAGGCGACCGAGGAGAAGGCACCACCGACCTCGCTACAGACCGTTGCGTGGAACACTCTTATCGTAGTCATGGTGTGCTCTGCTGGCGTTGTGGGGTGGTTTCTCGGCGAAAAGGCTACCAGCGGCAAAGAGAGGCCTTCTGATGGGGCGGGCGACTCGGTCGAGTTCAATCTCTGGGGGCAGTTTTTCGGGTACCTCTGCGCCGTCGCGTACATTGCGTCACGCATGCCGCAGCTCATCCTGAACTGGCGCCGCAAGACTACTGAGGGGCTCAGCATGCTGTTCTTCCTCTTCGCGTGCCTCGGAAACGTCACATACGTCTTGTCCATTTTTGCATACGACCCAAGGTGCGCGGGAGGCGCCTGCCAGCCCGGTGAGGCGGGTCGAATCTATGGGCGCTATATTCTCATCAACCTGAGCTGGCTGGCCGGGAGCTTGGTCACCCTCCTAATGGACCTCGGTGTCTTTGTGCAGTACTTCATCTACCAGACGGAAGAAGAAGGGCCGCAGCGGGTACACCAGCCTGTGGAGACGCCTAGACGAAGTCAAGAAAATCCCAACGAGGAGCACTGGGACATTCGGCCGCTGCTTCAGCGCGGCGACTCGGAGAATTTGTGATGGATAGCCATGTCGTTTCGTTTGGATCTTTTCCAGTATAGTTCGTTGCATACAACGGAGGCGGCGGGGAAAAGCAGTGGCGCAATTGCAGGTAATCTGGACATCACAGTACAGTGGGAAATTACCTTGGGTCTCTTGGGTCCCATATCATTTAGTTTGGCGTTTGTTGAGTCAATCTTAGACGGAGAATTCATCTCAGGCCGCTCATCGGAGAACGAAAATTGCCCGTGCGCAAATACAGCTGGATAGACCCTCTCGTCGGTGTCCCTTCGGAGTACCAATATTTGTCGTGCACATTTCTGCCAATAAATATGTAGGATGCATCTCAAAGATCACGATGCTGTTGAATGGATGAGTTCCTGTCCACTTTCATTCCGCTGACGGACAATTGCATTTCGCCGCGCCGGAAGCTCAGCTGAGCTAACCGAAACAGGTCTAGCGCAGATCCGCCAATCATCACATAAAAGTCTTCCGCGGCCAAGCCCCTTCCTCTTCTTTTTCCTTTCCTCTTCATCATCAGTAAGGGTTATTTCTACACCGTCAAGTGTTTTAATAATTTTTACGGCGGCTCCGCTAATGCGGCTTGCTGAGGGTTATCCTTCATTCTCCGTGGGTTTCCTTCCGTTCCCGGCCTCCTATAGAAACTGTGATCGCTCTTTCCTACCAGCCGCGAACGTCGACTCGACAGGTTTGTGACTGTGGGGTGGTCTCGACATACATGCATGCAAATGATTTGGTGGTCTTGCGAAGAGAATTGGAAGCTTCAAGGGCACTGGAGGCGTGCTTGATGGCGTAGAGAACGAAGGAGATCCTTCGTTCGAGCTGTTTCGCCGACGCGTCCCATGCACTTCCCAGGGCCTAGTACGGAGCATGTAGTAATGGCCTTTGGCTTCCGAGCTTGATGCCTCGAACGATGTCAATGTGCTGAGCGTCGGCATTTTGCATCTTTGTTAAAAAAATGCCCTGCATGAGTGAGCCTTGGGTCTGCGGGTGAACAAAAGTTTGCGCCACGCAGCATGGGGTGTAACAACCCGCTGCACCGAACCCTCAATTCATCAACCTGTCACGCTTCAAAAACAAGGCACGAAACTAATGAGACGAGCATCAATAGAACATGAGGACTTTTTCATTGCGACAGACGGTTCTGCCAGCTGTGCGGTTCGTAGCGGCTGGATTTCCTTTGATGGCTGCCACGTGACATGGGATGTGAGACACTCGTAGTGAGCGCTGTCGTGCACGGACCAACTGGCGCGGTTCCCGAATTTTTCTTGACATGCAATCCTTATCCGAAAGCTGAGCCCAAAAGTTGCCGCGATCCTCTCCTCCTATCCCGAGTCCGCTGTCAGTGTCATCACCGCCGTTGTCCGCAACCATGTCGTCGCTCTGGAACGCCTTCACGGGCAGCAACAAGCCCTCGCAGCACCAACAACAGCAGCAGCCGCAGCAGCACCAACCACAGCAACAAACCACATCGCCCTTCAGCGCCTCCACCTCCTTCGACCCGTCGCAAGGCCAGGGAGTCGAAGCCTTCCTCCAGAACTCCTCCTTTGCCGACCCCTCACAACTGCACCCGCTCGCCGGCCTGAACAAGGACACGCTCGAGTACCTGACCCTCGAGGATTCCGCGCTCTCCGACCTGCCCGGCGGCCAGTCGGTGTTGCCGTCTCGAGGCTTTACCGACGACCTTTGTTATGGCACCGGCATCACATATCTGACTGCGTTATCCATCGGAGGCGCCTGGGGCCTGCAGGAGGGCCTGCGGCGGTCGAGCGGCCAGCCGCCGAAGCTGCGACTAAACTCGGTGCTCAATGCCGTGACGCGGCGCGGCCCGTTCCTCGGCAACTCGGCCGGTGTCGTTGCCATTACATACAACTGCGTCAACTCTCTGATCGGAAACCTGCGCGGCAAGCATGACGCGGCGAACAGTGTACTGGCTGGCGCGCTGAGCGGCATGGTGTTTAAGAGCACTCGGGGCGTGCGGTCGATGATGATCTCTGGTGGTATTGTAGGCTCCGTGGCCGGTATCTGGGCGGTAAGTCTGAATGTCTTGCTGGTCTCTATGCGCAACATGGTGCTGATGGTTGTTCAGATTGCCCGACGATCCTTCTTCCCTATGCCTGAGCCTGTGGCTCCGATTGAGAACTTGTAAGAGGCTGCAAAACAACCTGACGATAACTGGCCATCCCTGTTACGGACGCAAACGTCAATAATTGACAACAAGCGACTACTTTCGACGGATGAACAGCCGGATGATCAACAAAGGTTGAGAAGGCGGTGGGGGGGAATTTTCAAACCTTGTATATGCCGACTTTACTGTTTCGGCAAATTATTTTTTGGTGGCACGGTCATGGATGATCTCTCCTCCCATGAAGAGTACTTGTACATTACAGCCGGTAAGTGGCCAGCGAACATTAGACCATACAGGAAGGGGCGTCAGGTCTACAATATTATGTGATTGAACAACTACTCAAGAGCTATGACGAAACGTGACGATTGTGCTCTGCTATTTGCAGTGTACGATCACGGGAGGACTGACCCATAGTATCGACTCTGAGGCTGGAAGCCAAAGGAAGTACCCGACGAGCTGAACATGAGTTGGATGCTTCAAACAATGTCTGACAGCAGGGACTGGGCAGTTGCAACCATGGACCGGCCCGTGTACCGGGCGGGGAAGCGTTGCAGTGAAATTGGAAGAGCTGATGCTGAGAGACATTGAGCTAAGAAGCCTTAACTTGTGTGGAACATCCGAAAACGCTGTTGTCGCTTACCCGGTAATGCTGAATGAACCCTGCTCGGGAACGAAAACAGCTGCACTCGATTGCTCTATCAACGTGAAGCGGGACACAACTGGCCACTACGATTGTTGGCGCAAAGTCAACTAAAGAGACAAAGAGGGGCCGTCAAGTGGCTCTTTTCAAACAGCTTCCGTCTCCTCGAGAGAACCAAGACGGACTACCACTGGACGACAGTTGACACCCTCTATCGACGCACACGAGGGCCAGATGCTCGCAAACTGACGCCGCGACGAGCAAGCAACGCCTTCACCAGGTATTCTGGCAATATGTGTCTGCCATGCTTCCCATGGACGTGGACGCAGTTCGACGACCCGCTGGACTCGATGCCGGAGCAGTTCTATTGGGCGCATGACGGGACTTCTTGGACACTTCAGCGACTCGTGAGTACTACTGGCGTTTTCTAGCTTCTCTTGATTCGGGGCCTTTCTTCCGTGTCTTTTCTCCCGGTTGGCCGCGTGACATGGCGGGAGTGGATGTGCGAGAGCACTGCACTTTCAAAGCAAGCGCTTGCCCGCCGCCAGTCAACAAGCATCCATATTGCTGCCAGCTGTCTGGCTGCCCCATTGCTTGACAAGCCTTTTCATTTACAGCTGGTCAAAGGCTGTCTTTCACCTGTGGGGGGGAGAAGTCTTCTCTAACAGCTGGCTGTGCGCGTGCACTCTACTTTCACAGCCCGCGCGTTCTTGCCGTGCGGCAACCGTCCCCCCTTTCTCATCTTGCGTGCAAAACACAGCGCCCTCTCTCGCCTCTACTTTCGTCCCACAACAACCCCAAAGCCGGCGAGAAACAATCATCGGATCTCTCTTGCTAGAGAGCCCAGCCATGCCCGAGGCAGGCGCCAACACCAAGTCTCTCAAGACTACACGTCGCCTCCGCACGGGACCTGAGCACATCGCGGCAAGCGGCACGCCTCGCCAGGTGCAGTTCGAGGAGGAGCTCAACGGCAACGGCAACGGAAACAACACCGAGGCAAGCAACGAAAAGCGTGGTGTCAACAAGGGCACTGCTCAGTCAACCAGCTCCCCGTCGAGTGGTCCTGTACCAGGCGCGACCGTGTCTGGTATCCCTGGCGGCCAGTGGTATACCTCTGCGGACCCGAGCCGCAGCATCTCCCAGCCGGCTGCTTTCGCAGCACCACAGCACCAGCAGCAGGCATCTGCCTTCTTCCCGGGAGCTACCAATTTTGTCGTCCCTGTCTACTACCATCAGCAACCGCAGCATCCGACTGTGCCCCATAACATCACCTACATCGGGCAGCACCCCGACCAGCTGAAGCAGCACCCTGTGCACCTCTCGTCTCCCGTCATGGCCTCATACTCCAACGCAGGGCCGCCATCGACGGGCGTCCACTTCCAGCCGCCCGTCCCTGACTCGACCTTTGGGCCCATGCCACACGTCTACGTGCCGCGTTTCGACGCTAGCGGGCCTTCCATCCAGGGTCTGCCCTTTCAGGGGGCTCAAGTCGGTCTCTCCGTTTCACCTGTTCAGTTCATCCCTGTTGTTGCAGCTGCGGCAAGCGTTGAGATGCCTCCCGCCACGGCTGCCACATTCACGGTGCTGATACCCAAAACGTCCTACCTAAATGGAAATACCTACCATGCAAGTGCTTTTGTTTTGTTGAGTCTTTGAGGAGACTGTAATGTTCTTGAATTGGTTCTGTTTCATAGTCCTCTGAGCCAAGTGGCTGACGACTCGGACTTTTTTGCACACTTGATATCTTTCTCGCTCAAAGCTTTTCTCAAAGATCATAAGCTGACGAATTCTCTTCTCCAGCAGCCAGGAAGCATCCCAATCGGCCAACAGGGTTACGTTATCGCCCCGCAGCCTGGACTCTCTCCCCAGCATGTCGTACAGCAGCCGCAGCCGATGATGATCAATGGCCAGGCCTACTACCCCGTTCAGACTCCCCCTGCTATGGCCTCAATGGCTGGAGGACAGGCCGGCGCTGGTAGCGGCCCGCCCCTAATGGTCCACGGCGGCGTGAACAGTGCCCCCGTTCTGAACCCTGCGGTTCCCATCATCACCGGCGCTGGCACCAGTGGCACACCCGAAGTGTCTGGACTCGGACGCACCCCCAATGAGGAGATGATCCGGCAGGTGGAATTTGCGTTCCAGAACAAGCTCTTTGAGCCGCAGGACTTCAAGCCCAGCGACGACGACCCCAGCCGCTTCTACTACTGCCGCGAGCAAGACGGCAACTGGACGCAGCGTAGCCGCTACACCCTCGACCGCATGGCCGTTCGTTGGTACGTCACCGACGAGGGTTGGTTCTACGCTGTGCGTCTTCCGGACTAGCCCTGCTGATGGAAACTCGACACCTTGGCAATGTGAGTTGCCAAGGCCAGTGTGTCTTTGGCACCTGTAGTCTAGCTTGAGGCACGGCCTTGACATGGGTGGCCTTTCTTTCAACGATTTGGAGGACCCTGGCCTTTCATTTTCGAGAATAGCAAGGCCACATTGCGGCAAGGTTCGCAATTCTGCCATGAGCTCATTTTGGCATTCAACTGATTGTCTCAGGCGACTATCTCAAAACCCGTGTATGTTACCGGTCTTGCTTTGCTTGATACCCGCCGCACCTGAAAATAGTAGGTCGTGCTTTCTTACGCTACCCGACCAAGCCTGCAAGCTTACCCTGGATCAGTGTGACCGCGGTTCCGAATGTTGTTGGTGATGCGCTTGCGATTGAGAACCAAAACGCTCATCCGATGAGAGTAATGCCGAAAACAGGACAGACCAAAGCAAGAACGCGAAATGGGGTGGTGTCGTGGAGGGTGGCGCGTGGTCTGGACATGGCTGTACTCGCATAGAAAGGGGCATAGCAACAGGCACCCAATTAGGTTGCAAGATCGATCAACCTAATTAAATGGCTTTTCCCACTACGTGCTGTGCTTCCCACATATCTGTGCAGGACTCGCAGAGTCACGAGAAAGTGAATGGCACCTGGCCAGCTTGAAATGGCTGGTGGCTCTCATTATGCATCCAAATCCGCCTGGGCCGTGCTTGCTGTGTCCAGCAGTACCCGTAACGCATCATCTTTAGCTGAGGCCGAGGAACTTTCCTCTTCCCGGGCGTCACTCCCCATCCGACGATTCGTTCGTTCGCCGCGATGTGGCCGGATCGGGGCTTTGTGCTGCCCCCTCTTTGAGAACTATATTCACGCCGCCAACGGGCGTATCGGCCGCGCGGTAGTTCCGCTCAGAGGCGGCACGGCATTTGCCGAAGTAGCCTTCTCCGCTTGTCGCTGCAGATTCGCAGCGGGAAGCATAGTTGCTCACCTCTCGACTTGGTAAGAGGGGGTAATAGTCAAGTTACAGACGTTGAACCTTTCAAGTCGGTCGCCGCAGAGGGTGTGCCTCGGTATTGAGCACAAATTCGTCCAGACTAATGACGTCGGGCGGCGAAAAGATGAGATAAAAGTACTTGAGCGTCTCTGCCATCCAAAAGCTCTGCAATACGCACGTCAGCCAAGCAGTCCTCGCATACGCAGCCCTGCTTGTGAAAAGGAATAAAGGGTAATGGGGTGAAGTTACCTCCATGGAGTCGACCTTTGTCGTTTCTCCCGTTACCGTCACGTCCGCAATCGCCGAGTTGGCCAGCTTCGTCTCCGTCGAGCGCAAGATGCTCTGGAACATGTCCCATGCAACATCCTGCAACTCAGCCTTGCCCGTGATGCGGTACATGATGAAGATGCTCTCAATCGCCTCGGGCCGCAGCTGGTACCGCGGGTCGCGCGCGTTGACGAAGCTCTTGGGCAGCTTCGCGTCGCCGTGCTTGCGCCAACGGCCCTCGTCCCAAGCGCAAGGCTCAAGCGTCTTGCAGGGTATCATGTTGAAGATCTCGGGCATCACCCCCGTGGCGAAGCTCGCATAGGCCCAGCTGCAGCCGCGGGCGAGACGCTCGCCCAGAGACACGTGCTCCTCAATGTCGAAGAGACGTCCGCCAAGGCCAAACATGCCGCCTACAAAGCACGTCAGGTGCTGGCTTTCGGGGATGAACTTGTCGGCAGCGTTG
Organism: Tolypocladium pustulatum; assembly: GCA_024340155.1. Classification (NCBI taxonomy): domain Eukaryota; kingdom Fungi; phylum Ascomycota; class Sordariomycetes; order Hypocreales; family Ophiocordycipitaceae; genus Tolypocladium; species Tolypocladium pustulatum. The sequence continues at coordinate 475,994 of JALHBY010000133.1, read as the reverse complement.
GCGTGCCAGTCGCCAGCGAACAGGACGTCATTTTGGTCCGGCAGCATGGGCCGGAAGAGCAGGTGCCGAATGGCCGTATCCATGGAGGCGCGGTACAGTCTCTCGTACGTGTCATCGACGCCGCCAAGCAGCGCATGCATCTTGGGCAGGTACTCGTACAGGGAATCCGCCAGAGCGCCCAACGTGAAGGAGCTGTCTCTGACCCGTTCGTTTTGAAAGTCCAGCTTTGTGGGCCACATGCCGGGCAGCAGTGTCTCGTTTTGTGTTCGTTCGAGGAACCTCGTGATGCGATCCGTGGCGTCGTAGAACTTGGGGTCGCCGGTGAGCTGAGACAGGCGCGTGAACTCGACGCACAAGGAAGCGGGAGACGCAGACGGGTCGTTCAAGCCGGCAACTTGCAGGCCATCGCGCGCCTCCTTGAACTGAAGCCAGAAGCCGGGCATCCTGTTCGGCGTATCGAACCCGTGGTATAGCATCTCGCCCAGCTCGAGTGCCTTGTTCAGCAGCGCCTGGTCGCCGCTCAGGTCGTATGCGCTCAGCAGCCCACCCAAGTGTCGGATCGTCGTCTCAAACATGTTGGCCGCGCCGGCGTCCGTGTCGCCCCAGTTGATGGTGCCCACGGCGGCCGACGACTCGGCGAACTCGTCCTTGAAGCCCATGATCCACAGCGTGTCAAGCGAGTCGACAAGCGTGGCTGCCCAGCCGCCAAAGGGGTCCTTGTACCCGCCGGACACGGGCATCAGCTCGTCGCGCAGCCAGGCATGGCTCCTGTAGGCGTCGTAGCTGCGCTTAAAGGCCTTGCGGACAGCAGCCCGGCGCTCGTCGGCTTTGGGGGACGGGACAAATGCGCTGGGCAGTGCCTGGACACGCGGCAGCGTCCGGGGCGTGCCCGACGGCAGTGGTTTGATCGAGGACGGTGGGTGGAATTGGTGAATCCTCGTCCAATCGAGCGTGGTGGTAAGGAGCTTGGGCCGTGGCGATGGCGACGAGGGCATCAGATTTAGGACAAGCATCACGGTGAGGGCGAGTCCCGTCAGTAGGACAAGCCGTGATATTCTCCGAGGCATGGCCATGATGTGCGACAGGACCAGCTGCGGAGCATTGCCCAAGGTTAGGCAAGGAGGACAGAACAGCAAGACGAAGAAAGGCAGGGCAGAAAGACGGTATCGCGCGACAGAAAGGGTCGTTATTGACAGCGAAGCTCAGGCCAGCGAGCCGCGCCTCAGCATTCCATGGCACAAATGAATTGATTCAGGGGCAAGAGACGTCCGCAGGAAGGATCGACGGAGCGAGCCACAAATTACCCACAGAGTGTGAGGGAAGACTGGATGGACCGGTTGGCTTTCTTCGCATCCGCATGTTCTGCTCCTCGAGCTATGCACGAGTATGCAGGTCTCAGCACCCCAATGCATCCCAATGTGGCATCGATCCCGCTGCCGCTCCCCAGATCTTGATAGGTCGGCAACGGATTCTTGCGCCGTGGGTCCGCTATCGTACCACATGATGCCCCTCGCATAGCTGGCTTGCAGCTTCTCGTTTGTGTATGCCCACAACCTGTTAGTTACATGGCCATTGCCTGCTACTCGATGGAATGAGTATCTCCTGAGAGTGGCTCCTAGGAGGCGTTTCCGGAAGCAGGAGAGGCTGGGACGCAGATCAATGACAAAGAGCGGTGCGAGGGCCGGAACGTTGTCAGCAAGAGTCGCGAGCCACAACTTCTCTGGCGCTTGCCCCAGACTGCACGATCTTTCGTACTCGCCCTGGCGCCAAGACTGGTTTTGAATAGTACTTCGTATGAAGTAAGTAGGTTGTCGTTCAGCCAAGTTCCGCGCGCAGTAGAAGATCCGCCTGCATATCGTCTCCAGCAATTAAATCGATTCACGACGCACAAAAGACAGCGACCAGAGCATCGCCCTGCCAGAGCATCGCCCTGAACAATCACCTTTACTTGGTCACCATTTTTAAGAAAGGCAGCTCTGAATAAAAAAAAATTGAACAATTGACGTACAACACCATCCATGCTTATACACAAGGGCCGTCCTTCGTACGTATCCTCGACGTTCCTCCCTTTTCCGCCATCGCCTCTCCGATCACAAAGAAAAGCCTTTGATACCCATCGTCTCCTCCAGTCCCAGATTAGTTGCCCAGGGCCATTGACTTCTTGATCTCAGCAATTGCCTTGGCCGGGTTCAGGCCCTTGGGACAGGCGCGCGTGCAGTTAAGAATGGTGTGGCACCGGTACAGGCTCATGTTGTTCTCCAAGTTGGTCTTTCGCTCGGCGCGGCGCTCGTCTCGAGAATCGACCAGCCACCGGTAGGACTGCAGCAGAATGGCAGGGCCAAGGTACTCCTCCGCGTTCCACCAGTATGAGGGGCACGAGGTCGAGCAGCAGGCGCAGAGGATACATTCGTAGAGGCCGTCGAGCTTCTTGCGGTCCTCCTTGCTCTGACGGTACTCCTTACCCTACACATGATAGTCAGTCATAGCTCGCAGCACATGTGAGGACATAGACTTACATCGGGAGCAGGGGTGTCTCGCTGAAGGTAGGGCTTAATGGATTTGTACTGTTTGTAAAATTGCGTCAAGTCCGGAACCAGGTCCTTGACGACGTAGGTGTGTGGCAGCGGGTACAGCTTGACCTCGGACGCGGACTCGGTAGGGATGCGGCCTGCGAGAGTGTGTTAGTAACCGGTACGCAGCAGCAACAGCAGCTCTCCTGGGGCGAGTTGCTTGAACTATCGGGGACAGCACGGCAGACATACACAGGCAAGCCAGGGTGTTCTGGCCGTTGATGTTCATGGCGCAAGAGCCGCAGATGCCCTCGCGACAGCTCCGTCGGAACGTCAGGGTCGGGTCGAGCTCGTTCTTGATGCGGACCAGGGCATCGAGGACCATGGGTCCCGTCTTGTTGAGGTCGAGCGTGTATGTCTGCATGCGCGGCTTCTCGCTGGGGGTATCGGGGTTCCATCGGTAGACCTGGAACGTCTTCATGCGCGGCTGCGGCTGCTCGGCCTCGCTGACCGAGGCCATGGAACGCGTGAAGACGGCGCCGGGCCGTAGGGCAGCAGTCCTTACGGACGCGCCGAGAATTCGAGCAGACGAGGAGCGGAGAGCGGCCATTTTGGCACTGCGTTGGTAAAGCCGAGCCGTGGAGGAATTGCACGTGGGAGGCAGGCGACGGTCGCGATGGACGAGACGTGGAGGAACTGCTCAAGGGATTGTCGGCGCAGGGTCACTCGACGGACGAGGTCGTCAATGGCTCGTCAACGGCTCGGTGGCGTTGGGATGGAGCGCAGGTGATCGTTTAGCAGTTGGAAGCGTCATGAATTTGGGGGAGTAGCCATCCTCGGCTATTGGAACACTGGATTCCTGCGCGCCCGACAGCCAATCAGCGGCGCGCCATTGTCAATTCGGCTAAGATGGAGAAAGCCGGAAGCTGTTGCTCGTGACGGCCGGGAGATGCGCGGCTAACAATTTGCCCGGACGGATGGCAAACCCCACCGCCACTTTGAGCACAGCACGAACATGTGAAGCTACAGGCTACCTTACCGTGCTGTACCATAAGGTAAGGCGTACTTCGTAACAAGGACTTGCAATTCTCTCAGGATACAGACCCATGTGGTAGCATTGCATGGCCGAACGATCGCTTCCTATTCGAAACAAGAAGCGAGCGAGCGGGCAATGCACGCGGTGTGATTCAGCATATCTGAGCTCGGCCTTGCATGGCGACAGGGGCTGTATCCGTATAACTTAGTACTTTAACGTGGTTACACTGCGTCTCAGAGCCTCATGCTGAACTCACGCACTGCCCTCGTCACATCACCATCTCCTGAATCGCGCAGTCGAGTCCGGCAACATGCTTCTCATTGGGTTGACGGGATCGATTGCAACGGGCAAGTCGACCGTCTCGTCGCTGCTCTCTTCGCAGCCTCATACAATCCCCATCGTTGACGCCGATGTCCTCGCGCGCAAGGTCGTCGAACCCGGCACCAGCGGATACAATGCCATCGTGAAGCACTTTGGACCTACCACGCCAGATCTATTAGTCGAGCCGTCGGAGTCCATGCCGACAAATGGCCCCGATGGAAAAGGCAGGCCATTGAACCGCCCGGCGCTGGGCAAACGCGTCTTTGGCAACAGCCAGGCGCTCCAGAAGGACAGAGCTGTGTTGAACGGCATCGTGCACCCGGCGGTGCGCTGGGAAATGTTCAAGGCAGTCATGGGCTACTACCTGCGTGGCCACTGGGCTGTGGTGCTCGACATTCCGCTGTTGTTCGAGAGTCGGCTGGACCGCTTCTGTGGCGTCACCATGGTCGTGGCCGTGGCTGAAGCGGAGACACAGATGAAACGGCTCATGGACCGCGATGCGCACCTCAGCAGAGAAGACGCCGAGAACCGCGTGCGCAGCCAGACCGATGTGCGCGTCAAGGCGACGAGATGCGAGGCGCGGGGAGACGGAAAGGGCGTGGTGCTGTGGAACGACGGATCCCGTGAGGAGCTCGCGAAGAGTCTTGACGAGGCCATGGCGAAATTGCGCAAGTCCAGCCCCGACTGGTGGTCATGGGTGCTCTTGGGATGCCCGCCGCTGGCGCTCATGGTGGCTGCGTGGAGGTTTTGGCAGAATGTGCAGCTCAACATGCGGTGGGAGGAGTCGCAGAAGGAGTCGCAACTGAAGGGCAAGCTGTAACGCCTAGGAGTAGCACCTGCTCAGTTCTCCTTCAACTTCAAGTTGCTATTCATTGGCCAGACCACCTGTTCGTGGGGTGAATTTCCCTGGCAACCATTGTGCGGTCCTCGTTGCCCGGGCACTTCCACTTCGTCTTTACACTCTTCCCCTAGCATGTACCAGTTCCACCACAGCTCACAATTCTTTTCGCTGCCCGTATACTGTTGAAAGGGTCACTGAGTATTCGAGGCAGTAAGTCCACACATCGACTTCGGTCCTTGGGCCCTGCCCGATGCTCGCCCCGGATCTCTCGTCCAAATTCGCATCGCTTTTCACCGTCGCTTTCGCAACAATACAATCTATAATCGTGGCATGAAAGCAGCTACACCAAAGCAGCTCAGCAAGGAACACAGCACGCCAGCTATTGGCCACCAAGATGCCGCAGAATGGAGGGCTCAGTGGCAGATACCCGTCAAGCTTTTGTGAATGGGTGGTTGGGCAAAACATCCAACACGCCTTCGGTAACCGGTCCCGAAAGCCGAACAAACAAAGGAGAGTCGTCACAGTCGAAGTAACAACCGATGATGAGACGGATGAAGACAGTCTCAAGGTTACCTATCCGCGATCTGAGCCATCTCCCTCGTCACCGAAGACCGCCCAAAGCGCCAAGAAGGTCCGCTTCGTGGATGCACCCAGGAAGTCGGCTATGAAAAGGGCCACTACGCCGTATTCGACCTCGGAGAATTCGGCTTCCGAGTCGGCTGCGTCGTCAAAGTCAGACGAGGAGACGACGGAAGCTGAGAGTTCCGATGCGTCATCCGAGAAATCATCTAAAGGCAAGACGAGCAAGAAGAGTAAGGAGAAGGTCACCATCTCTGACAGTGAGTCCGACTCGGAGCCTCATCCAACATGTAAGTGCGCGCGCTGCGCACGGGGCCGGATAAGCCTGAGTAAACGGGTCCAGGGGGCCAAAGAGTCCGACGCGGAAGCATCCGAAACAGAGGCTGACAGCAGCCCCAAAGCCAGGGGCCAGGACTCGAAAGTGCCCAAGAAGAAAAAGATCAAGAAGATTAACGACAAGAAGAACAAAGTTGATGCTAATGACGAGGAATCCACGTCTGCAAAGCCCAACGAAGACAAGTCCGACGCCAGAGAGGCGAAGAACGGACCCGAGAAGAACAAGCAAGAATCCGGCAAACACAAAGGCAAGGGAAAACAGCAGAACAAGGGTGACGCGAATGAGAAAGGTGACAACCAGGAGGGCAAGGCCAACAAAAAGGGGACGGCCCATCCACAGCAGGAGCCTGACAACACACCAGAAAAGGCGGTTGACGGTGAAGAGAAGGACGGCAAGACGGAGGACGTCAAGGCAGCGGACGGCACCAAGAAGAAGAGCAGACACAGGAGCGGCAACAAGAACGGCGACTATCCAGCAGCATTCCTCGCGCCTCACCCTCGCCGCCCCAACCTCATTGAGCCGATCCGTGCAGAGGTTGTCCAAACCGAGAGGGTCGTCGAGTCGCCGGAAGACCCGCCACCAAATGCGTACTACGATCCAGAGCATGGTGTCTTACGCGTATACCATGGGCCTGTTTATGGACGTAGTCAAGGACACGCCCTTTACCCTCAACGAGACGCGTCTGGGCGCCCTCTGCCAGTAGGCATACCCCATCCTACGCAGAATCCGTACTATTTTGGATTCAACCAAGTCCCTCTCCAGCAAAGTCAAGAGCATGCGCCCATCACACGAGGGATACCAGTTGCGTCCTACAACGCAATGTGCCCTCCACCCACATTCGCCCCTGACTTGCCTGGCGGTGTTCCTCCGGGGTGGCGGCCTGGGGCGTGGCAGGATCCCAACGTCGATTCCAACTCCATGCCCCGACCCAATGGCAACAAAGGGGCCTTTAACATGTCTGTCGCAAATGGCGGATCTGCCTTTAGCAAGCACATTGGAATGGACGGCGCCAACAACGTTGCGCCTCCGGGTATTGTCAAGGTCGGACATCGCTTCCCGTATGACTCTGCAAAGTACGCTAATTTTCGCAGGATGCTCAGCCCAATCCCTACTATACGCCTAAGATTTCACAGTTTAGCACTTATGGAAGTCGAGTTCCGTCTCACGCCAGCCAACGGAGCGCTCCACAAGATGCTCCTGGGTCTAATACTGCGAACACAGGCTTCCCGAGCAACAATGGTGCTGACAATGTGGGACAACCTGAGAATGGCGCATGGGGAAGCACCGCGCAGGAGAGCGGCACGGGGAATAATGGTGGCCAGACACAGGATGAATGGGGCGCATATGGCACGCAGGACCCGCCAGCGTGGCATGACGAAACGACTCCTGGCAATGTTGATCCCAGCCAGACCGAGGGATGGAACAACGTCGACGGCGGAAAGGGCGACTGCAACGATAACAACGGCGTCTGGGACAATGGAAACGGAAACGACACTTCCGCGAACAATGGCGATAGCTGGGGCAACCAAGAGACCCAAGCTACTAATGAAGGCGCAAATGGTACGACGAGCGAGTGGAACCACACCGCAGAGGCAGGTGCCCGGTCACCAGTGGTGGAAGCCAGCAACGTGATGCCAGGCTCATGGGACACACTGCCGACCGCCCCGGCTTGGGGTGACACGACCATGGCTGCTGACTCTGGAGGCCTGGTAGATAAGGCAATTTGGTGAGCTCCTAATCTCTGGCGCTTTTGTTTTGTGCTACAACCGTGGGCGTGATTTGGTTGCATGAAAGCCACGGCCACGGGTCCGGGATGAATAATGGGCGTTGCATTTTTCTTTGGCCTTGGGATGAAGGTTGCTGATGCTGGAGGGATGGGACGCTTCCAGTGCACATGGGATAGAAGGCAGGAAACCCATTATCAAAGACATTGAAAGCCGAGAAGCATGGCTGAATATTCCGTCCTCCATCTGCGTGATGTCCAAGTCATTGATTTACGATAATTTACAACACCATGAGCCTTGCTGAGGATCACTGGAAGAACTTGTGAAAGTCTTTCGTCTCCTTGGCTTTCCCCTTGGAGTGGATGCGTGGTGTGCCAGCACACCTGAAGGTGCATGCGCAGGGTTTGTCTAACGAACAAAAAGTCTGTGACTTGTGGTTCACAGGTCTGAGTTGCGCGTTTGAAAACGCAGAATCGGCGCTGTGGCTACACACAGCACGCGGCGCCCTCAAATAGCGCCTCGACAACCTGGAGTGATGAAAAAGCTGGGAACAGAACAACACGCTGCCCCAGTAGCTGAACTACGTTGCGCTTCGCATACTTGTGCGCCGTACGTTGAAAGGCAGGGAGGGAGTCGATGGGAAGCGACACGACCAACATGCGTAGGGCCGCATATATGCGGCCACCCTCCCTAGTCTTATAAGTGCCTTACCATAATATTATTATATAAGAGTTAATCTAGCGATAGAGTAACATAGTTTGTTGGGGAAGAACGAACACACAAGAACCGAGAGCAACGACCTTGCACTGAGACGATGAATGAGTGCCTGCCCAAGAAAACTCGGTAGGCCTCGTAGCTTAATGAGCGTCGTGGTGTCATATCCTACAAGGCAAGAGGAATCACATCGTGTAAGTCAGCGAGACAAGGCAGCAAATAGCCACTTTCTCAGGAGGTTTGGGAGGAAACAACTATCCTCAATTGAAAAGCTATGAAGAGCTCATGAATAACATAAAGCACATAAGGTACCATCTGATCATCGGGATCCAGACATTCCCTTTATATCCTTTCAAAGTCAGGCCATCGTTGATCCTCCACTTATTCGTTTTCTGTTCTTCTGGGTCCGGGGTTTGTACCATCTCCCCGACAAGCTTCATATATGTCTGAGGTGTCCGGCTATAAGTTAAATGCTTTTACCCTCGCCGCATTGTAGGATCCCTGGGGGCGTAAATGCGTCATGGAAAGCTTGCGGTCGAGGGGATCCCACTTCAGGATATACATGCTGATTGTAGGGACCTGAGAATGCTATAGTTGATTCGCAACTCTAGTGGTCATGCTCGAGAATTCGATGGACGAACTCTTTCTCAATTTCGGGCTCCATTTGGTGTCAGAAGAAGAATGGTAACGATGCAATGTCTTCAATGCTCTGCAAGTCTCACACCGACGTATCTCGACGACTTGCTGCCTAGATACAAGTCCCTCTAATCATGCGTTCTCTCAAGTGTAACCGGCAACAACGTGCCGTTATAGTCCTGTACGCTGGCAATGCAAACAGACAAATAGCAGAACAAATCTCGCACGCAGCCACCCGTGATGTACAGACACGCCCCCGTAATAGTTCCATGTACTCAACCTCTTTCACGCTTCGTCGTCGCGAATAGACGGTGATAGCATAGGTAGGCCGCGCTCATAGGATAGTGCAGTCGTGGAAGGACCTACCCGATGGCCAACGTCAGTCAGTCCTGGCACGAATCGTCTCTTAGCCACGTTTTGCTTTCCATGTTGAAGCAAAATCAACAAACATAGGAAACGCCATCTTCGTGGTCGGCAAGAACAAGAACTGCCCACCGCGAATGCTTATGGGATAAGAATAGAGAAAAACTTACCAACGCACCGTCTCCATCTGTATGATCCACGAGGCGCAAATCTTCAGCCGATCGCGCACGCTCGACGTCCCCAACAGTCGATACTTCTCCAGGTCTTTGACAGGTAGTGTGCTAGCAAACCACCAGGGAAATACTGCAGGATCGTCTGGGCATTCGCCGTAAATTCCAAGCATTCGCTCCGTTAACCAAGGGACGCTCTGTGCCCGCATGCGCGCCACGAAGCCCGTTGCGAATCGCATGAGGCTCTGCGTCGTCATCGTATTCAAGTCGGCCTCCGTCTCTGGCGTGCCGGGTTCTCTCGATTGCCGCCTTGATCTTCGCGAGCTGCCGGGCCTCGACGGAGACTCATCTGCATGGTCAGTCCCTGCGTGTTCAGCCGCGTGTACGGTGGCAATGTTCGCCGCCGCCTGGATTCCGGCATCGTGCCCTACTTCCGCCACCTCAATGGCCTCCTCCTCTTCCAAGCTAACGTCGTCGATGCGCTCCATCTTACCAACCGTGTACCCATCGAATTGTCCATGCCGCAGGACGCGGAACCGCGAGAGCCCGACTGTCTCGACAAGGCTGCGGCCATCAGGATAGAATTGCGCGTTCACTATACGCAGCAGCGTCCCGAGCTCGTGAAAGTATGCATCGCCGCTGTACCGCGGCTGTTTGGGCAACACCATGCCAAATGTCCTGTCCCCCTCTAGCGCCCGGCGAATCATTAACCGATAGCGTGGCTCGAAGATGTGGAGGAAGGTCGGCATCATTGGAAAGGCCAGAGTACAGACAAAGAGGGGAAGATCCAGATCCTGATGCCGTGCAGCGAGTTCGGCGGCGGCAGACTCCTCACGCGCTACCAGCTCGGCCTTCCAGAACGTCTCCATGATCTTCTTGATGCTTTCATTGGGAGGGCACAAACTGCGCCTGAGTAAAGGGTTGATGGAGAGCTTGCGGCGACAGATGGGACAATATCGCGAATGGTCCAGTACGCGATGCAGGCAAGGGCGACAGAAAGTGTGACCACATCCGGTCGTCAACGGGTCGTAAAATATGGCATAGCAGACCTGGCAGTCCATTTCGCTGCGCATGGCTTCCTGCACCCTGCTGAGAGACTTTGTCTCAAACTCCGTCGGATCTTCCCCGGAAGATGATGACCGGCTAAAGGTGACCTCGGCCTCGAACAAAAGTCCCCTTTTTGCTGCCAGAGTCCAAGTCGCTAAAAACTTGCCACCATCCAGGACTTGGGAACCATTGTCCTCCTCTCTTAGAGTCGCAACGCCGGCTACCTCCCACGCATGCTTTGTTGCAATGTGAGTCGACAGTTTCAGCTCACGGGCGGCAGCTTTGGCTTTCTCGATCTCGTCCTTCATGATTTGCGCAGTTTTGTTGAGGATGACATCGACGCCGCAGTCATCCAAAACATGCTCCTTGCCACAATCTTCAAAGGGGCATTGGAAAGCCTGCACACGATTTGGCAGCGCCGGATAGGTGATGCTAGTGCGAGCATGTGTTTCTGGAAGACATGTCTTGCAGATGCTGCGGCCGCAGGGGAGGCTGACAGCCTCCTTGTAGGGGGTGGAGCAGCGACGACATTGGAAAAGGCGGACAATGTGGCGAGCTTGCTCCGGCGAAGGAGTTGGATTCTCGACCGGAGGTGTGTCTTGCACTTGGTCATTGCCTTGCAGATGCGGACATCTTGGTATATCGTGAGGATGCTCGCGTTGCTCTGTCTGCGCCTCTGTCGGCGTCTGAGACTGCCTCGACTGCAGCCGCTGCTGCTGCTCCTCCTCCTCCTCCCCCGCCGCCTGATGTTCCGCGAGACTCAAGGGCGCGGCGCCGGGCGTGTACTGGTCGGCGGGGCTCCGACGCACTTCGGGACCTGAGAGAGGGCTGGAGGCGGCCAAATTCGGCTGATCTGATGACATGAACGAGGTTGGGCTCGCTCCGACGTAGCAAGAACTTTTCCAACTACGCAATGTCTGGTGGTGTTGTAGTGCCGTCAACGGTGTTGTCGAAGACGTGGGCCAGTATCGAAATCAGGCCAGGACTAGACGTGGCGTGACTGGCGCAAGGTATGCGATGGTAGAAGCAGTCGCCAGGGCCAGGCTCAGAGCAACGATGAGTCTGCGCAACTGACCGTCTAGGCTCTGGTGAGACGTGAAAGGCCTGTGACGGGCGCATGAATGTTAGGTGGTGGCGGCCGCAGAAGTCAGTCTGCGAGCCAGGTCCGAGCCCGTCATCGATCCCTGCGACAGTCGAGTGCAACGCCGCGGCTGTGACTCTGGTTTGTCCGCTTCTCCAGAAAACAACCGGTGGACCGCCCGACGATGTAGAGACGGATTTGCAAGGGGAGTAGCAATCAAAAGTCTCGGCGGCGTAAAGGTGCGAAGATGGTCTGTGGGCATGGATGAAGTGAGAGGAAAACCGTTGACGTACGTACGATGTTGCCCGTGCCTGCGGTAGCGAGAATCGTCATACACGGGGCTTGGATTGGGACCGGCGCCTCAATCATCCGGGGTGGGCTAGGGGACCCCGGAGGAACAGGAATAGGAATAGATTTGTCGCGCCAATGCGCTGTCAAGCGGCCGTTTAATGGCCGGGGACGTTTGACGGCCAGGGTCCATGACGCGAACGTGGGCGAGATGCAATTGCTCGCTACCTACGGACGCCTGCACGGACAGCCTCCATTCCGCCGCGACCGCTTCAACTCTGTACAAAACTAGGTAACCCTGCGCCCGCCCATAGACAGAGAAGGCCAGAGAGAATGGAACAGCCAACCCAACGTCCCGCAGTGGGGGTCGAGAAGCGCACGCAACTAACGTAACGTAGAGCCTGGCCGGCGATCCACCCGCTGGAAGACGTCATAGCTGTCATCGACGCTACGAGCAGATGCACTCGACCGTCTCGTGCGCGCGGCGTGTTGTTTGAGACATGTAGGCGTCAACGATGCGGGCGAGGCCGACCGAGATCCGTGTGGCCAACCACCTGCCCCGGCTGCAGGAGCTGAGCGTTGGCGAACCAGATTCATAAGCAGCTGCGTCTTCGGTACAGCTTCGGGACCACATACATGCTCGGGCTTTCTTGCGCCGTTGCGTGTCGTAATCATCGCTTGCTGCTGCTGCTGCTGCCACGAGGTTGGTTGGGCTGGGTTGGGTCTGCGGGGACGCCACCTCGTTGTACGCATCATCGGTCGCTCCAGCTAAACCCGTCTCGTTCAACACGCCTCGCTAGCATCCGAAAGCCGTCGACGACGTCGGATATCGCCTAGTTCGGCCGAAGCCGAGCTTCTGCTTAAGCTGGGCAAGGCCCATGGGGACGCTCATTGGTGCAGCATTTGGTCCATCTTTTACGGACAGTCGCTATGTACCGCCGGCGTGGGTATTACCATCGTTCCACGCACCGCCTCGAGCAGACAAGAAAAGCGCCCATGACATGAATGAAGCTAGGCCGCGGCCTCACCTCACCTCACCTCACCTCACACCTCCCCACCGTCCCTTGCCCACTGCGCCGCGGCTCCATGCTAGCCTGCGCCCAATGTTTCCAAAGCACACGCAGCTGCAGAACAGCACGCTGAGCATCCAAACGCCCGTCTCGACCGTCTCCTGGCTCGCGAGCCCGCCCAGAACCACAGCCGTCGGCGCCGTGCCCGCCGTGGTCGACGTATTTCGAGACTCGTCCATGGCGGCACAAGGTGTCAGCCGAGAGGGTGCCGGCATCATCTCCGGGTTCAGGCCGAGCAGCAGCATCGATCCAGTCAGGCCGACGCCCGCCGACAGCAAGAAGCCCGGCTTGCTCCGGTCGATGAGCCACCACAGAAGGGGATTGACAAGGGCGAGTGTGAGCGACACCTGAAGGGTCGAGGCCCAGGCCAGTTTGCGCTGCGGGACGTTATGTTAGTCGCACAACTTCCCTATCATGATCCACCTCGGGCTCCACGATGACTGGAAGGGGCAATACTCACGATTGCGAATACGATGCCCACAAAGGCTCCAATAGCGCGCATCACCAGCGCCCAGTCGGTGCTGGGCCCGAGCTCCTTCTCCCCAACACCCTCCCCGTTGCCACCCGCCACGGCGTCGTCTTCGAGCTCGCTCCCAAACGAACGCTCCCACACCTTGTCGAACCACGGCAGAAGCGAGCCAAGTACGACGCCTGAGACGCCCCAGAAGGCGAGGTACGCCCAGTTTGCGCCGGGTTTGATGATGCCCTCGGCCAGGTCCACCAGATACTCCTGCTCGCTGTGCAAGCGCGTCACCAACAGGCCGTAGCCCACGCCGAGCAGGAAGAGCAGGCCAGCGCGCAGTGACAGCGAGAGTGCCGTCCCCGCCCTCGAGTCTGGCAGGCTACTGCCCGTCTCGCCGCCGGGACGATATGACGAGCGCCGCCGCGGGAGGTGGGAGCGGTCGCGCATGAGCTCGTAGGTGGCGTCGTCGATGCTGGGTCGTTTGATCGGGGTCTGGGCGCCGGTGCCCCAGGGCGTCTCCGGCTCATCGCGGTCCATGAAGGCACGGTCGCGGCTGTTGGACGTGGCCTGTGAAAAGATGCCCATGAGTGTCGACGAGGTGAGGTTCAGGAAAGATGGGGGCCGACTAATGGACGCATCGTCGGTTGGGGTGAAGCTCGGGTTGAGGAAGCGCGGGCTGGAAATGTCGCGCTGGCTCAGGTCGAAGCCAGACGGGCGCAGGCCTTGTTCGTCATCGTCGTCGTTCTCGGGGGTCACGGCACTGGTCAAGTTGAGATTGAACGGCCGTCGCGGGATAGGCCGCACAATCTGGGGCCCGTCGTCGGCCATTGTAGACGTCTGCGGTCCCGTCTCGTGCCCTAGGCGCTTCTGGCTATCCGTCAGGCTCGCCGGAGGGCGCGGAGGCCACGGCGTTGCGAGATATCGAGGATGAAGTTGCTCGAGCGTATGCGACGCAACGTCTGTGTTCCGTATATGGGCAGTACCGTCGCTGACGTGTCGCTGTTCGTATGGAATGTTGAAAAGGTCGCGGTTGATCTGGTCGAGGGAGAAGGCGCTGCTGGGGGTCTGTATGCGGCACAGTAGTCCGTGCTCGTAACGCACTCCGTACGGGCAACGTATGCAGTAGGCCAGGCGAATGCGTCGCTTCTGGGAAAGAAGTGGTCGCTCAAGTGCCGGAGGCTACATGCATGTATGATAAGGTATGCAAAGAGAAACGGAGAATGAGGAGAGGAGCTGCGACCGATGAGGGAATGGACGCGCGAGGCCACGAAGCTCAGACGGAGTGCGGAATGCAGACGGCCTCCCTCGGTGGGGTGGCACCGCACCGCAGGGCCCGGCAGGGATAGGCGGTCTTTGAAGTCCCCGTTGCCGTGTGCGTGCGGCCTTCACGTGCCTTTCCCCGCAAATATTTATAACGGCGGGTTCCATTACTCTACTGCGCCAAGCCGGCGGCTCAACGCCCCAACACGAAGCGGGACGAGGGACCAGTGGGTGGGTGGGTGTCAACGGCAGTCCCCTTCATTCGTTGTGGTTGTTTGCTTCACCAAAGCCCGCCGTGCCACTGGCCAGGCCCAGGGCAGGGCAGCGCCCGCCCCGCTGAAGAATGACGACTGGCGCTCCTCGTGACAGATGGACGTACATACGGCCAGGCGCATTCGCAGCCCGTTGTCGTCGACATGCCACGCCAGTGCCGTGCATGGCATGGTTGTCGTGGTGAGTGAGACATGGTCATGCTCGTGTATGTACGAGTAGGCTCGGGCTTGACTGGCGCCATGCCCTCCCGCATCCATGCCTTAGGCGCGCTGCTGCAGCTGCCGTGCGACGCTACGCGTGCGGAGATGCATGCAGCCTTGGGCCACCATGTGAGAGAGCCCACCCACTTGCCTTCTCTGTAGCAGTATCATCGCGTGTGCCCATCCCATCGAGATGCTCCCTCGCCAGCTCTTCGACCCCGCCCAACCCGACTGCTGTGATGATTATGGCCACAATGGGAGTGGCAGAGGACGTCCGTCCGGCTGCGGGGAATGCTTTCGACTCAACACCCTCCCGGTCTGGCTCCCGGTAACGCTCTTGGTCGTCGTGAATGAGTAAGTGCTGGAATCATAATGGAATGGACCTTCGCAGGTGTTGATGTGAATTCGTCGGGCGACAGACAATTAATCATGTCAAGTGCCTCATGGCAGGTATTCCACTACTCTAGTTTAGCTTGTATCCCATACAGCGCCCACGCCATCCATCATTGACAGTCCCCTTGGCGCATGCTTTACTCGTCGTCTTCCTCATCGTCGTCGTCGTCATCCCCCTCCGAAGACTCGTCCACGTCATCCTCGCTGTCCTCTGCCCCATCCGCGCGCGGGATCATCAAGAATGCGGCCATGCATGTAATGCGGTTCTGCGTCTCGTACGTCCCCACCGGCGTTGCCAGCGGCTTCTCCGACGGCTTCTTCGCGCTCGCCGCGGCCAAGAGCTCCTTTGTCTGCAACCCCCACAGTCGAATCCTACCCTCGCTGCTGGCGCCCATCACGTACAGCGTCCCGGCGTTGGCCTCGCTGCGCAAGACGACAAAGTCCTTGATCCGGCCCATGACACCCGCCTCCTTGCCCCCGACGAAGCCCACTTGCTTGGCCACGTCCAGCGTCTGCGGCTTGCCCTTGACGTCTTCTGGCTTGGAAAGATGGTCTGCTTGTGTCGAGAAGAAGACGATGCGGCCGTCTTCCGTTGACACGGCTGCCAGCGACAGGCCAGCCTCCTCATCCACCGTGATGTAGCTGAACTGGTGCACCTTTGTCTTCGCCGCGGCAAACAGCCGGCACTTTGGTACGCTGTCCATCCCAAACACGACGACATCGCGGTCGAATCCCACTGCAAACTCGTCCGCCCCGTCGGCGCTACCCCAGACCACCCTCCGTCCCTCTCCAGTCGAATGCTTCCCCTCGCCAACCTCCTGCAGCATCTCCCTCCCAAAACTCAGCACGCCAGCCTTCTTGCCCGTGACGAGGTTCCACAGCCGCATGCATCGCTCGCCCTTGCTCACGCTGATCATCAGCTTCATGCTGGGGTGGATAGCAAAGTCGTTGACGCCCGACGGCGTGCCCCCAAATGGCGCCGTGTCTCCGCTCGGTCGTCCCTGCGCCACTGGTATCGGCGCCTTGATCGTGCTTAGCACCGACCAGTCGCGCGTGCGCGTCACCGCAATCGTCGAGTCCTCGCTCGCGGACAGCAGCTTCGATCGCGTCGGGAACCGCAGCGCCGTTACGGTCGAGGTGTGGTGGAGCAGCGTTCCGAGTTCCCGGTTCTTGGGGTTCTCCAGGATGGCCCGCGGTGCTACCTTTGCCAGCAGATCCTGGTTCTTTCTGCTCGGCGGGTGTGCAGACAAGTTGTAAATGTTGATTCTCTCGTCCGTGCTGCCAGATGCCAGCAGCACCTTTTGCGTCTGCCCGGGTACCGGCGCCGAGGCCGGGGACACGGCGACGCAGCGGATGGCCGAGGTATGTGCGTTGAACAGGAAGGTATCTGCAAACTCAACCTCCCCGTTGACCCCAATCGTCGCCGTTAAACCGTGGAGGACCTGGTCGTAGGACCCCGCCACGATCTGTATCGTCTCGGGCACGGATGGGGTGACCTTTGGTTTCGCGGAGTCGCTTCCTTTTGTTTTCTTGGTCGGAACCGATTCTTTCACCATCTCGCTGCCTGCGGCAGCTTGTCTCTTTCTTTTCGCCATGTCTGTGTCGCAATTGTGTCGTGTCTGGGGGAAAGGGTATCTGATCGTGCAGCCGACGAAGGTATGATAGTACGGGAGAAAAAAAATTGGCCGAGCTGCGCGATAAGATAAGGCGCCGTGAAGTCATTCCGCTTTAGTGCATAACTCCAGCTGGGCCAGCAACTCCAACTTTCAGAGCAACACCGTTTCGTACTGGTCATTGCTACATGATGGGCGTCACTTAAAAGCAGTTCTCTCTTTACTTGTTCCATGACACGTGGTATTCATCATATCTGCAGAAAGACCTGGCTCAGACCTCTCATCTCTGGACGGCTCCGTCGCCACGGCCTCTCGCAGCCTCCATCTCCATGGCGCTCAGGCTCGGAAATCGCTTCGTAAAATCTTTGATGTAGTCATCCTTTTCCTTCGCCGACATGTCTAGTATTGGCTGCCCCGGGAGGTCACCCGCCATCAGTCGTTCTTGCTGAGGGGGATGGCTGCCTTTGACAGGCGAGAGCGGACGCGGCCCAGTTGAAAGACTGTTGAGGTGGACAGGCTTCCTCGGCGCAGCGGGCTTGCTGCCAGTTGCTCTTGGAAAAATTGACGAAGGACCAGATGATGTGTTGCCGGCTGGTGCAACTTGAGGTCCAACCCTTTGCGTGGTAGCCTCCACCCTGGTTTTGGACACCGACAGGGGCTTTCGTGGTACCATGGGCAGCGGCTTTTCGGTCCTACTAGCGGCCGTGGCGGCATCGGAGTATTTGCCGTAACCTTCGGCCGTTCGTTGGACATGGTGAGGTCGCTGGTCTTCTTCCAGCAGACTCTGAACTCGGCTCTGAATTGCTGACGCCTTTGAGACAACGCCAGCCTTCTTCGGCCCCGGTACTGGCCGAGACGACGAGGCTCCCCCAGCCAATCGGCTTCGATATTCAGCCTGGGCAGCCGCGACTCGTTGCTCTTCCTGCTCGAGCTTTTGCCGCTCCACCTCACGTCTCCTTTCCGGAGTCAGGCTGTCCTCGTCTGGGTTCATAAGCTCGTCATCGCTGACCCCATCCGTAGCCACGGAGCCCGCGATAGGCGTCAGATCCCGACGGTCAGCATCCTTTCGAGAAGATGGGGGTGGGACACTGCTGGTGGCTTCCGAGCCAGACGAGCCCTCGAATCGCTTGAAGGCGTCGCCAAATCTGCCCGCAAGCTTGGACTTGGACCCGGAGCTCGACGGAACGCTCGATGTTCTGGTGAGGACCTCTTTTCCAGAAGCATCTGGGTCGGAATCATACACGGCTGTTGGGGGGCTGGTGCCGTACGAGCTCCGCATTGCGGCGTTTAGACTCGGGGACGACTTGTGATGCGAGTCGCGAGACAGCGGTCGCACAGAACGCCCTTGTTGCTTCGAAGATTCGTTCTCTCGCAAATATTCCAATGTACTTGACTCAAAGTTGGTGCTTGCCGGACGTGGCCGGCTGGGCAGCGTGTTGGCGCGTAGCGTAGAATCTGCCGCAAACTCTTGTCGGCCGTCTCTTGAAGACGGCCGCGACGATAGCGATGGCTGTCGCAAGTGTGTCACAGAAGGCCGAATAGAAGAGCCCCGAAGGCTTGCCGACTGACGCAGCCCAGTGGCTTGATCAGTTTCCCTCGCGGGCTGCTCAGTGGGCGAGTCGCTTGTCATGGTACCGGTAGAGACATATCGTGAAGTGGAGTTGGACGAGATTGCCTTGAGATCTGGGTTGCTGCTGATTATTGACTGTGCTTTGCTCAGCCCAGTTGCCGATTGGGCAGACGACACAGATGGCGGCCTATCCACCGGAGGAGATATGACGGCCTGACGAGGCATGGTTGGCGCGACGGAGTGTGGTCTCGTTGTCGGGCTTTGGTTCACGGGACTGTGGCGAGACGGCGCAAACGCTTCATCTGCCAGCTTCTCGGCCAATCTTTGATTCGTGGGTTTGGACGGAACCTGTGGCTGGAAGGACGTACTTGCAGAATCAAATTGGAACTTGCTACCTTGGTCGTGAAGCAGAGAAAATTGATCGAGAGTAGGAAATCGTGATGATAGCTCGTCGTTTCCGCCCTTGCGGGCAGCTTTGGGGTCCAAAGCTGCGAATGGATCCCCTTCTGTGACCTTGCCAGGGGATGACTCTGGCTTGTGTGAGTTGCTATTGGGGCAGGGTGAAGTTGTCGGCCGACCCCTCCTCATCGGCACGACCATTGGTATGCTTTGCACCTCTTGCACGGGAGGCGAGTAGACCGCCCCAACGGCTTGATGCTTCGCCTTGTGGTCCGCCGATCGCTTCTCACTGGCTCGATATTCGGTTCGTGCCTTTCCTGTATATATCTGCAAGGGTTGTCAGTAAGTTGGGTGTCTCCATCTGTTACTGCGAAGGCTTACATCCTGGACAGGAACTTCTCTGCCCTGCATGGCGCATGATTCCTTGAGGACCTGGAAAATTGTAGGTCGCTCTTCCATGTTCTCCCTCAGCATGGAGCCTGCAATTGAGTTTAGTCCAATGAACAGTGAAGAAGATCTGTTCGAGGTCCGGTGCACATACCTATGAGCTTCTTCAACCGATCGGAGAAGATGGGATGGTTTGGGAACTTGAAGCTGGCGTTCAGAATCGCCAGCTGTCCCTGGTCCTCAAATGGAGTAGTGTAATAGCAAAGCTTGTACAAAAGAACGCCGAGCGCCCATATGTCTGACTTTTCGTTCAATGGCTGCTTGCGGTAGACGTCAATCATCTCAGGGCTGCGATACTGCAGTGTCGTGTGCTTTTGGACATCCTCGTCCATCAGACGGCACTCGACGACGGTGGTCGGGGCCGGGCGGGGAGGCGCGGCAGACCCAAAGTCGCACAGCTTGAAGCGCTTGGAGGAGCCTCGACTTGTTATGAGGACGTTTTCGACCTTGAGATCGCGGTGTAGCAATGCAGGCTTCAGATAGTGCATGCAAGCGACTCCTTCGGCAATGTCGGAGAAGATGTTGAGGATCTCGGGCTCCGTCAGCCGGTGCTGCAAGCGCGTGTTCATGAAGTCAATCAGGCCGCCGCCGTTGCAGTACTCCATGAGGAGAAACACCTCGTACCCTCCACCCCTCAGTTCCGATGCGTGAGAGTCGATGTACGTGACGATGGGTCGGTGGCCCTTGAGGCGCTTCATGGTTTCGACTTCGGTGCGCATGCTGTGCAGGGCCTCTTTGTCCGGGACGGCAACGCGCTTGAGGACAGCCAGGTCGGTGTTCTCGACAGCTTTCGGCAGCTTGACCAGGTACACATGCGCAAAGCCGCCCTCGGAGAGATACTTTTGTATCACGACTCGGTGACTGCCGACCTGTATCTTGGTTCCAGGCGAAAAGGTCCCGGCCGGTGCTGCGCCTGGAACCCCATGTTTTTGGCCGTGATGGTGCGCCATCTGGTGGGCGTATGAAGCCATATCGTCGTCCTTTCCAGTGACTCCGTCCTCAAGCCTCGCTCCTCGCGTGGCCGTTGCTCGGCCGGTCGTCAGGACTCGGGTGGGGGTGGCCCAGACGCAGTGACGAGAGGTGGATGCTGGGGAGCTGTCGTTTCAAGAATAGATGCGCGAACCGCTGTGCTGCGGTATCAAGGCATTGAGCGGCTTGCGTTGGATCTGATAATTACCATAACAGCAGGCACATGGTTGCATGTGCTCCTCAACGAAAGAGAGGCATGGCTGCTATGCTCGGATGAGGGATTCGGTGACTGGCACTTGGCGTTGAGTTGCCAGCTCAGCCTAGACCCACGACTCCAGGCACCTGGAGTTTCCGCGTTCCGGACCCGCGCACGGCCGATTATCGGCTAATTTATAGGGGCCCCAACGGCATCCCTTCAGACACCAGCAGCCTCGACATTACTCAAGTCAAAAGGGATGATTACGTCGTTGTAGAACATCTGCAAACCACCGGACGAACGTTACACTCCCTGGGTCTCATATTATTATATTGACTCTATCTATACAATGCACCCGCCTTTGGAGTTCTCTTCTGGCAGCCTCACTGCATTGGTATTGGGCTAAGTGCTCATAGCTCATTGTTCGGTGCGATAAGATTGGCTGCTACGCGCGTAGCTTCAGTACAGCCCACGATGCCAGACGATAGCCAAAGATGATGGCTATCATAATTCCCACATTCTTGCCCAAATGGCCCGTCTCGTACCCGTACTGGTTCAAGACCCCCTGTCCAGCAATTTTGCACTGGTCGGCGAGCGGCGACTCGTACATGCAGCGGCAGCCGTCGCCGCAGGAGTAGACGCGCTCCGAAAACTCGTTGACCATCATACCCTCGAAGACGTACTTCTGATAGTCCCAATAGTGGAAGACGTACTTATAAAAGACGTTGAGGATCGTGGGCGGCACCATGAATCCACCGACCGACATCCAGAGGCCGTTGGCAAAAGCTACTAGGGCCAGCGAAACGACAAAGTTGGGGAACAGCGATGACATGAAGACGACGAGCGACTCTGCCGCCACAAGGTCAAGGAACAGCCACAAGACCCAAGTAAAGAATGCAGTTGCCGTAGGTTGGAAATTCGACAGCCAGTACGATATGATGGAGAAGACAATGGAGAACAGGAACAGGTACGGCAGCCCGATGAAGAAGTTGGAGAGGATGAGGGCTGTGGCGCCGTACAGGCCGTTCTGGTGCTCCTTGACGTACTGGAAGCGATCCTCCAGGAAGGCTGGCACGTACGCGACAGCCATGAAGGACATGAAGGCGGAGCCAAAGAAGATGGCGTTGATGAGCGGCTGGATGGACGTCTGCGTCGGGTCGAGCCGCACCCAGACGGTGCCCATCATAATAGCCAGGCCGGTGTACATAGCGAGGCGGATGCCGTACGCGACAACGTCGCGGTAGCTCTTGATGAAGCTGCGGTGGAGGAGCGTGAGGGTCAGGCTGGGCAGGCTGGGCTTCTTGTCGACCGACTCAATCTTGAACTCGCTACCTGAGCCCTCGTTCTCCATTATCTCGGCCAAGGCGCAGTGATTTGCTTTGGCCATCTTGGAGACTTCCCAGGACTGCTGGAGATCTTGCAAACGACGCGCCGCGAGCGCCTTGTCCTGCGCAAAGTCGACGTTGACGAGCTCGAGCAAATGCTCAGCCGGGTTGACGTGGTTCGGGAACGGCATACCGATACCCTCATAGTGTGGCAGCATGCCGTCCACGGGCCCAGAGTACTGTGTGCGGCCGCCCGTGAGCAGCACCAGCTTGTCGAAGAGGTTGAAGGTTGCCGTCGAGGGCTGATGGATGGAACACACGACAATGAGGTTGTTGCGTCGCGCGACAGCACGCAGGTATCTGACCACCTCCAAGCTGGCGGCCGAGTCGAGTCCGCTGGTCGGTTCGTCGAGGAACAGAATCTTCGGGCTGGTAATGAGCTGGCTGGCTACGCCGACACGGCGCTTCTGACCCCCGGAGATGCCCTTTCGGATAGGCGTACCGATGAGGGTGCCCGCCTGGTCGGTGAGCCCGAAAGCCTCGAGGAGAGAGTCGACGCGGCGGAGGCGCTCGCGGCGCGGTAGGGAGCTGTCATCGAAGCTCCAGTCAGCCTGAAGGGGATGAGGTAGGACTCGGCTGGCGAGCGTACCTAGTGCTAGCGAGACGCGAAGAGAAGTCGAGCGTCTCGCGGACGGTGAGAGCCCCAATAAGAGCGTCTTCCTGCTCGACGAAGCAGGAAATTTGCCGAAAGGCCGATTGCGCGAGCGCCGTGCCGTTGACGAGTACATTGGAGTGGACGCTGCTCGCGTTCGTAGGGCGGCCAGCCAAGACGTTGAGCAGAGTCGTCTTGCCACATCCAGACGGTCCCATGAGGGCGCATATTTCCCCTATTTTCGCCCAACCAAAGCATCAGTCTCATCTCTCACGAGTTTTCGTGATTGTCTTGGTGACGAAAAGACACGAAGCGGTCAAGCTTACCGGCGTTGACGATGCCAGAGGCATTCTCGACAATGGTTCTGGGTTTCTTCGTCTCACGGTCTTTCACCTTGACGGTGATGTCGCTCCAGGTGAGGCTCTTGACGGTCGAGTTGAAGAGGTGGGCATCCGTAGTGGAGCCCTGCTCCGGGTCGGTTGTGAAGTTCTTCTCGGACGCCATCATAGGATCGTGCGCCATGCTGCAAACCCCCAGATTCAAGGGGCAGAGTTGTAGGCAATCAGCGGTCAGTATGGGATACGCAGGAACTCTGAAGGGCTTTTCAGGATCGTTGTGTTATTAAATAGGTGCATAGAAGCGGAGACCTTTTGGCTGGTGGGCGAGGCATGTAAGCTCGGGCACCACTCGACTCGCAGGCTACCCCGTGTCTTGCGAAGTTGTCTTATTTAGTCTTGCGCAGCATAAGAGCCGGCCGACAGCCAAGCCAATGTCCGACCAGGAGCATCTGCAGGGCTGACAAGATAGCTACAAAGCAGACATTTGAAGCTAGATCTATCTTGCGGGTTTCAATGAGCTTACTTGCAGCTAAGCCGCCTCAGAGTGTGTGTGTTGGGTGTTGATGCTATTGGCGGCCGCCGGATAATATACACTGGCTTCTCATTCCGAGTGTCCCGTACCCCATTCTGAGATAAGAAGTCAGTGGCTGGTGACCTTCCATCTCCTTTAGACAGTCTGTCCTGCTGCAGGAACCAAAAAAAAAATCTTCACCGTTCCTCACCGTGTAGCCCGGGTAGCCGAGCTGTCAGTGTCGAGCTCGGGCCGTTGCTGGTGGTTCCCCAGCCCCGCTTATGTCGGCGTCCACTCCGGACAGGCCCCGGCCTTCGCTTCGGCAACCTCTGGCATAAGGAATCGCCCGAGCCTTTGGAGAACAAGCGCATCAGACTTATTATGCAACACTGACGAAACGCTGTCTGCGCCACCGGAGACCTGGCTGCGAGAAATTGAGGTCCCCGGGGTGTGGCAGGAAACGGTCGCCGATTACGGTACATCGTACATCCCCGATGGTGGCCGATGGGCCGACGTCAGCAAATATGCAACTGGTCGGCGACCATCCGGCCAGCTGGGCCGCAAGGATGCTGCTGCTTCCTTCTTACACCCGATTCCGGGAATATGGGTACCTCGCTAATCTCATCTGCAACCCAGGGAGCAGCAGCAAGATGAAGCTGCATGGCATGGCGTAGGGCTAGAGTGGACCTTAAGACCGTAGAAGCGCCACACCCGCAACGTCGCTTCGCATGGCGGACTGGGGTAACCTTCATTCAACCACAAATGTAGCCTGCGTGTGTAACGAAGCAAGCCGTTGGACGACGTCTTGACAATTCCGCATTCCAACGCCCCCTATCTACGTTCTCATGCTCTCCTTGGCCCATGTCCGCTGCCATCGCCAGACATTCCGAGACCTAGCCAAGCAAACTGGGCAGCGCCTGCATGCTCTCAATCTCGTTGATGATTGAGTCGTCCGTCGCAATCGTATGGATCATGTCCTCTTGCGTCAGGCCCACCCAGAATTGCGAGTTAAGCCGCTGCTGCTTCTTGGCCTGGTATATCTCCTGCGCCACTGCCTTTACCTGCCCCCGAGCCCTATCCGCGGCAGCCCACACTCCAGCAAGTCGATTCAAAGCGCCAATATTCAACCGAACCTGCTGCCGTAGATCGTCGTCATCGTGCGGTATGAAGAATAGAGCCCACCTGCTGAGGTGAACAATGGAGGAGAGAGTTATAACGCAGGTGAAGAAGTGAGTATGTGAGAGCAGGGGTACGCGATGAGTGATCATGGTGCTAATGGCACTGGCTGATGCGATTGTATGTTTTGTGTGCGTGTTGAAGAGATCTCCAGCCGGGACCATCTGATGCGGCGCACAAGAGTTGATGTTTTGCGTCGGTGTCGTGTCGAGTTGCGAGTGAGGTTGATGGAGGAGAATCGAGGTGGCATGCATCATCATGTGTGCCTGGAACATCATTTCGTCTTGCTTGCCGTCCTTCTGCAGAGCGTCTCTCTTGGTCTGGGGAAGGTGAAGCCTCCAATTTGTGAGCAGGGCCTCGATTCTCGCCAGATTCTCATCCTCAGGGCCAAATATAGGTGGCGTCCGCATGAACTTGCCCAGATTTCGGCCGCATAGAATGCGGTAGGCAAATGAGGAAAATTCGCGGTCCTCATCGGAAAAGTCTCGGTCCTCTAGATCCTCAAGGTATAGTGGGATGGGTATGTTCTATCGTCCCGACGTGTGAGCGCAAATCGATCGCAGCAGGGACCTGGAGGGCGGGAAGCTTACAGCAGAGAGGTATTGGAGTTCCTCGCAGGGGAGCGCAACATTGGCGGGGACGTCGAACAAGAGAAAGTTGGTTACACGGTGGACGCCGGCAATCATGCCGTCAATGATGAACAGATCCCACCATGTGCGTCGCCAGCTCTCCTCGAGCACAGGCATGCCCTGGCCGTGAATCGTGGCAAAGGGCCTGGTGTTGAGGCTAATTTCAAGGGAAAGCCTCTCAACATCGTTAAGAATCTCCCTGGCCTTTTCCTGGCGGCAGCTGCCGTCGAGCCCAACGATTAGAACCATCATAGCCTGGACCAGGAAGCCGTCGCGGCGCCGAGACTCGTAAATTTGACGGTAAGCCTCGTCGAATAGGCCATCGCGGACGGATGGACCAATGTCCATGAAGATCGAACCGACCCATCTCATGGAGGCGAGCAACGGCTCTATCATGCCACCCTTGGCTAAGCGCACGAGATGCTCTTTGGGGAGCACGAATGGGTGTGAGGCGAAGAAGTGATGGTAGTAGGAGTCGAAGCAGCGCTCAGCCAGGCTCTGGACGGGGATATGGGAGGGTATTGTGCCGTTGTGGTGGCTCATGGCGTAGCCGACGGGATCAATGCCGTTGACACTGCAGTACGACTTGTACAACTGCACGTTGCTTACCGCTGGCGTCGAGCCGAACTGGGCACCAGGGATGGCGCCGGGCATCATGGCGGGTGGAGTGAAGCCCGCGTCCATGGAGGGCGCCATGATGCTTCCGCTGCGCGAGCCGAGGAGCATGGGACACTCGGTGCTGCTGCTGCTGGAGCTAATGTCTGGTGGCGAGGTAGCCTGGCGCTTGTTTGGATTCTGCACGGCGCCTCGCCGCGGTCCCTTGTAACCGCGGCGCGAGGCGACATAGACACACTCGCTCTGGGAAGTAGTGCAGCGAGCACAGGGGTTTTGGCCGTCACACTTGAGATGCTTGCTGCGCTGCACGGCCAGACGACGGAGGAGATGCTAGGTCAGCCCGGTGCCAAGCTGAGAGACTGATCGAAGACCAAGGACTCACACATGCGAGGCAAGCCGCCGGGACAGTCGAGTCGCGGGCTTTGGCGTCGCCGTTCGCGTTCTGCTCAGCCACGTCGGCCGGAGCGTTTGGCGATGTCGAGGAGGACCCCGACATGGAGGCCGGGTGGTGGACCGACGAGGAGACCGGGTCCATGTCGTCCATGTCGTCCGGGGGAAGTGGGATGTCAGCGGGCGACAGCATGGCGATGGGCCGGTACGGTCAGACACGGCCAGGCCCGGGCGCTGCGATGCTACGAACGACGAGGTGAGGCGGTCCTGAAGCAGTCTCTGGCTGGCGACTGACAGTGACGGGTGTTGACGGACAAGTGGCGAGATGAAGTCCCCTGCCGTCCAGATGGCTTTAGTACGAGTACACGGCGATGAGGAGCTGGGGGTGGAGGGTGGGGAAGAGGTGCGTCTAGCGGCGGCAGAGGAGCAGGGCAGGAGCCAGTGCACAACGGCAGCAGCGTCCAGTGCTGCTTTCATCTGCAGCAAATCTCGCCTCGTCTCGAGTCGAATTGCTGGCCACCGCTCGCGAGCATGGTGCCGAAGCGAGCGCGTGGCTTGATCAGTCTGACGTCGCATGCATCATGCTGCACCGTACGGGCGACATGTGAAAAGGACGAATGCTAGTGCTGCGTACGCCGTGCCTTAGCCCGTATCTCACGGGAGCATCTCATAAGCAACCAGCGTCACCAACAAGACAAGACACTGGCGCACGACGCCCATGACCAGGGCACGTCGAGCTTCGGGTGCAGCCGCAGATGGTAGCCATGGCATCCTCGCGGCAGACCGTAACGGGGCCTACCCGCCGTCTGCGCCGTACCTTTACGCGGCTCCAGCTCCCGCAGCTTCAGCGCACCACTTGTTGCCTCTTTGCTCTGCTCCGGCTCCATCGGGCTAACTATTGGCAGCGGGCCTTGGCGGTAGCCAATGTCCCCGTGCGCCTGACGCCACAACGCGCGCTCCAGCACTCGTGCAGCAAGTCGGCAGCGTTGGCAGGCAGTTGGGGCAGTATTAGAGTGCAGCGTGGCTGAACCGGCGTTTCTGACAGATGCACTGCGCCAGCAATCGCGGGCGTTTTCCTTCGCATCGAGCTAAGCTGCCGTCTGCGCCATCGAGATCCGTTCCTGAAGTCCTGGGACCTGGGGTCTTGGTGGTTGACAAGACAAGATGCTCTCCAGGAAGTCGAACTGCTGGCAGGCTCACCAACAACGCAAATGCCCTCACCGAAAGACACTGCATCCAGTGCGACCGCTGGCAACAGGTTTATGGGTTACAATGCATATGCTGTGCAACGTAACGCTCAGGGTCCAGCGGCTACGCTCACTTTATCTCCACGCCGGACCCCTCCCTCCCATCCGCCAAGAGACATTATTGACTGGCATCGACCCCAGCCTATACCGGTCAGCCCCTGTCGTCCGCCCTTCTGAGCTCCACTCCTCGGAACTGTCAACTCTCACTGTCCTCGCCGCTTGCTTCAGCACCTGAAAGGCACACATCAGTCCTTCCTAGCCGCCTGCGAGCCATGGACCCCGTCTCGGTCGCTGGGCTGGCCCTGGGCGTTGCCTCTCTGGGCCTGCAGGTCTATACTGGCTGTATCCAAGGCATGTCATCGTCGCCCGCCCACCGAGCCCAGACCCTCTAACGCTCAGGCATTGTCTGTCGCAGGCATTCAGCTCCTCGTCACGGCACTGGGGTACGAAGATGAGTGCAAGTACCTCAACCTGCGCTTGCGCATGGAGCAGCAACGTTTGTTCGCCTGGAGCGAAACTTCTGGCCTGCTGGACCTAGACGCCAACAATCAAGACAGGATCTTGAACTCCAATGTCTTCAACCTGCATCGGCAGACCATCCTGGACCTGTTGGTGCAGGTCAAGTGCCTCTTTGACGATTTCACCACCCACCACCGCAGGCACAACAACCTCAAGCCTGTCCGCGATGACGACGACATACTGTCTACGCCGGAAAAGGACGCCAAGCAAGCCAACTTCCCCATGTCGGAGAAGAAGAGGCACTTCATTAGAAAAGCAATGTTCGGCCTTACAGTCAAGTCGGAAGACACCTGGTTGCGGCTCAGATGGACGTCCTTCGACAAGGAGGCCTTTGAGAAGCTCCTCGCCAAGTTTTCCACCCTCAATGACAACATGACCAACATTCTCGACCATTCCCTGCAAGTCGAAATCCGACATACGGTCCAGGATACCAACCGGGGTGTGCTTCTACTGCACCACAAGATTGCGGATTTGAATCATCTGGTGTTGGCCCTCAAATCTCAGCTAGACGCGGGCGGCGCCCAGACTGGCGTCTCGCGCATATCGCAGCTGGAGCGGGAGGCGAGCATCAACGCACTCATGCAGCTCTCCAAGTTGGCCAAGTTCAAGGCTTTCAACGAGACCATCGACCCCAAGTTGGGTCTGCCGACTCAGGTCGACATCACAGCCTCAAAATTTCTCGAGCTGGCGAGCCCGACCCAACTGAGCAACGTCCAATTGCCGCGGTATCTGATTGAGCTGGACTCCGAAGCGGACGATTGGGACACGCCCAGGTGCGAGGCTGTCGTGAAGACGCCACAAGGGAAGAAAAAGGTATGGATAGAGTGGAAAGATTACGACGGCGCCGGGCTACATCCGGAATCCTTGTCAAAGAAGGAGATTGTTGATCGGGTGCGCAAGCTGGCATCTTTGCTCAACCATAGCCCAAAGCCCGAAGCCTTCCGGACGCCTCACTGCCTAGGCTTCTTTGATAAGGCGGATCCAGAGATCCCTGACGAGGATGTAGACGTGCTCGACAGAAGGCTCGGTCTCATATTCGAGCGACCTGATGATGACCACCTCCACACCACTCTTCCACCCGTGTCCCTGCGAGAACTCCTACAGGACAAGACGGTGCGGAAACCACGTGTCACGGAACGCATCAAACTCGCACACGCCATCAGCAATTGCGTTCTCTATCTCCACGCCGTAAACTGGCTGCACAAGGGCCTGCGCAGCCACAACGTGTTGTTCTTCCGCACCCGCACCGGACACGTCGAATACCGGCAACCCTACCTCTCCGGCTTTGACTTCTCTCGGCCCGGGGGCTCCGACGAGATGACAGATGCACCAGGCGACGACGCCGAGCACGATCTATACCGCCACCCTCTCACACAGTCCAACCAGCGCCGGAAGCGTGAGCGCTCCAAAAAGAGCTTCGACGTTTATAGCCTTGGTGTTGTTCTCGTAGAGCTCGCACACTGGCAGCGCGTCGACGAGGTGCTGCGGATCGATATGCGGCGCGCGCGGGGCGACAAGGATCTCGTGCGCCGGGTACGGGAGGGCCTGCTGGCGGACGAAAGCATCGCGGATTTGGGTGCCGAGATGGGCGAAAAGTTTGAAGGCGCGACAAAAACGTGCCTCGCGGGCGGTGCGGAGCTGGGGCTGCAGCCGGATGATGACGAGACGGCGGACGAGGTGGCGGAGAGGTTGTCGATGAAGTATTATGAGAACGTTGTGAAGAAGCTGGGAGAAGTTGTGGTGTAACCCGCACGACGATGGAGCCATTGTGCCCGAGAAACAGTCACGAGGGTGAGGACCATGACGCGATGAAATACAGTACCTACACATAGCACGCATAACCAATAGGGAGACATTAAGGTCATGTAACAAGGCAAGAAAGAAAAGAAAGACTTAATTGCAGCGTGTGGCTGGAAGGTCCAGACGTCAAAACCTAATTTACCAAAACAAGAAAGCCGTCGAAAGCCTCAAGCATCAAACTCGTCTACAAAGCAACTTCCCATCTAAAATTCTCACCAGATATCCAGCCTGACGTCCCATCCCTCCGCTTCTCCCTAACAGTCTGACACGGTTTCATGGTGTTCCCATCCCATCCTTGATGTGCTTCATTCTCCTAAAGATAGCATTGGGCCCTTGGTTCCTGCGATGAGCAAGCATAATTGCAAAGTGGACGAATATGAAGACTGCGATTACCAGCGGGAAGACAAGCGCGAATATGGTGAAGCCATACGCCGTTGATTGGAACCTGTCGTTGTCGCTTAGCCCTTTCACAGCCAGACCGACCTGTAAAGCGGCAAGAATCACGGCTATAAAGACAGCCGTAGACGCCAAAAACCGGATGTTGTTTGGTAGGAGCGTAACGAGATGGTCCTCAACCCAGTGCGGCACAAATCCTACGTAGAAGGGCCGTTGGGTTAAGAAGTTGAGCCAATTGAGCGTCGTCAAGTTGAGCTTCCCGTAAAAGAATCGCTTGTCAATCCTACTATAGATGTTCTCTGTGTCCAATTGCTCAACGAAAGTCCTCCATTTGCGCCATGTTACTGTGTCTTCCGCAGGAAGCAGACGTGTTTCCTTTGCGATGTTAAAATCACTTTCGTTGGAGATGAGCGCGGCATAGGAGAAGAGGAAGCCGAGGGCGCTCTTCCATAGCTTGCGGCAATCGCATTCCGCGGGCTGATTCAGGGTGCCGGGCTGTGCTTCTTTGGAGCAGGCGCAGTTCGCTTCGCAGGACAGATGCTGGGTCCAGAGGCGCGGCAAAAGCAACGGTCGCGATATCGGCTTCAGGAAGATCTGGCCCGGCCTACACACCATGTGCATATCCATCTGTTCCGTTATGGAGACCTTGCGCCCTAGGAGGACCTGGAAGTGCAGCGGACGAGGCGGGATGGGCAACCCCGCGGAGGCAAGGGGAATCTTGCCAAGCCTGTCTATGTCGATTTCCTGCTCCAAATAAGAAGCCACAGAGCGGCTCGGCGCAGCCAGATCATTATCGACTGTGTGATAGGACGCGGGTAGATCCAAGAGATAGTCGTCTTCCTTTGTTTCAACAGTGCTAGGTCCACAGTCATCAAGGAGGAGGTGAACAGAGAACGGAGCCTGCTCTGGAGCCATGGACTTGATGCTCGCGGTGAAGCCCGGCGTGTCGCCGCGCATTCTTAGCTGTTCAGCCGCTGATCGGTCTGTTGTGCGTCCGGAGAGGTTTTGTGTCGCGCGTCGATCTGGTGATGGCAATTGCTCAAGGCTCTCAGCAGCCTGCGGCGTCTCTCTTATTGGACGTCTGCTGAGCAATCTGCATGCAGCATGCGGCACAGCGGCGCCAACTTTGGCCATAATTGGCGGCCCAACGCGCCGCGATGCGGCTGAGGTCTTTTTGAAACAGTCATGCTTGTCAAGGCTCCCGGGGTTCGGAAAATGACACTGATGAAAAAGTATCCAGCTAACTCCTTTATGTACAGACCATTGCCAATGAGGCGGCATGATGGCCGAGTTATCAGTTGTAATGTCTTCATCGAAGCCTGGTGATATAAGGGAACCGGAAATGCAACTGAGTTCCACTCGTACAGACTAAAAAGATCCTTGGTCTTTTGTTACACAATTGCCTGATGACCGTCAGTTAGTCGCACGGACATTACAAACGGCTTTGAACCTCAAAGAATTGGATCGAACCCGCTCATGCACCCTCCCAGTTCGGAATGTTCAGAAGGCTCGGTATGTCCCAATTTATATAGGCGTCCTACAAGGCTTTGTGAGCAAAACGCGACGAAGGATGCGCAGGAATATGAAATTGTCCTCAGCAATCCACTTACCATGGTGTCCATGCTCAGCGCGGGCAATTGTGCTCCCTCATCATCCCGCTGCTCAGTCTCTACTGACTTGGTGATCGTGCGCTTGCGGGTGCTGCCCTCGACAATTTGCACACAATCTGTTAAGCTCTTCATGAGGACCTCATACGCAGCGCGTTTCGGATCTCTTCCGTTCTCAACGGCGTCGATATGCGCCAAGACCGCACTCAAGAAATTGTAGCTCTTCATGCTCACGCTTCCAGAAACAATGAATTCGAGACTGTGGCTCAGTATGCTCTCCAATGATGTTTTGAGGCGCTCTCGTGAAGCTTTGTGCATCTCATCCAAGCGGTCGCCGGTTTCGTGACTCGGGCCATGCTCCTGAAGCTGTAAGAACAGCTCGAAGCAGAGTACGAGGATGACATGCAGCGTGTATGGGCCCTTGAACGAGCCCCTGCTGGACGCTGCCAGAAGATACAACTCGTCGGTCTCGCCATCGGCAAGATGCCTCGCAGCATCAGTTGCATAAGAGGCCATGGTTTCTGCGGATTCGACACACATCTTGCGCGAGAGATGAAATCCAGGATTGTCTCGCGACTTGATCATAAAAGGCTGGTGAAGTAGAAGAATGCACCTGTGAAACATAATATCGACAAATTTCTGGTGGAAAGCCGTGAGAGCCCACGAAGGATACTGGCCCGCCGGTGCCTTGTCGCGGAAAAATGCCGCCATGTGACGACAAGCGCTTCTCAGTCGCGTGCCCAATTTCCAAGCGTCTTCGTAACTTTGTTCTTTGATCCCGTTGAGACGCCGAGCAACTTCCAGGCGCAGTGGTAATGACTCAAATAGCTGTATCTGTAGTGACGCGTGTGTGAGACCAATTTTTGCAACTGGCATTTCCTTTGTATCCTGACACAGATCCTCATCATTAATGTTGAGAGGTGCACAAGTGTCAAAGTCCTCAGCGGACAGAAGCACCGGGACAGCCGAATCAACAAGAGTCTGCATCGACAACTCCACGGTCGCCGCCCACAGTCTCTTCCGCATGTCAATTGCCATAGGCGTCAGCGAGGGGAACATGCTGGGGCGGTGATGCAGTCCCATTGACATGGCCATGGTCAGCAGTGAACCAGCCGATATCCAGGTCGGGCCCGGCGAGTGGGCTATCGTCTGCTTGGCCAGGAGCAATAGGCAATATACTTGCAAGCCGTCCAAATTCAATGTCGTCTTCTCCGTTGGTCCTGCAATCCACTCTTGAGCCAACCGGACCCAGGTACTGGCCATTTCCCGAATGTCAGCGGCGTCATCGCTATTGTAGATTGTGCTTCCGATAGCGAGCACCAGGGCCAGTTTCATCCGGAAGTGAAGCGGTGTCGTGTTTGAAGTAGGGTCTTGGCAGTATTGATCCCATTCGTCCATGAACGAGGGGCGATGCACAATTCGGTAGATGGCCTGAAATGTTCGGAAATAGCAACAAAGTAGGTCTCTGCAGATGGATTGACTCGGCAGGCTCGCTGCCAGGTCATCGGTTAGGGGACGAGCGTGTCCAGCAGCATCTGATTTGACGGCTTTTCGTGCGTCTCGCAACTTATCACAGAGGCTCATTACTTCCCTGCTGCCGAGGTCCAGGTCCCGAATCTCGAAGTCGGCGTCACGGCTGTCAACCGCACCAATATCAGCCGGCTTTTATGTCACGTTAGCGAAGAAGCTCTCTCGCGAGTGATGGGGGGGTCCGAACTAATGTCTCTGCAATGTACATCCAATGACTTCTTCCAAACACTCTAGTCTTTTCCGGGTTGTTTCGTAGAAGCAGTTGGGGACGATGGTCAGCGACTCGAGGCAACTGCAGGCGCCCATTCTCGTTATTTTGTATGAGGCTTTCCAACTTGCGAACTCGGGACGACAGACCATCAGTGTCATCATGGCCAACGGCGGGTGATAGGCTCCGCTCAGGTGAGCCGGTAGCTGCATCAGCATTGAGGCTGGTGATGCCGACGGGACGGATATGTCGCAAAGGCCGAGTCGGTGCCGAAGCCGTCTGCGTCGAGTTTCCGCTTCGTGAGCGGCTCTCGTCGTTGAATACAGGTCGGTAGTAGCATCTGGTGGGCTTTCGCGCCCGTCCGCATGGTCCGCATGGCAATGCTTGGTCGCAGCCCACCTTGCGCTTGCGGCACGGCTCGCAGGACTTGGCTGGCCGTCGACGCTTACGCACCAATTCCGACTCACTCGGCGGTGTAGCGGTACGCTGCTCGGTCATGTCGATTCCTTGAGAGAGGCGATGCGAAATTGGAAGAGTAGGAGCGTCGCTAACACGCGCTCGGGAAATTCAACGTCTTATCCCCGTAGCCCGAAAATTTACCGAGTCCGACCCCGAGTCCGACCCCGAGTCCAACCTCTGGCGCTCCGAGCATGACGTCGGCTCCGCGCAAGTCGACCGAATCCGCCGGTTTGCATGGCTGCTGGGATTTAGCATTTGTTCGATACGATATGCGTAGCGAATGGCCTTTCTTGAGGGCTGTTGGGATTGTTGGACTTGACGGCAGGCACCAGCGGCCGAACCTGCAGAGGCCGAACTCGGGTCATGTATAAGAGGCAGTCGCGCTCCGACCTCCCCTCGTACATGGTTTTGATTTGAAAATCACACCCTTCCAATACTGCAAACATATTATTTGATTGTTCAATTCCACACTTCGTTACCACATCTTTGACCCTCTCACAATGGCTGCAAACGACTTCGATGTAGACTCCAGGTCCATGGCCGACCGTGTTGATTCTCTAGCTCAGCGGCTTGCAGCCACTACCGAAAACATTCGCCGCAATCCTGCGTCACTCGGCAAACTTGAGCAAGAGCGCGCCAAACTGATCGGGTCTACCGAGGCGCTACTTGAACTTCTCAAGCCAAGCGACCCGTTTATGGATGGAATGGTCACGCTAGTTCAGTTCGCGGCAATCCGCCTCTTCATCGGCTGGAAGGTCTTTGATGCAATCCCCCAAGGCGGTTCCATTTCCCACTCGGATCTGGCCGCCAAGATTGGTGCTGAAGAGGCCCTCCTATGTGAGTACAACAGATCGATTCAAACCTCAGACTAAAGACTAATCGGATCACTGCAGCTCGCCTGGCTCGAGTCCTGGTTTGCACACGCGTCTTAACGCAAGTCGGTCATGACGAGCTTGCCCACACGCCATATAGTGCAAAATTTACTGCCGGCAGTCCGATGACTGCGATTGTGAAGTTGAGGCGAGTAGTACTTGATAACGCAGCATTGAAGATGCGGTCGAAGCTGATAGCCCAGTAGTTTCGACGATCACATCCGGACTTTGATCTCCATGCCAGCATATTTCGAAAAGTACGGCCTCAAAGAACCTACTGGCAGATACAAGACGATTTTTGCCTTTGCAGCGGGTGACCCCGATCTGACGGTCTGGGAGCACACGAATCGGAACCCCGAGAAGAAGGCGAATTTCATGGCCAGCATGGTTGCCATGAGCAGCAAGATGCCTATGACTGGGTCGTACGACTTCAGCTGGATCCTCGATAAGATGTCGAGTGCACCAGACAAGGCTCTTGTCGTTGACGTTGGAGGCGGCGCGGGCCACGCACTCCAAGCTATTGCCAAGGTCACCCCGGGCTTGCCGATGAGTCGCTGTGTCGTGGAAGACCTCAAGGCGGTAGTCGACGAGGCAAAGGCCCAGGCGACTGACGAACTCAAGGAGGCTCAATTCGTTGCCATGGACTTTCACAGCGAGCAACCAGTCAAGGGTGCGTCCAAGCTACCCCAGCAGTTGGTCAGATGAGGTTGACTAACTTCATCTCAGGTGCCGTGGTATACTACATTCGACGCTGTCTGCACGACTATGGTGACAATGATTGCGTGGAGATTCTGGAGCAGATTCGCAAGGCCATGGCGGACGACAGCCGCCTTCTCATCGTCGAGCAGGTTCTGGGCAACCCGCCGACACCATTTGCTGCTGCCAACGACATTTGGATGGCGGCCATTGGAGGCAAAGAGCGAACGCTGCAAGACTTTGATACCATCGCCACTCGTGCGGGTCTAAAGATTGTCCAGGTCCACCCCACCCCGGGCTCAGAGGTTGCCGTAGTTGAATGCAAGAGGGCATAAGGCTGTGTCGTGTCGGTGATGATGGAGCTCGTCCCGAGGTAGTGTTCTACTCCTAGAATCCTAGCATCCATGAATATTGGCACAAAGAAGGAAGTCGACGTGCATCGTGAACCATTGACGATGCAGGACTGCAGGGTAGGGGGGAGTTGCAGTTGCTGACAACAATACAGGGCGCCACTGAATTGCCGTTTTAGGCTGGTGGGGCTGCCAGCTCACACAATAGACCCGCAGTGGTGCTCGGTGAGGGCCTTCGATTGGCGCGCTGGCCAGGGCCCTGCTCGTCACCCCGCGCAACCACGCCAGCAGCAAGTAATTGGGTCGGGTTCCGTCAGCTGCCTCCGGCCGAGCAGCTGGCATAGGTCTTGCAACTCGGTAGACCGAGAGCCTGTTTCTTCTTTTGCAGAGATATCGTGGCATTGACTCCGTTGCCTGCGGACGAACAATGGCGTCCTAACACGCCGAGCGAACGTCCACGGCCATTCCAGAACAACATAGCGGTGTCCGCCCACCCACCTTGTTTGCGCTGCCCGCCATCTCACGTACCAAGCGTACCCGGATTCCTCTCTCATCTCTCCGCGCCTTACAGCGGCACGCGTATCGAATTCCTGCCGAATCGCAAGATCTATCTCCTCTTGCCCTGTGGAATACGGCGTCCCGGGCCATCGTCGCCACCGGCATGGCGCCGACGCCAGACGAGCTCTCGGCGCCTGGCGCTGTGAGCTACGACTCCAACACAATGAGCGTCGGCGATGGAACCTGGGACTTTTCCAAGAATACCTTCTTGCTTCCGAACCTGCAAGGCCTCGATTTCGACACCATGCAGTATAATGGTCAGGCTGCCAGGCTGCCAGGGTGGCGTTGTATACTTGCATCCAAGGCTAACCCGTCTCTCACAGGCATGGGAAACAGATTCTCAACTCTCTCCCAATACCATCGCATCGTCTTGGCCCATGCCGTCATGGGGGCTCTGGTATTCCTCCTGCTCATACCCTTATCAGTCATGACGGTGCGATTCTACTCCAGACAGCCTGGCTACGCAGTCGTCTACCATGCACGGCTGAATGTGCTCGCCGGCCTGATGCTCCTGGTCGTCTTCATCCTAGGATTCTTCGCGGTTGGACCCGAGCGCAACCTGTCGAACCCGCACCACGGCATTGGAGTTGCAATTTTCGTGCTTTTCATTCTCCAGCTCGTTGGAGGGCGCCTAGTTCGCCACATTACCAAAATCCGATCGCTGCGCATCATGATTCACCAGTGGTCTGGACGTACCATTGCGCTGTTGGGCATCGTCCAAGTGCCATTGGGACTTACGCTTTACGGCTCGCCAAAATATCTCTTCATCCTGTATGCCCTTTGGATGGCCTTCCTTGTCCTGGTGTACTTCATTTTGAGCTACAGGTCGGAGGGGCGCCGCGAGTTCTATATGAGCGGCGCTCGCTCAGAGGCAGGCCGCACACGAGTAACAGAGTCCGAGTACTTTTCAACGGACCCAAAACCACACAAAGGAGGATGGACAAAATGGCTCGGTCCGTTAGCTGCCGGCGCCGGTATCTGGGCGTTGATGCGACCAAAGAAGAACCGAGATCGGCTCCGAAGCCGAAGCCGGTCGCCGTCTTACAGTCGAAGCGGTGCACCAGAAGTGCTTCCTTCAAGACGCGGGTCTGACAGCCACTTCACCGAGAAATACTCAGAGGTAGCCCCGCAGAAGAGCGGTGGCGGCGGCATGCTGAAGGTACTCGGAGGTGCTGCCGCAGCTATCGGCGCCGGGAAGCTCGTCTCGGGTTTCATGAACCGACGGCAAAGTCGACGCGATGAGGCATACTCAGCAGTGTCTACCGAAACCCCTCGACGTCATAGATCTGGGCGAGGAGCTCCGACGATGAGCGAGTTCAGCAGTGACGTTACCGACAACTACAGACGAGACTTTCATGACGGAACCAATACATCCATCTTGCCACCCTCGGCCAATCCAGTGGCCATGGCCCGAGCCAGGAGTGCCGAGGGGAGTAGAGACCCGCGACGTCCCACCACACCGCGCCCGATGCACGCACATGGCCCTTCGAGACACGAATTTGAAGACTCCGACTACTCGTCCTACGTGAGTCCGTCTCGACGTCCAGTGGAGAATCGGGCAGGTGGCGGCGGGTTTGCTAAGGGCATCCTGTCTGGACTGGGAATGGGATGGTTCGCCAAGAAGATAGCAGACAGAAGAGCAAGGAGAGAGGAAGACATACTACGAGATGAGGAGGATATGCGATCCGGGACGCAAGTGTCTAGGTTCACTGGCGACGGATACCCTTCGCCCTCGCGGAGAGAATCTCGCCGCGCCCCAGTCCGCCGATCTACGGGCTTCCCTAGGGACATTGACATGTCGGAAGTTACCGAGTCTTCTATTGAGGCGCGACCTGCGGTGGGGACATACGGAGCTCCAGTTCCCCCTTCGCAGCCTGGTGCGGTGCCACCAATTGCTCCAATGCCGATGCCTGGTGGCCATTCTCGGTCCCGGTCGAGGTCGAGGCACGACTCCATCTCCATGCCGCCGATGCCTCCCGACCCGCGCGGTATCTTGCACCACTCTGAAGCTGAAGGGTCATTCGTGTCATCAGGAGACAGCCGCGTGCCCCAACGACGGGCATCTTCGCGGCGACGGAGAGCGGGAGATAGGGCAGCAGCAGCGGCAGCAGCACGTGCGGGTAGTGTCGCCGCGAGCCAGGATTATATCCCTCGCGACGACAGAGACCGCTACGGGTCACCAAATAGCCAGCCCGTCAGCGTCAAACTCAAGGTCCACGACGACAGGGACCGAAATGTTACGCTGCGGCGATTGACCGAGGAGGAAGCCATGGCAGCGCGCGGCCCGATAAGTCGTGGAGACTCCGAGAGTAGCCTGTCAGGCCTCGACTCGCCCAGCTACGGCCGGCGATACCGACGCGATTCGAGCCACCAAAGGGCCGAGAGGGCTGCCGAAAGGGCAGCAGGGAGAGCTGAGAGGGCTGCCGAGAGGAGAGCGGGAGAAGACCAGTTGACACCACTTTCGCCCCCGAACCCAGCGTTCGCCAAGGGTGTTAGGAGGGCCAAAGACTCAGCCTATTACTCGGGACAGGCAGGTCCCTCAGGCA
Organism: Tolypocladium pustulatum; assembly: GCA_024340155.1. Classification (NCBI taxonomy): domain Eukaryota; kingdom Fungi; phylum Ascomycota; class Sordariomycetes; order Hypocreales; family Ophiocordycipitaceae; genus Tolypocladium; species Tolypocladium pustulatum. The sequence continues at coordinate 437,070 of JALHBY010000133.1, read as the reverse complement.
CCGCACCAGTGGCCGGACAGACTGTCTCCAGCTTGGGCAGTCCGGAAAGCCATGGGACGTGGAGCGCAATGAGCATGTCGCCTAGCGGCCCAGACAAGGGCCCAGAGTCTGTGGGTGCCGACGACAGGAGGCGGCGCCGCAGACAGGAACGACGAACAGCTGCGAGCAGCACTACCCGACCGTCTGGAGTGGACATGTTTGACTAGCCGAGCTGGCTTCCTTCGCCATGATCATGGGTACATAGAGGCGCATGGATGTCTGAATTTGGGCTCGTATGTATATTGCAACGACACGGGGACATAATTTGGCGTTTGAGGGGACATGCTGCGCCATCTGAGGGTGCTTCCAGGCATTGAGTTTCGAGACATTTGCGTGTCAACCGTGTGGAAACTGAAGATGAGGTTTATGGTTATGAAATCAGTCTAGATATGGAGGCAATGAAATGCACATGCGAACGAGGACTGAAAATGATAAAGTTAATGTCCTTTGCGAGCTGGTCATCTCCGTGCTCTCCGTTGGTGGGGGCATTGCGGCTAGGTACTGCGGTGCGGCAGTGAGGCTCCCGCTCCACTCGGCTTCATTAAGCCCAGCTCAGGAGCGCCACGTCCACCGAGATCCACCATCTACACACAAACTTCTCGTCTCGCAGGACCTCTGCAGCTCCCGAGCCCGTGTCGACCGTGCCTTGTCTCCCTCACACGCCTCCCAGAGCTCCAGGGCAGCCAATGGCTCTGGGATCGACCGCGACACGCCGTTAAAATGCCGCCGCGCAGCAGCCCCAAGCCGAAACCAAAGGACAAGGAGTCGTCTCCCGCGTCGCCAGCGTCACCCCAGACCGACAACTACAAGGCCCTCGCGGCGCAGTGGGCGCAGGCCAAGCGCGTCAAGGAGGCCGAGGATGCAGAGGCGGCGCGGCTGGGCCTGCCGACCGAACAGGAGAAGACTCAGGCGCTCGAGCAGCAGCGGGAGCAGCTGAACCTCCAGCGACACAAGGCCTACGAGCGGCGATGGCGGTGGACCGTCGCCTTCTGGGCCTGGCTGCTCGTCGTTCACGTCGTGGGCATCTGGCTCTTCACCAGCGGCTTCCTACTGACGCGGCTGGTGCTCGAGGACAAGTCCATCTGCACCGCCCCGCCCGTCGACAGCAAGCTTGCGCCGCTCAGCGTGGCGCAGGGCTGCTGGCACCCCAAGACGTTTGATCGCGCCGTCGTGGTCATCGTCGATGCCCTGCGGTACGACTTCACCGTGCCCGAGGATCCAGCCGGCGCGCACGAGTTCCACAATGCGTTCCCCTTCCTGCACGAGACGGCCGTCGCCTCGCCGCGCAATGCCTTCCTGCGGCCCTTCATCGCCGACCCTCCGACGACGACGCTGCAGAGGCTCAAGGGCCTGACGACCGGCACGCTGCCCACATTCATCGACGCCGGGAGCAACTTTGCGGGGACGGCCATCGACGAGGATAACCTGCTGATGCAGCTGAAGAACGCGGGAAAGAAGATTGCCCACCTGGGCGACGATACCTGGTTGTCTCTCTTCCCGGGCTACTTTGAGTCCAATATTTCCAAGGCATACGCCAGCTTCGCCGTGTGGGATTTGCACACCGTCGACAACGGCGTCATCGACCACATATTCCCGCTCATGGATTCCGAGAACAAGGGCACTTGGGATGTGCTTATTGGCCACTGTCTGGGCGTCGACCACGCGGGACATCGATACGGCCCCAATCATCCTGCCATGAACGCGAAGCTGCGGCAAATGGACGACTTCATCCGCAAGCTGACAGCCACCATCGATGATAAGACGCTCTTGGTTGTCATGGGCGATCACGGCATGGACAGCAAGGGCGACCATGGGGGCGAGAGCGACGACGAGGTCGAGGCAGCACTGTGGATGTATTCCAAGAAGCCAGTCTTTGGGCGGACGTCGCCCAACTTTGCGCTGCCTCCGGTCACGGCCAAGATTCGACCCGTGAATCAGATCGACCTCGTGCCGACGCTTGCGCTGCTCTTGGGCATCCCCATCCCTTACAACAACCTAGGGCATCCCATCGAGGAAGCCTTTGCCGGACCCAAGGGTAACGACTGGGCCAACCTAGCCGCCGTGTCGCGCATGGCGTCCGCTGGTATCGAGAGATACGAAAAGTCGTACTTTGGCGCCCGTGGCATCGCGCAGAGCTCAGAGGCCAACTCTTCCGCCGCGTCGTGGGCGCAGGCCAATGCCGAGGCCATGTCCCCGCAGGACACGTACGGCGCGTTTGCCAAGTTCCAGGAGGAGACGCTGCAGGTCTACAAGAGCCTGTGGGCGCGGTTCGACGTGCCGCGGATGATTGCCGGCGTCTTCGTCAGCGCCTTTGGCGTCGTGCTTCTGCTTCTCTACACATCCCGCAGCCCCGACGAGGAGTTTGTCGTCATGAACGACGTGGAGCTCGACTACGCCGAGAAGAAGCTCGAGCTCACGGACTTCATCCAAGGCGAGACGGTGACCCATGCCGACCAGTACTACCACAAGGACATTCTGCGCGGGCTCTGGGACACGCGGCTCTTTGTCGTCACGGGGACTCTGATATCTGCGGCTGTATATCGCCAGCAGCCCGTGGTCGGGCTGGCTACGTTGGTCATGACACTGATGATGACGAGCGTGGGAATGTCGCTCTACGACTGTGGCAAGACTCTGCTTAACCTGCTACCGCGAAACTTTTGGGGCTGGCTGTCGGTCCTCTTTACGCTGAGCCAGTCCATTGGCTTTGCTTCCAACTCGTATACCATCTGGGAGGACTCCATCCTTCTCTTCTTCATCACCACGTTTGGCGTGGTGGCTGCCATCGCCTCTTTCCGTATCGAATCCAAGGTGGACCGCACAATGGCCATCTACCACTCCATTGCCTTTATTGTCCTTGGCCGCCTGGCCTCTTTCTCCACGCTCTGTCGAGACGAGCAGATGCCATACTGCACATTTACCTACTACGCGTCCCCGACGTCCTCTACGTCGGCGCCCTGGCAGCTCGCCATTCCCTTCATCGTCTTCGTCGCCCTGCCTTCCATCATCAAATCTTTCCTCGTGCCGACGAGGTCGTACGAGGGCCTTGCGCCAACCTGGATCGGCTATGTCTTTCGCGCCGGACTGTTCATAACGGCAGTCTACTGGCTCATTGACGCGGCCGACAACGGCGCTTGGTTCGCCAGCCGACTGCCCGCGGGCACCCTCAAAACCGTGAATGTCTACCTCGCGCAGCTGGGCCTCGCGCTCTCCTTCGTCGCCGGCACGACTGCGTTCGTCTGGTCGCCGCCCTGCGTATCCATTGTGTCCACGACCTCCAAGACTGGCCAGGCACGCGTTGCGATCCTCGGGTACGCCAACGCCCTCGGCGCGCGCTACCTCATGCTCCCCATCAACATTCTCGGCGCGTGCCTGCTCCTCTCCAAGCCCATGGGCTCCGGCGCGCTCGCACTCATGCTTTGGCAGGTGCTCTCGCTCGCCGAAGTGCTGGACCTCAACGGTCTCAAGACGGAGACCATTGGGCCTATCATGCTCGCCATGCTCGGCAACTTCTACTTCTTCAAGACGGGCCACCAAGCTGTCCTCGCCAGCCTCCAGTGGGACAGCGCCTTCATCCCGCTCTTCACCATCCGCTACCCCTGGTCGCCGCTTGTGGTCATCCTCAACACATTTGCCGGCCAGATCATCGCCGCCGCCTGTGTGCCGCTCCTCGCACTGTGGAAGACGGGACCCAAGCAAAAGGGCGTTCTCGAGGCAGTGGCGCGCGCGGCCGGCGTCTTCGTCGCCTACTTTGCCGTCGAGGCGCTCGCGACGATGAGCTGGGCGGGTTGGCTGCGGCGGCATCTCATGCTGTACCGCGTTTTCAACCCGCGCTTCATGCTTGCGGGCGTGCTGCTGCTCGTACTTGACCTGGTGGTTGTGTTGGTGACGCTGACGGGCTTGCGGAGCAATACGCTGTCCATCAGCGAAGTATTTGGTTGGGCGGACTAGAAGCACCTGTTGACATTTGTGCAGCGTGGGCGGCGTTGGTTGTGTCACTGGGCCAGAACGTATCACGGAGGTCGTGTACCAAAACCTAATACCTCGACAGAGACATAGATTTTGTTTTTTATCTCATCGTTGAATGCTCATTTACACTTGCATATGTGCATAATTTTTCAGGATTGCAGGGTATCAATTCCCCCGGCAGTTGGCCTCCATCACCTCCTTGTCAGCCTTCCATCTCCGCCGTCCCTTTGACAGCCAACCCCTCTGGCCCCTCGACCCAGACATCCCAACTGCGGCCATTGACCTGCCTCACGCAGACCCTCATTTCCTCGTTGACATAGAGCGGCGCATAGTTCCTGTAGGAAATGCACTTCACTTTGCCAGCGGTGTCGCCTGTGGCGCTGGCGAGCACACGCAGCATCAGCGCGAGGGTAAGCGGCCCATGGACGAGCAGTGCGCGGTGGCCGTCGGTGGCGCGCGCGTACGACGGGTCGATGTGGATGGCGTGCGCGTTGAAGGTGAGTGCTGAGAAGTGAAAGAGGTGTGTTGGGCTCGGCGTCAGGGATGCCGAGACTGTTGGCGGATGAGGGTCTGGTCATGATGTTAGCGACGTGCGAGATGATCGGGAGAAAGGACATACATTTGATCGGTCGTCGGGGAGTTGGCGGAGAGGTCTGTTCCTCGTTGCGCATAAACACCAGCGTCCTCCGCTCTTGAATATCGTACTCCATCTCCTCAAAGTCGTGTCCCAGGCCATACCTCCGCCACACATCCACAAACACCTTCTCCTCGCCCTCCCGCCCCTTGACATGCACCCGCTCAATCCCCTCCCTACATCCCCAGGCTCTCCCATCCAGCACAAGCCTCTGCTGCCACCCCTTCTTGAAGACGATCTCGCCGCCCGCCCACATGCGCCGCGCAAACGCGCCCCCGGGTCCGTGGTCCGGATCCGCTCCGTCCGCGGCCAGCGCCGACGGCGCCGTCTGGATGGGGAAGTACACGAGGTGGTGGCCCTGCGGAAGAGCGGGTGGTGGGCGCTGCACCTTGGGCGACGAAGGGAAGGGCGCGCCGCTGAGGTCGGAGAGGGTGATGGAGAGGAGGTGCGAGGGCATGGGAACGAGATAGTCGGGTATGAGCTTGGCTGGACGGCGTGCCAGAGCCTCAATGTTGGGGACAGTGCTGCTCGAGGCCGCCGCTGTGAACCATTGTCGACGTGTCGTTGGCCCTTGGCAAAAGCGACATCTTGCCAGCGCTGGCCTAGGATTGCCTCCTCTCATGGTAAATGGTGTCTTGTGAAGTGCCGTCCATTGACAGCAAATGCTATTTCACCGGCCAGCCGGGCTTCAAAGAGCAGTCTTGGATTGAAGCACAATATCGTCAATCCAAGAGAAACAAGCACAAGTAATTTCTTCCAAAGCTGTTTTCGGCTAAAGCAAGGATCGCGCGCTGGTGGCAATTGGCGGCAAGACAAGTGAGCAGAATGGATGGTGTGGTGTGAAGTTGCGCGGTTGAGGTTAAATCGGATATTTCCGCGCCTTATATCCCCGCGTCACATCGCATCTCGTCTGCACCAACTTCGAAGCCACACCACACCCAGTCCCTTCAGCGAATATTCTCATGAGATACCAACACTCTTTTTAGATATCTTGGTTTTTGAAGCTATCTTGGTTATTGAAGCCCAAACCCTGCCATTGCCAGGCAAGAAGCCAGGAGGTGGGCAACACAGCCGACGCCATGGCAGACTTGCTCTGAAGCAATGTGGCTCTACATTCATCCGTTGCGCACTATTCTCCCAGCTCGCAGCGGCACGCCCTTTAACAAAACGCGACACACATTCAGGGTACATTTTACTCCCATCCGTCTCAAGATTAGAGCGCCGCCCGCCATCGCCCCAACGAAACAAGAGCTGCCCAGACCAATACGCAACAGAGTTCACCCTCTCTTAATATTCGTCAATTTCGCCTGAGACCCTGTTCGTAAACGCGTACCCAATATCACACAAAGTGCCTCGCCACTTTCACGGCGAGACACTACCACCGTTGTTTTTGTCTCGAGTTCTGCTCTCATGCCATGAGAGAGGGGGCTCAGTGCGCACCAGGGCACTTAAGACAGGAACTTCGTGGAGGAAACCACGTTGTTCTTGGCAGCCCAGGCCTGCAGGTCGGCCTTGCAGTTCTTGAGGCTGCCCGACAGACCAAACTGGGTGTTGATACCCTCGACTCGGTGGGTCGAGTTTATGTTCTTGACCAGGGTGATCTGGAAGCAGGTGGCGGTGCCCTGACGGGAGGCAATGGTGGAGTAGCCGAGGAAATACTCCCAGATCTAAGAAAAAAGCAACGTGTCAGCTCAGTTACCCTCGACAGAGCGGCAAAGGGAACCCAGTTGGAACTTACGCGGAACCAGCGCTTGCCATACTTGGCCTCAACCTTCTCGCGGTTGGCCATCCAGTTACGGTACCATCTCCAGAGGGTAGCCGAGTAGTGCACGCCAATGGTGTCGATGCCCTTGATCTCAAAACCGGAGCCCTCGAGCTTGTCCACGACCCAGCCAAGCGGAGTCGAAGCATCTGCACCAGGGAAGACGTACTTGTTCATGAACAAGCCCCAAATGAGATCCTCGTACTGCCAAGGCTTACGAAGACCCGCAATCTGCAGGAAAAAGACACCGTCGTCATCCAGCATATTGTAAACCTGGGTCAGGAAGCCGGAGAAGTGGCGCACGCCGACATGCTCGGCCATCTCGAGGCAGGTGATCTTGTTGTAGCCGCCCTGGGGGACGGGGATGTCGCGGTAATCCATGCACAGAATCTTGCTTTGCTCCTCGGTGACGCCGACCTTGCGCATGGCGCTGTTGCCCCAGGCAGTCTGGTTGCGGCCAAGAGTGATACCGGTGACGTGAGCGCCGTAGTTCTCGCTGGCGAAGCGGGCAAGGGTGCCCCAGCCGCAGCCAATGTCCAGCATCCTCTCGCCGGCCTGGAGGCCGATCTTCTCGCAGACAATGGCAAGCTTGTTGTCCTGCAGCTGCTCCAGGGTCTCCTCCTTCTCGATGTCGGAGATGACGCCCGAGGTGTAGATCATGCGGGGCCCAAGGAACCAGCCGTAGAAGTCATCACCGCGGTCGTAGTGGTCACGGACCTGCTCCTCGTCTGCATTTGCGGTCAGTCAACGGCACAACCACCATGTGACAGGCGAGATGGGAGTCATGGAACGGAAGCTCCAGTCGCTAGCAGACTCGCCCACGTACCTTGGGAGCGGGTGTGCATGATGAGCTCGGGGATCATGCCAAGGAGGAAGTACTTGATGAGGCTGATGGTGAAACGGAAGCTGGCCCAGTCGTGGCGGTATTCCATAATCTCGAGACAGTCGCCCTTGAAGTCGACATCGCCGTCAAAGTACATCTCGTGGAAAGTCTCCATGGGGATCTTGTTGGAGCCGCGGTACTTGGCGCGGTCGGCCTCCTTCTTGAAGTCGAGGTAGAACTCCACAGGACGGCCAGGCAGCTTGGCCTTCTCATTGCGGCGGGGGCTAATAGAGGAGACAACGAGCCAGTATGCTGCCAGGAGAGGGAAATCGATGATGAGGGCAAAGAAGATGGACGTCTTCCAGCCAGCACCAATCTTCCAGCTGAGGTAGTACGGAACACCAATGAGGATGGCGAACAGGGCAGTGTTGTTAAAGGTATCGGACCCGGGGCCATCGGCCGGGAGAGGAGCATTTTGGATAGACGGATACTGCGGGTCGCAAGAGTCGGGTTAGCGTCTGGACAGACGAGAAAGGCGCTGCCAGGAGAGTCGTCTTCATGAAGACGTGTCCAGGCCAGGCACGAATTGGGGTGCCATTGACACGGGGGCGGTTGTTGCTTGCGGCGTGCCGGCTTCGGAATTGCAGTACAAAGGAAGCCGGGCCATGCAATGGGGCCAATGGCCACGTACCTTGGTGGTGCGGACACCGCACTCTTCCTCCTTTTCAAGGAAGGGCGGCGTGGCCTTGGGAGTCTCGATGAAATCGAACTCGCTCTCGCTGCCATTGAGGCTGGTGGGCTTCGACATCTTGACGTCGATGGCGAGAGGCGCAATGGGACCCCCGAGCGTCGTCGTCAAATGGTCGAAAGAGGTGTGATATGTTCCTCTGTCGTGGTGGAGGTGTAGGAGGAGGAGGGAGGGAGGGGATTGGAAAGGGATGGAGCACACGGCCGAGGCTGTGGAGAAAAGCTCTGGGCTGCCGAGCACAGCTAAGTTCAGGCCTATGTAGCTAGGGCTTTTGCTTCGCTGTGTTTCGCCGTGGCTCCGCACCAGCCACAAAGACGCTGCAGGACTACAGGTACGAGTACATATTAATTGCCGGTGGGGAACGTGCTTGCTGGTGGCTTTTTTTTTGCGTCTTTTTGAGCTCCAGCTCTCACCACCTTTACTGCCAGGGGAGGAGGGGGCGGTGAACTTCGAGCCTCGTTGAGAATAAGCCCCAGCTGGGACGACTTGGCGCAGAGGTGAGAAGCTTCAACACTGTCTTCCTCAGCCTTATCTGTCGCCTTGCTTCATCTGCTTGCCTTGCTTGGCGCACTTTCTTCTGGTTCAAAAGCGACAAGCTGCTCGTACGTGGCACACTCGCACTCGTACGAGAGCGCCGAGCCAAGTGACGCGCGTTGAAGTGGGCCCGCAGTCTGCCTACCCTGACGGCCTACTTTTGAGAGCTGTTACCTTATCTTAGGATGGAACACGAGTCAACTTCAGCAATGGATGCTGTACTCGTTCGGTTGGGCAATCCTGCCCGCCACATGTTGCAGTTGCCTCCAGAGCCCTCAAGCGAACTTGCAAAAGTCAGTCTGAACCCTCTGTGTAGCGATCTGCAACTTTGTGGATCACTTCGACCAAGCCGTGATCCCCACGGGAACCCTTATCGAGCACTGACCACTTCCCGCTTGAACGGTGACGACCGCTCGACGTGGGCGCGTGCGCAACGACCGGCCGTCCTTATGAGAAGGTCGTCCATGTGAAACATTCCTACCCAAAGTCAACTTACTCCCTAAGAATTCAACATTCTCGGACTTTGCGCCAAGCCGTAGACCCAAAGGATATTCGACTCGCGTTGGTATCAATAACAGCCCCTCTGAACATGATGATCAGATCTATGTAATGAGTCCTAGCCCGAGCTGCCGTCGGCTTCGCTTACACACTATCGTCAAGTTATGCTTAAGCAAGAAGTCCCGCTGTCCTACGGAAGTGCCACTGGCTAAGGTAGTATCAAGCTGCTGGCTCTAGTATGGCTGCACAGGGCAATGCCTCTTATCAGCGACGTGTTGCCGTCGAGGCTAGGCGCTGGGACGTGAAGATGATTCATATGCGTAGGCGATTGCCGCTTTGATGTCGACAATGAAACCTCTGATGATGCACTCTTGCCAATCGTACCCTCCGGCGCCTAAACTGCAGGCCCCGGGAAGGAGCGAGCAGGCAAGAAGTAGGAATTGTCAAGCAGGCAGGTGAAGGCGCAGAGCAGAAAGACATCAACCCTGCCTTGACTTTAGTGTTTGCTGCAAAACTGCCACTGCTGATCCTTTTTTCCCGCCTTGCTCTCATTCATACCTGTCCTCATAGCCCGCACCGGTCTGGACATGCCCATAAGAAACTGTAACTTACGTTTACGGAATACCAGTGTTGCCGGCAAACTTCGATGGGGCATCATTCCAACTCCCCATACACTCGGACACTGGACATCAACAGCCGGATCATCAAGAGATTCTCGCTGGCAAGAGGAGGATGACACTGTCGGCCTTTTGGATATTTAGGATGATACCACATCTTCAGCACCGATCAACCTCCAAGCAGGGAGAAATAGTACTTCAGCATCGCCGTGTCCGCCATCGATCCAACATCACTCTTACAGCTGACGTGCCGGATGCAGAGGTCGGAAGAGGGGCCGACGGCCTATAAATGCTTCCTTCGAGCAGATGACCAAGAAAGTGGTTCGTTCCGCCAACTGTCTGGCTTCGAGGCGAGATGACGTGAGACCAAGTCTCTATTCCTACGCGGGCGCGCAAGCATGACGGCAGGGACGGGTACGAAGAACGATGAGACGTGGTGTAAGTGAGCTGCCGTCAGCTCAGCCTAAATGGCTATTTAGCCGCCTGCTGCCGATCAACATAGCTGGTCCCGCACTGATTGCAGCCATACCAAGCAGTGGCGAGAGGCGAAAGCTTGAGGCGGCTATCGTTGCACGCTCATTCTTCCTCCGCTTGCCCCTCCATGAGTTGCACAGAGGCTCAAGTGGTAAGTCTCTCGGAACGATGAACCCTAGTAGCACACATTACCCCGTCATATCCATCTATTTCAATCTGCATGCATTCAAACTAGCACGCGCTGCTGCGCGTCGACGTCTGTCTGTGCAGATGCAAAGAGGCCTTGCACAGCCAAAGCGAGAACGCAAAGTGGCTTTCAGCGGAGCTGAGGTGCCACGAAACCTCTCGGTTGCGTCGGATTTGGGCGTTGCGGCCGCACCTTGGAGCCAACGGAGAAAACATGCAGGCCAGGGTGGCGGTCTGCACATCAGCCGCACGTGAAGTCCAAGTCACTGGATGAGGGCAGAGACCGCAAACTACTGTACGAGGAGCAGCTTCATGCTGGACCCGGGGAGCCAGTTCCGCAATAAGAACTAGCCTGCGCTGTGGCGTCGCGGTCCTGGACTTTTGGAGAGCCAAGTGAGGGCAATGAGAGCCAAAGCCCATGCAGAAGGACTAAACCATGTGTCTTGGCACTGCAAGGACACGCGTAGCTAGCATTGGGGTCCAACTGGCTGTAGAGCTGCAGATGCGCCATCAGACGACCTGAACGCCACGAAGGAGAGTAAACGCCTAACCTAGGCAGCTGTTTAGACTCTCGTGCATTCAGACGTCAGAGATTTGCACCAAACTAGGCTCTGAAGGCCGCACTTCGTCGCTCAGGCAGCACTTTTCAAGGCAGGCCTGGGAGCGGCGGGCGCAAGCGGTACTTAGTCGCAGGAGGTTGCTCAGCTATAGGTACGCCTTGGAGTCGTATCGTCAGTCCCGGGATACAAAAATGCAGCAGAAGCGAGGAGAAGTCATGGAATCCCGTTATTCTTGGCGGTACGTGCGACAACATATCATCGTTGCAAGCTGAGCTACGTGCATACATGCGCAGGGTAGACAATACCGCTCGGGCAAATCTCCCCAAACCTCCATTTCTAACTTGCTCTGAACCTTCAGTCCGAAGCAGGATCTCTCCGAACAATGGGGAACTGCACCTTGTTGGCCCCGTCACCTTCTGCCCTCTGTACTGTTTATGCTTCTGGCTCATTTCGTTCGTCGAGGACAGCACGGAACGGAACGGCCGTCTGACACTGCAGCTTGAGGCAAGCCATCAGCCACCTGCCAACGACGTGCGTGAGCATCGGCCTCATGGCACATATCCTACCCTGCCCTATCATGCCACACCCCGCTTGCTCGTGTCAGAGGGCACTGTGGACTACGGACTAGAGACAATATTGCTGTTGGCAGGCTGGCGGGGCTGGACAAGCGCGCAGCAGCAACGGCCGCCCCCATAGAGGAGGGGGGCTGTTCATGGCATTTCATACAGGCCTTGCACGATGTCCTGTTTGCATACGAAGCGTACGGTATGTAAGTGCGCAGCAGTGTCGGTGGAACAGAACTGATTCCTTGAGACATCTTTGTCTGCCAACAACATGCTCACACAACGACGATCCACGAGGCAGAGATAACTGACAGTTGGCAGTCGGGCTACAGGGGTACCAATTCGAGGAAGACGGGCGATTATCAGCAACAACCTCGGTCAAATGGGCTTCTGGATGGAGAGTACCTTGTTGACTTTCAGCTGGCCTCGTCAGCTTCTAGAAGAGTAGCGTGAGACACGGACGAGCCGGGCCGCGGGGACGCACCATTCGGGACGAACGGGTGGATCTAAGTTAGTCTCTGCTCGGTGGCGGGCGCAGGTCATCGAAGCAAATGTGCTTCGACCCTTGGGGCGTACGGGTGCGTATGAGGCTCAGAAGTGCAATTGAACGGACGGATCGTCGTGGTGGCCGACGAAGAGGCGTATTGGTCCCACATCCGCGGCGCCATAAACCGGTAACACGCACCATCTCACTCGCACCACACCACCATGCCACGTCCAACGAGACGCACGCCACACACGCCCCCGGCCGACTCCAGGGCGTCAGTCACTCCATCAACCAAGCTCCCTTTTTGTCTTGAGCGGGCCCAAATGTGACAGAAAGTTGGGTTAGGTCAACATGTCGTTTCTTTCTCTAATTTCGCTCAAGTTGCCCTCTTGGGACGTTGTCCTGCCTCTCATGGTTCCTCAATGACATACCAGGGCGGCACCTTTAAGCTGAGGCCTCGACTGGTCGGCCCGGCGAGAATACCTCCTCGCCTTGCGTCCTCGCCACCAGCCCTATAGCACATATGCCTGGAGCACGGTTTCTTCCAAGAAGCATTTTGCACTGAGACAGCTACCTCGGTCGGTTGCTAATCAACCACCGGCGTCTCATTGACTTGCAGCCTCTGAGAACCCAAATCCTCATTTGATGACAGCACTTCGACCCTGGACTCAAAAGAGGGGGCTTCCCCCACACGGCGGATCCAACGTCTATATACTCCGTAACTTGTTTCAATGAGAGGAGCTATAGAACGGCATCGTACCCGGGCCGCCATCTCCTACCCGACCCCGGCCGACCTGCATATGGACATGCAGACAGTCGTCACCGCCAGCACTGCCGCCTTTGACAGCCGACTGCCAGAGCAACTGCACCACCATCAAGAAATTCCCGGCATGATATCCATCTCAAACAAGAAATGTGCTCACGCGGCGACGCACCAATGTCCGTACCTCGCAGACTCCAACTCGAGTCTCTGCGCACCATGCGCGGTGGCTGCGGCAAACGGCCAGCCCTGCTCATAGTGCAGCTCGACGACGAAACGACGCAGCGGCAGTGAGCGGAACACGCAGCTTGATCCTACACGGGCTATCGATCGCCTTCTCAAGTAGAGGCTCGTGGTATCCACAACGTTATCCATCCACACCGGCCCCGACTTTGTACAACGTAGCGACGTGGAGAACAAAAAGTACAGGCGGAGAACATGGCCCGGTGAGCGGGATGATGTCGTTGACGAGAAAAAGAGGGTGCATCTGGCGCAAGCTGAACCATGCGGAATTCATTGATAACGGGCGGCTTTTTCTTTTCATATCGGGCAGCACAGCTACGAAGCAACTCCGAGGCATGGAAATGGTTGGTCAGCTGGCTCGGAGACATGTAAGATAACGTGGATTCAAGATTTAGTATTACGCCTACAAGACTCGTCATCGCGGATCTCGGGCCTCCGCATGTTCGCTCAGTCAAGATGTTTAGAAATGCCAAGTTCACGCTACCTTGTTAGTTGGCTTTGAAACGATCCCTATCCTGGAGTACCAAAACGGCAACCTTGGATGATAGCAGAGATTGGGCCTTGAACAATGCGTCTTTATTTCACTGCAGTTTGGAAAAAAGAAAGAAAGCATATGCAGACGATTTCAAGGTAGAACGGCTTTGGTTTCTTCTCAACCCAAGCTAACCGACAGCCTAGAGATGATATGGCTTATACGTTGGGATGGTTGGCTGGGTTGCCACGTGGTTAGGCGGCCAGTCGCGCTGCAGATCGGCGGTGAGGTGAGCTGAGAGCATGACGCGCCGAAACAAGCACATGCAAGAAAAGGAAGCAAATGTGGCCACAGTGAGCAATGCTGTTGTTTGACTTCACATCTTCGTTCATGTCCAATGTCATTTTGGTATATAATCCATGAACCATGGCCATCTGTGCATGTTTGCCTCAGAACTCCAGTCATATAACATCGTTCTTGGCCTTGTTACCCAAGCAGGCTGGCAAGATACCAAGTATGTATTGCTAGCCACACAGTGGCGCAATGAAAATCTCATCGAGACATGCGTCTCCATATAGTAAGTCTACCAAACGTCCTTCCCCAAAAGAATAAGTGGTTTCGATCCCGAGCGCGGAAAGTGAAGAAGAAGAAGAAGAATTTCCGGTCGAAAGAGGAGAAGTGAAGTGAAGTGAAGTGAAGCGAGCGTGATGCTTGCTGCTGCCATCTTAGAAGGCAGCGACAAGAGCGGCAGCCAGGGCAGCGGCGAGAACGCCTGTCTGGGTTTGGAAGCTGCCGGCAGCAGCGGTAGGCACGGTTGCGGGGATCGTCGTTGGGGACGTGACCACCTGGATCGAGGTCTGCTGGGTGGGCTGAACCGTGACGATAGTGGTGGGAGGAGCGGTGCCAGCAGGGCCGACGCTCGTGGTCGAGTTGGAGACGGACCAGTACATGGACGACAAGCACGAGGTCGTCGAAGAGGTCGTCGAGTTGATGGAGACCACAAAGGTGGTCGTGGGGGCAGCTGAGGGGGTGGTCGGCGCAGCCGAGGGAGTAGTAGGTGCAGCCGAGGGAGTAGTAGGTGCAGCCGAGGGAGTCGTAGGCGCAGCTGAGGGAGTAGTAGGCGCAACCGACGAGATGATGGGCTCAGGGACGACGCTGGTGGTGGACGACGTCGAGGACAACCTGGCCGGGCAGTCGGTGACGGTGGGGTGGCACGACGTGATGGTCAAAGTGCGCGTGGTGGTGGACGTCTGGGTGGTGGTGGTGACGGCGCCTAGGTCCTGCGCGGCGGCCACGGCGGCGAAGAGAGTGATGAGTCCGGCGGAGTACATCTTGAATGATCGTCGAGGTCTGGCGGGAATAGCTCGGTGGTGTGGTTTCAGTAGGGGAGGCTGTCGAACGACCAGCGACTTTGGGTGTCTTAAACAAGGCGGAATTCTGAAGGAATGAGAGCGAACGGGGTGCGCAGCAGCACGAGTATCTCGTCGGAGGAAGGGAGTGAAAGGGCGAGTCGTCGAGACTGGCGAATGAAGCAAAGAGCGTGTGACTGATCGTGAGAGAGGGAAGATCGTCCGCGATGCAGGCGACGGGGAACTGCAAGGACTTATCTGCCCTCTCCTCACTGCCGCGAACGACTCTCAGGCAGCCGAAAACTCTGACAGCCCGTGGGGGCCAGTAAACGACTCGCAATAGACGCAGTCACCTCAGGACCCTCCCACCCTTGCAGGAGAGACGACAGGACCGCTGTCTCGTCTGCCACTTGGGCGCCCAACCGTTGGCGCCGGGCCCGGTGGTGGATCGGAAAAAGTCGAGCGAGGCGTTCAGGGCACAGGCTGTGATTGGCCGTATGCGCGGCGGGAGCCCGCTGTGGATGGCGGGATGCACCATCGAGAGCCTCTGACTGGTCGTACCTGCAGGACGGGACCGGGATGGGGCCCTGCCGTGCTGCTAATCGGGAGCGCTGGTTGCTGCTGGTGCCTGGATGGAGAGCAGAGGAGGCCCATGGCGGTTGGATTTGGCCTGGATCGGGTGGGTGGCACGTTCGCTGCTTGGCCGCCTCCACGAATACTCCGCTCCATTTGTCCGTACCTAAGGGAATGGAGCTCGAAGGAGCGACTTTATGGCATGGCGAGCAGCAAAGACGCCTACCGCACCTGGCGAGCCGAGCTGCAAGCATGTCGACTTTGAGCGCTGTTTGTAGAGGCTCACTCCGAAGGCTCCCGGCCATTTGCTGTACTCGTATGTCTGAGGAAGTGGCCCGCGCCCCCTGGTCGTGTCTAGAACTCGGCGCACGTTGCTGGAGGCGGCTGATTGCTGCACTCTAGGTGAGGCCACGGGCGAGGCAGTGAAACGGCGCCACAGGATGAAGGGTGGAGGAGGGGGCCGCGAAGTGGCCTGCTCGCGATGCGTTAGGCATCTCGAAGGCGAGCGCCCACGGATAAATGGCGCTCTCACTTCCCAAATCAAGTGGGACGAAACACTGGCCAACCTGCCACTGCAATCACGTTGTGAAGTCGTGGCTGGCCCGAGAAGGTGGCCCAGGCGGTGTCTGGAACTCACGATGCGCCGAAGAAGGCTGTTCATAGGGCGCCCCAGGAGTCTCGGTCTCGGGTTTCCCGGAGGACCATCTCGCGTGAAACAGAACAGCGATGATGAGTCGGGCTTGCGGGTATTTATTAGCCGGCCAGTCGGTGTCGAAACGCAGCGCGACAGGATGCTAACGACCTTGTTCACCTGCGGCCCTCGAGGGCGGGAGAGCAGGATAAGGGCGCTTAGTCATTGGATTCTGGAGTAAGTGAACAATGACCTGCTGGCCCAAAATGATCAGCAGTGACGCGCATGGCGGACGTCGTGCAACGATGATTACTTAGACGGCGCAAGCTCTCATACGAGAAGCATGTCATACCAGTGATGCATCATCGCTCGCTGTGCGATCGTGGTGGTGGAGCGTTGCCCGCAGTCGGCCTTTTTCCAAGTGCTCAACTTGACGCTTTTATCCGAGGCCGCGTGCACGAGCTTCGTTGGCACTTTGGCCTTGCACGTCTCTCTCTCTCTCCTTTTCTTTTTCCATCCCACTTTGTCAACATGATTTTGCAGCCCTCGTCGGGCAATAAGCGCACCTAGGTAGTTCCCGGGCCCGTGACTTTGGGTGGCTCGACAACGCTAGACGACCAGCGGCTTATACCGAAGCACGTGTCAGACACGCTCGCAGCGACGCCCATGATTCTGCCCTTCATATTCTTCCGTTGCCTCGACATGCTCGTCCATGCTCGTCTGCCGAACGCATAGTGTTTGATGTTTGTCCTTGCTGCTACTCCTGTGACGCCATGTCGTTGCTACCCCGCCCCCGCTGTTGGGCTCCGCCATCGACGTCGCGGATCCAGCTCCAGCTACAGCTCCATCTGGCGTCATCTCCTGACGTTGCCATCTCATTTCCCCCGTAATCAAACAACAACCTCGTACCCGAGCCTCGATACCCAAGCGTTTTCGCTCCCCTTTCTCTTTGCATTTTGCTTTTGCTTGCTCTTTCCAGCCACACTGGCCCTGAACTCACTATGACGACGTACTCGACGGACCCGGCGCTCTACATCTTCACCTCCCTCACCGCCGGCTCCTCGCACATCGTCACCGCCACGTCCCGCCTCGAGACAATTCTGCGCGCCAATCGTGTGCCTTTCAAGGCTGTCGATATCGCCACAGACCAGAAGGCGCGTATGCTATGGGGTCGCCGCGCGGGCAAGGACGGGGAGGGACGGGCGCGGAAGCTCCCTGGGTTAGTCCAGGAGGGATTGATTCTCGGAGTATGCATTCGCAGAGCCTTCAGATACATTCCTCCATTCTCCTCTGCTAATTCTATGCCTCTGCATTAGGACCTCGTCGAAATCGAAGACTGGAACGAGTACGGCGAGCTCAAGCAGCATGTCAAAATCTACTACGACGAGCATACCATCCCTTCCATCAACGACAAGCCTCCCGAGCCCCCGAAGCCCAAGAAAAAGCCAGTCGCCAAAGCCGCGCCCGCAGCCGCACCTGCTCCTCCAGCTCCCCCCGCTCTCGAAACCAAAGATAGCAGCAGCAAGCCCAAGACAGAGGACAAGGCCACGGCCAAGGCCGACTCGGCAAAGGCCACCACCGTGCTGCCCATGCGGAGCGTCGCCGACGAAGCAGCGCAGAAAGCTAAGGAGCTTCGCCTCAAGAGTCTGCGCGAAAAGGTCCACGGGAAGAAGCCGGAGGCAGTCGCCGCTTCTGCCGAGCCCAGCACCCCCCACCCCAACAAGACGGCCCCCGCCGATAAGGAAGAGAGCATCGAAACGAAGCCCGGCCCCAGCGACAGTGAGGCTGCCGGCCTGCAGTCTCCTACCAGCGGCACATGGAAGGACGCTTCGCAAGTTGAATCTGCCCGTGAGCCCATCCAGGACCCCACAAGTGGGCGGTGGCGACGGCGCTCCGTCGAGATGAGCGCCGTAGCCGCGCCAGCAAGCGAGGCGGGAGCTGAAAAGCCTGAGTCCGAGGTGGTAGCAAAGGAGGCGGGAGTTGAAAAGTCTGACTCCGAGGTGGTAGCAAAGGAGGAGCCCGAGTTGGAGAAGGAGAAGGAGAGCGCGGAACCGAAAGTGGCGGGAACGATGACGGCGGAAACAAAGACGGGAAAGAAGGGGCAAAAGGCAAAGGACTCTGAAGAGGAGTCCGAGTCCGAGGACGAAGACGAAGACGAGGAGTAGGCAAAGATGAGATCGGTAGCGGCCAGCAGATAAGTTTTGATTCAGTCGACAGGCACAGCGAGCGTTCATCTAGAGAGGCTGTGTAGCATCCACATTGGGAATTCAAAGTTACTCAACTATACAGGCAGCTTCAAGATATGTGATGTACATGGATACGTCTCCCGGACATACTTCCCAGGAGAAGGGTATATCGCACAATATGCTGCTGCTCCAACACGTACTCCCGCATTCTCATGCTGCACAATGTTTAATACAGTCCGTCATCATCGCTCGTGGTTCCGTCTTGGAATCCTGCAATCACTTTTCCCTTGCCCTTGGCCCGTCCGTTGACGGCCCCGCCCGAACCGTCCTCTTCCGAGCCGTACTCATCATCACTCGTCAGGGCAATGGCTTTGCCCTTGCCCTTGCCCTTGCCAGCTTTGCCCGCACTGGCAGAGCTGCTCACTCTATTCTTCAGCGGCGGTGGCGCTACGAGCTTGCGCGGCTGTGCCGCAGGTGCTGGCACGTCCTTGACGCCTTCAAATGTCGCGCGGACCTTTTCGTAGTGCGCCAGCTCGCCGGCGCTGACGCTGGGAATCAGCTCCTCGTGCGCGGCCATAAAGTCCGCCTCGGTGACCATGACGGCAATGTCCTCTGGCGTTGCATAGTGATCGAAAAAGTACGCCGTTGAAATGTCGTGCTTGCCGCCGCGGTCGGCGTTGATGGCTTTGACCTTGGCATCAACGCCCGCAGCCTGTCGCGTGACGGCTTTGAGCATGGCGTCACTGCAGAGCGCGTAGAAGTCGGCGCCCGTGTAAGTAAAGGGCAGGCGCTCGGAAACGGCCTTGAGCGAGACGGAAGGATGAAGGGTGAATCTGCAGATGATTAGTCTTTCAAGGAGCCGAGTGGACTTGCGGGAGACTTACTTTCGCGTGAGTGCCTCGAGGATGGTGAGCTGCTTGTCGTGCGTGTCAGAAACACCAAGATAGAGCATCTTGTCGAATCGTCCAGGACGGAGCAGGGCCTGATCCAAAAGATCAGGTCTGTTCGTCGCACCAATTACAAACACTCCCCCGGCGTCTTCTCCGCCCGACATGCCGTCCAGTTCCGCCAGGAGCTGCGATACGATACGGTCCATGACGCCGCCGCTGTCGCCCTGGTTGCCTCGTTTAGGAGCAACCGAGTCGAGTTCGTCAAAGAAGACGACGCATGGCCGGGCATCTCGCGCTCGCTGGAATACTCGTCGCACGTTGGCCTCGGACTCGCCAATGTACATGTTGAGGAGCTCGGGGCCCTTGACGCTGAAAAAGTTGAGGCTGTACTCAGTGGCGATGGCCTTGGCTAACAGCGTCTTTCCGGTGCCGGGAGGGCCATAGAATAGGATACCAGAGCGCTTCTTCATACCCGAGGCGAACAGCTCTGGCCGCTCCAAAGGCAGTTGGATGGTCTCTGTGACGGCGTCCTTGACGTTGCTTAGGCCGCCGACATCGTCCCACGTCACGTTAGGGATCTTGGGGGCGCCGATTGAATCCGAGAAGTTCTTCCGAGCAGCCTCGACAGCAACTTCAAAGTCTGCCGCAGTGAGGCTCCGCACCAGAGGGCCACCGGCGACTTGCACGTCTCTGACGGTCACGGCGGTGTCACCGCTGCTCGTCTTTGTCGACAGCTTCTCTAGACGGGCTTGTCTGGCAATGGAAGCACGTTCCACGACATCCACCAGATCGCCAGCCACCAAGGCGGCTGTTTTCAAGGCGACAGAGTTGAGATCAATGGAAGGATCAAGGCTGACGCCCCGGTCATCCAGGACTGTTCGGAGGATGGCCTCTCTCTCAGCTTCATCAGGGGCGCCCATTTCAAGCTCGTGCGAGAATAGACCCCGGACACCATCCGGTACTTGGTCCACTTCGTTTGTGGTTGCGATGAGAACTCGCGTCTCCTCCAATATCTCCTTCACGGTCGACTCGATCCGGTCCGCAGTGAGTGCCTCGACATGCTGGATCAAAAGGGCACAGCAATCCGGGCCACAGCTCATGGCCCGGTCGGCTCTGGTTCGTAGGAAGCCTTCTGTTTTAACGTCGCTCCCGGTCCCTCCTCCTTCGCTAAGAATATCATACGCATCAATCGAGTATGTGTGCAGGCCGATGTCTGCACAAGCGGTCGTGGCTAGAGTCGATTTCCCAATGTTTCGGTGCGTTGACGTCAACAAGATGGCAATTGGGGGCATCTTAAGATGGATGGCCCTTTGACTCGTAGCTGCAGCAATGAGTTCTCTTAGCTGCCGCCTCAGAGGCGAGACATGTTGTTGCTTGTGCTCTACCAGTGTCGGCAATGTCGGATCCGAGCCTCGCCTGGGAGCATTCTTCAGGCCCAGGTAGTATGGCCACGTACTGAAGTTCCTGCCGGGAATCCGGCTCGTCTCAAACCCAGACCCATGCATGCCGACCGTGGCGCTATCGATGCACGCGACTGAGCCCCAGAAAGACTCGGCGGTGCCATCCTCATCCTCGTCTGCCTTTTGTATTTGGATGTGCCCGACCTTGAACCAGGCGACGCTGTCAACGTGCGATGAAGAATGTCCATTCTTGTTGCTGTCGGCAGTCAAAGCCATTACGTCGTCGACTTCAGAACCGCCAGCTCCGGGACCTTCTTGGAGAACTCGGCCCAGCTGTGCGTCAACGGGGACGGCTATCAAGTCGCCAGTTCGAACAAGACGAATCTTTTGCGCAAAGTACCGTTTCAAGCCGCCCAGAACAGCCGTTTGGTAGGCGCGCTCGGCCGAAATTGGGGTTCGGATGTGATGGATCGCAATGTCCTTTGCATATGGCGGGTGTGATGCACTTGCAAACCGGGGAAGAGTACCTTTGCCCTGGTACGACGACTTTCTGAGAGCTGAGATGCGCAGATGCGTAGCGTCGTTGATGTTAGCGAGAAGTATCGGGGAGACATAGACGGCTGGGCTGGTCGGCCGTTGCACCTGCGATTCGAAAAAGGACAACTTTCGCTCCCCTTGCCTCGAGCTTGGGATCCGGGTAACTGGACGCTGTGAGTATCCTTCAGGGAGGCCGTAGACTCTAACAGGGCGCCAATCTGACGTCTCTGGCTCGGCCTGCCCGAAGCTTCCAAGTCCAAATGCGCCAAATCCATTCGTTGGTGGCTCCTCCGCCACCTCTATCCTTGCCCAGTCTCCGGAGAAGCAGCCAATCTTGGGCAGTGAGGTCATGTCGACGTAAATTCTGGCCTCCTCGTCCTCCTCGACTGACGGTTTCGGATGTAGAAGGTCCGATGGCATGGGCTTCAGCAATCCCTGTGCCTTGAACAAGCGACCGCGAGGTCGGTCGGGCCTGGCTGTGGCCGAGGTGAAGTTGGAGAAGACGGATCCAGGTGTGGCGGCTCCATTCGTCTTTCGCCCGCGAAGAGTGCCAATGGTCATTGGGGTCCCTGGTACCATTGTTCCCAACCCGCTCACATTGGTAGGTGGGAGAGCTGGGGCCTGCAGTGATATCATGTCGTCCATTGAGTCGTCTGAAAGCTCGTCCTCTTGCTCTAGCTCCGACGCTTCAGTTTCCGTGTCGGTTGCAGTCTCGTTCTCGTCGGCGCGTGCGTCGGTGCGATAGCGTTCCTCGGCGGCCGAAAAGAACTGATCGGTGTTGGCTTCGTCTTCTTCAGCGACGCCGTTGAGCCGATGGCCTGCTGCCATTGACGCCTGGCCCCGTGCTTGTCTTGTGTGCACCCTCCCGCGCATCAGCACAATCTTGGTTGCGTCGGTAAGAACACCCTGAGCCACTGGCTCGCAGAGCATGATCTTGCCTGGGTTTGGTGGCACATGCGTGACGTGGTGTGGAGCCAGCGGCAGGGGAAATAGGTCTCCGACATGGACAACTTTTAGGCTGGCCAAGGCGGTTCTGATGGCTGTCGTCAGGTGCTGCTCCGTTGTCATTTCGGACATTGGCTTGCCCCGGGGCTTAGCGGGGTGCTCTCTGAAGAATGTTCCTTCGCCATTCTCCAGTCTCTTGGTGGATTCGCTTTCCAGACTCACGAAGACGGTCTCGAGCGGTAAGGGGGCAACGTCGAGCACGAGAATCTCGATGCCGCTGCGACTGTAGCTAGAAAGCTTGGACGGCGCGACTTGTTGCAGTGTGATGGCAAAGCTCTGTAGAGCTGGCGACGACGGCGAGAACTGAATAGTCGAGTGTGCTAGTGCAGCGGACCGCACGACGGGGACAATGGACCAGGCGGTGTCGGACGGAATCGCATTGGGCGCCCAAGGCGAGACGGCAACATGGTGTATCTGGGTCGACTGCTCATCCTCAGAGTCTGTATCCCACGAAGGGCGATTAGCAAAGAACATGCTTATGAGCTCGGTCTTGACGTACTGGCGCGGAGGTGCGGAAAGAGGTCGGCAAAGAGGTCCTCGGACAGGATGCCGACGTCGCCCTTGATGTGGTCGTCGAGAACAAGCCTAGCGGAGACGGCAGGCTTGTCTTGCCTCCGTCTACGACCTTGTTTCCTGTGCGAGACAGCTGCCGCGGCGCCTGCAGCAGCCATCTTGTCGGCAGCGCGGAGAGGGTGACGGACCCCCGGAGCTTGGAGGAGAGCGAGCAACGAAAGCTTTAAGCACCCCGCGACGACAAGACCATGGCGCTGGTCGTGACAGACTGGAGCTTGGATAGGGCGCGCGGAGAGGGACAAGCAGCTGTAGCTGTCGCGTTGTTGCTCGTAGGTCGCGATGGGATGCGCTGTGGAAGAAACGCGGAGAGCCGATGTCGTCGCCCAGGGTCGTTCGGCTGAAGCCCGCGGGTTATTGATGGTAGGCCTCGGCTTCGGGGTCCGCTGCCGCAAATGGCAATGGATCCTCCACCAGCTTATTAGCGAGGCCAGGCTCCACCGCAGCGGCGACGCAGCCCCTGGCGCTTCCTCAGTTATCCCGCTCTCCGCATCGTGACGGGAGGCACGAGTAATTAATTATCCGCCTCCTTTAACATCCAACGTTGCCTACAGGTACGTGCAATTAGCCAAATACGGATAGGCATTCAGTTCGACTCTTACCATCTTCATACGCTGCATTGTTCACCGTGGCAGCAGCATCTCAAATATGCCCGGCTCTGGGTGCGAGCCCGTGCCCATCCTCGAGGCATCAGGGTGCTGTAATTGAATGATTCCTCATCGATTCGAAGGTCAAGGCATCTTCACCTCACTCAAAGGCCCTCCTCCGTGCTTGCATCGCACCTCGCCGTTGGTCGCAACTTCGCGCGCCGCTCGATCCACAACGCTCAAGATGGCCTTCACATGCTTTCTGCTTGGCCTTCAGCCACATTATGGCCGGCCCCACGATGACGCCAAGCGCGCATCTGGGGTTGGATTGGACACCCCTGCCGCATGCTCTTGGCCTTGGAACGCCTGCAGTGCGCTGATGGTTTGGGTTTGGCTTTGGGGGAGCCGACCAAGTGCCAATCAAATCGACTCTTGAACAGATTCGGACCGTCGCCAGGATCGACGCCTGGGCGGCAGAGCCATTTGCGTCAGCGGCCAAAGGGGGCAAAGTTGGCATGGACGGCTGGTGAGTTTGCGCAAACTTCAGGCGCCAGCTTGCCTTTTTCTTCCTCCTGTTCTCTCGCATCCTCTCCATCTTCACCTCTCAGCGCATTCGAATTCAGCTTGCAGGGACTTGCCGACGTCGAGGCTTCCCTTCAGCCATATGCCGCGACTTGTCTTCCAAACCATTCTCAGAAACAATGGGCGAGCTGTTCACTGCCAAAGAGCAGAACAATCTCGAGCAGCCGTCACTTTCGCCGTCGAAACTCGCCCAAAATGCCGTCGAATTTGCGCAACAGGCCGAAAAGCTCTCCCACAAGCATCCCAGCGGCGATGACCCCGATGTCGCCATCCAGGCGCACTTCGTGACACCGCACGACGCCGTCATAATCACATCCGACGGCAATCGCTTGCCGGGTGTACCATTGCAGGAGGCGCATAAACTGAACATTCTGCGAGAAGAGCTGAAGGGCAAGCCTGAGACAGTCGAAATAAGAGAAGGCGACGAGACCATGGACAGGATATCAAACACCGCCTACGACGGAGACCAGGACCCCAAAGTCGTCCAGCTGCCTAAAAGGAAGAATGGCAAGTCGCTGCAAAAGTCGGCCGGCGGGACGTTGCGGCGGTCGATGCCCCCGTCTCACACAAACCCTTTGTTCCCCCCTCTTCCTCTATACGGTCCGCCGTCGACACTGCGGAACATTCAGTGTCTGTTCTTCCGCATCTCGTCCTTCTTCCTAAGCTTGGCGTTCCTTGCCGCCATTGTTCTCGGCGCACTCTTTACCAGCATCCCCGGCTTCACCAATAAGCTGTTTCACAAGGCTACCCTACGAAACATTGACAAGAAACGGCCTTGTTACGAAGAAGAGCAGCGGCGCGCAGACGTCAGGAAGCAGAAGCGAAAGGCATGGGAGCGAAGGTCGTCCGCAGAGAACATTGGCGCAGATCAAGAGGGCATCGCCGACGAGTTTCCGCCAACTGAAGGCGGCAAGGACCCCATAGTATGCGACGTTGGGTACTACGCGAGACGAGTTGGCCTCGACGTCGAAGAATTCAAGGTGCAGACCGAGGATGGCTTCATAATTGACCTCTGGCATGTCTATGACCCCAAGGAGTATACAAAACTGGACGAGCAGAGCCGAGCTCAACAGGGACCGGATGTTTTCGAAATGTCCAAGAAGCGACTCAAAGACCCGACAAACAAGCCAAAATTTCCTGTACTCTTGATGCACGGCCTACTGCAGAGCTCTGGAGCCTACTGCTGCAACGACGACGAGTCTCTTGCATTTTGGCTCTGCAAGTCGGGGTTCGACGTCTGGCTCGGAAACAATCGCTGCGGATTCAAGCCGCAGCACGTGCTGCTCGAGTACAGGGATCCCAGAATGTGGTGTTGGAATATAAGACAGATGGGTGTCTTCGATCTGCCTGCCCTCACCTCAAGGGTCCTGTCCGAGACTGGGTTCG
The DNA here is from genome assembly GCA_024340155.1 of Tolypocladium pustulatum. Lineage (NCBI taxonomy): Eukaryota > Fungi > Ascomycota > Sordariomycetes > Hypocreales > Ophiocordycipitaceae > Tolypocladium > Tolypocladium pustulatum. The sequence continues at coordinate 412,008 of JALHBY010000133.1, read as the reverse complement.
AGAAGCTTGGCCTCATATGCCATTCACAAGGGACAACACAGACATTTGTTGCTTTGGCAAAGGAGCAGCGGCCAGATCTTGGGGAGAAGCTTACCGTATTTTGCGCATTGGCGCCGGCTGCCTACGCTGGCCCCCTAATCGGCAAGATGTACTTCAAGTTCATGCGCGTCATTTCGCCCGGTTTGTTTAGGCTGATGTTTGGCATTCACGCCTTCATACCATTCATGATGCTGATGCATAGCCTTCTCAATGCTCGAATATACGGGTGGCTTGGGTACAAGGTGTTTTCGTTCTTGTTCAACTGGTCTGACGCGCGTTGGGATCGCGGCTTGCGGGACCGAATGTTCCAGTTCGCACCCGTGTACGTCAGCGCTGAGTCGATGCGTTGGTGGCTCGGCCGAGAGTGCTTCGCGAAGCACAAGTGCATTTTGGCAACGAAAGAGACGGTCAAGGCCGAAGAAAGAATGGACGTGGGCGGGGGTGGTGGTCCGAGCGGTTATGCAGAACGCTCGGCAGTCTCGACGCCTGCAGATGATGATCAGTCAGGTGGCACAGCGTGGTACAATGAGCAAGTCCCGCCGCTTGCGCTGTGGGTTGCCGGCAGTGATGATCTCGTGGACGGCCGGAGGCTTCTGAACCGATTCCAGAAGGGCCGAGAGCCGCACGTCAAGGTCGTACACAGCAAAGTCATTGACGAATATGAACACCTCGACGTGATATGGGCTCTCGACGCCGAGGACCAAGTCTTCAAGGAGATGCGCGAGGTGCTCTGGAAGACGTGCAACGTGCGCAATGTCTGCAGAGTCCCGACTGGATGCGAGACAGTTGGCGCGTGGGAGATGGAGACGGAAACTTTGAATAGTGTGGCCGAGAAGCAGACTGGCGACACACGCGTCTAGTTGACGTGCGTGGCCAACTCCTGCAGTCAGGACCATCAAGCCGAACAAGGGTATACCGAATGATAATGTTCTTGGTTGGGCGGCGTTGACATTTCTGACAGGAGTACAGATTTATGTTTTTGTCTGTTTGGCAGCGATGGTGTTGTGTATAGACAGCTGGCATGGGTATTCAAGGTATCTTGCACCGGGTAATTTGACTAAGAGCACATAAGTTATATATCAAGACGGCCTGTATGATTGGCACAGTGATTTGCAATTACTTAGTCTCCGTGACTTCTCACTTGATACCAAGGGTACTATGTTATTTGATTTTCTGCCCCTATCACTCTTTGACGCCTCTTCCAGGGCAAGGCGGAGCCGTGGTTCAAGAATGAGAGTCTAATTGCTCCGACTGCCACTATAGGGTTATGATGAACTCCATGGCTTCTTTGCTCAACTTCTTCGCAGCCTTGTGGCAATCCAAATCATCCGGTCCGTACACGCTCACCCGGCACGCGTCAATGTCCTTGTCGGCCAGGATGCGCTCGTACACGCGTGCAAAGTCGGACGATTTAATTTTGTGAGCGGCGCCGGCGCCCTCCTCGGCAACACTGGCGTCGAAGTCGACGAGGTATGACAAGAAGACCTCGTTGAAGCGCACATTTGTCGAGGCGTTTTCACGGCACGCAACATTGGCGAAGGAGTAGAGCGCACCTTGCGATATGGCCGTGACGCCTGCCAGGCCCATCTCGCCGACACCGCCGGTGATGAGCGTCCATGTGGCCTTTGGATGACCTTGCTCGAGGAGGTATGGCATGGTGGCATGGTAGGCAACTATTCGGAGTCAGTCCATGTCCTCCTGCTTCACTAATACGTGTAACCAGGAAGGGGACCGGGTCATCTTACGGAAATTTGACTCCATGCTAATCTTCATGACCTTTCTAAAGGTAGGCAATTCAATGTTCTGGATCGGAGTCGTCCAGTCCAAGAAGCCAACTGAGACGACGTCAGAGCCAAGCGCTTCAATTGAGGCACGTCGTCGGACACGTACCCGTAGAATAGACGTGCTGGAAAGCCGGCAGCTCGCCGGCCTTGACGCGGTCGACGACACTCTTGACGCCATTGTCGTCGGTGGGGTCGGCATCGACAAAGGTGATGGCGTCGTTCTTGCCGACGTGCTTGGTGACCTTGTCTTGGGCCTGCTTGTTGCGAACCACGGCGAGGACCTTGCGTCCGCTGCGCAGGGCGGCGGTGATGACGGACACGCCAATCTTGCCAGAGGCACCGACGACGAGAACAGTCTCCATTGTCACTGGAATGGCAGCGATGGTCGATGATGATATTTATTGGATTCTGTCTCAAGCAGCAAGATGTACGGATAACGCCAGACGGACATTTCGGGTGAAGAAGGGCGCTCAAAGCCCCTTTATAGATGAGCGCGACCGCATAGTGCCAGGCGGCAGCGCATCTCGTCATAGCATTGTAAAAAGAGTAACAATTCTCGCCTCGACGTCCCGGGTGCACCAACAACGCCGTGGAGGTTGGTCGGTTTGTAAGGAAGCTGCAGGTCGCGGCAGCGCATCCCCAAATCCGGGGCTTCCGCGCCGCGCGCCAACCCAACCTGGCAATGCCCGCGTACAGTAGTCGAGCCCACCAAGTCACCAACCCCCACTCGGCATCTCCCACTCTTCAGCAAAGCAAGCCACTGCCGGGTGGCAAACGGTCGCGCGAATCGATCTAGCCGGCCGCAAGCAGTCGTCAATATGATGAAAAGGGCTAACTGGTTTCGCGAGCGCCGTGGGAGCCTGGCCTGGCCATAGCAATCTGTCCAGACTCCAGAGACGGCACAATGCGAGTGTGTGTGCGCCACGCCGCCGTCGCTGTCTCATCGGCAGCAGAGAGATATTCTTCACGAAGCTGAACTGGGATGGGTCACCAATCCAATGACATCTGGGTATGCACACTATATTGCTTGCAGGGGCCGGCAACCATTGCGCTCCTAGCTTGTTGCTCACTCACGTCTAGGTCATGCGAGCTGTTGCAGATAAACAAGTGCAACTAGAGCGTCTTGTTCGTCTCTCGGCCGCGATAGCGTCCCGGAAGCCAACCAAGTCTGCCGACTTGCCGAGGGGCTCGCGCAAGCTCAGAGACAACCGGCGCCCCGAGTAAGCAAGCGAGGTACGAGTAGCGGAAGTGAAGCACCCAGGGCCCAGGACCAAGCCCGATGCAGCCAAGCAGAAGCCGCCGATCTGAAGATCGCGCCAGATGCCTCCCACCGCCTTCTCGAACGAGGATTGGACGCCCGCCGCTAATTTGAGGAACAGGTCAGGGAGCCAGGGGCCCTTTGTCGTCCGTTGTCAGTCAAAGACAGCCTTTTCGGCAGAGTCCGCCCGAGAGTTGCCGTCCAGGGCACCGAAGCGCAAGCCAGTTAGAAACACCGAGCCAGTTGTGTTCTATCGCGGAGCTGGCACCTACCTTATTCGTCGAGTGGTCCGGCCAATGGACGCCATGAGGACGACTCCTTCGAGCAGTTGCGAAACAACCCACTCTCTAGTCTTGTTTGCCAATTCTGTCAGCTGCTGGTCCGCGAGAAGGTTAAATACAGACCTCTGGGCGGCCAAGTTGGAGTCGAGGGCTCATCAAGCCTAAGGTCACACTCAACTGTCCAGCATGGCCTCCCTTCTCCACGCCCTGGCGCCTCTCCTGGCCCTATCTGGCATCGCCTTTGCCGACTCAGAGAGCTGTCCCGTCGATTCCCCATTGTCATGTCACAACACGACCGCCGTGGCAGACACTTGCTGCTTCGTCACGTCGGGCCAGCTACTGCAGACGCAGTTCTGGGATTTCAACCCCGCGACTGGGCCTGATGGTAACACATATCTCACCCCCTTGATAGTGGCCCCTTATTGACCACCTCTTGTATAAAGATTTTTGGACTGTGCATGGTCTTTGGGCCGACAATTGCGATGGCTCATACCCGACGCAGTGCGATACTGACCGCGCCTACACCAACATCACCGATATCCTGTCGGCGACGGGCGGCGGCGATACCCTCGAGTATATGCAGACGTACTGGAAGGACTACCAGGGCGACGATGAATCTTTCTGGGAGCACGAGTGGGGCAAGCACGGTACTTGCATCAGCACGCTCGAGCCAAGCTGCTACACCAATTACCAGCCGGGGGAGGAGGCGACAGACTTTTTCACGCGCACAGTCGCGCTCTTCAAGACGCTGCCGACGTACCAGTGGCTTGCCGACGCGGGCATCAAGCCGTCGAGCAGCAGGACGTACGCGCTCGCCGACGTGCAGGCGGCGCTGCAGAAGCGGCACGGCGCACCGGTGACGCTCAACTGCAAGGGAAAGGCGCTCAACGAGGTGTGGTATCACTTCAACGTCCAGGGCTCGCTGCAGCAGGGCAAGTTCGTGGCGGCGCAGCCGGACGGGGCCAAGGGCAAGTGCCCAAGCAAGGTGCAGTATAAGCCCAAGGAAAGCGGCGGCGATGGCTCGTAAGACGAGTCCGATTTGAGCTTTGCTCGCTAATGAGAGGGTTTCTTCATACGTGGGTGCTGCACTGGGATATTCGGCACATAAAGGATGCCTCTCGTGTACATACTATAGCTCGTCTCTTTGGCGGTCACTTCCGTCATTACATATCTTGACGCATCTATAAATACCGAACTTTGAGGTACGGAAGCACGTAGCTTTTTACCAAGCACTTTGCCAATCGAACACCTTGAGCTTCGAAAGCTTAGCAGGACGACAGCTCAAGACGGTAGCGGCACGCCACTAACATGAAGTGGGCGCCGACCCCATTCCCCCCCCGACTGGGGTAACGCGGGCAGATTCCGCACTGCCGCAGCAAGCGGTAAACTGATCGTTGAGGTCCCTGCTTCATGCGGCAATTGGTTCACATTTTCGAGACCTTGCAGCAGGCCTTTACGGCTGTGCAACCCAAACCATCGGGAAAGTGTTGCGATGTAAGAGCTGGGCATACATATGCGGGTGCCAACAGCGGGGGATTTTCCGCTTGCAAGGAAAAGTCAGTATAGCACGCTTATGAATACGAAGAACGTTGAACGGAGACGGCTCCGCCCTTGACTCCGCGGAAGATCCGTTGATTCCGTTTTGGCATTCATATTCTATCAAGAGCAGTAGCAATGCAGACAAAAGGCCAAATGAACGTCATGGTTTCGCAACGACTCGATAGTCTGCAGTTGGGTCTGATCCGTCTGAAGGGTCGCGGGCGAGACGACGACGTCAGGCCGAGGCAGCGACTTGTCAAGACGGGTGATTTGCTAATTCCTACACTGATCCAGCTTTCTCCAACGCTTTACGAGATCGAACCAGCTCTAAATAATTGCATTCGCTTCCGCTACAACTCACCGCCGACATGCTCTGTCGGCCGAGCACAAACGCCCGGTTGGCACACTAACACGCAGCCCAACGGACTAACAACATCCACCATGGCATCAATGGCTTGCCCACCAGTCCTTGTTGGCCAAAGAGCCCCAGGTTCCCCCGCATCCGCGCCTCCGCGTGCCGTGGCGCAACTCCAGCGTTCCCCCACGACTCGCGGCACCGTTGCAGCCTCTGTGGGGAAGCTCGCCTCTTGCGCCGAGGTCCAGAATGGATACCGTGCCGGGCCAAGCAGCAAGGCCCAGGGTCGGGGAACCCATTCATACCTGTGTACGAAGTACGAGTACGCGGCTACTTGATTGCAAGCCCGCTCATTGGGGAATTGGCACCTCGGCGATTGGACTAGGTGTGGCGGGAAGACTGAGGATGGCCCGGATCGGAGGCCCGCCCGAGGTCCCCATCTTCCGTCATGGACCACGATCGGGCCTCTTGTTAAAGGCCCGCCCACCCGTCGTCTTTTTCTGCGCCCGTGGCATCTTTGGCGTCTTCTGTCTTCTAGGTCATTGCCGTGCGTTTCTTCGTTGAACCTTTTCTCGTCGCCGTAGAAGCTGCATCGTGGCTTCGGAACTTCGTAGCGTCTCGGCGGCTCACCTACCCTCACCTTGAAGAATCTCGACACAAATCGCTACGATGCCCATCACATCGGCCTGGACGGACGTCGACGTTCCGTTGACGGACGTCTGGAGCATGTACATGGAGCAGCCCAGAGACTACCCCGACAACCACAGTAGGCTTCATCTCGGTCTCATACAGCGCCCCTGCTAACACTCATAGCCCTGCTCGTTGACTGCGACACCAAACGCAACTACACGTTTGCCCAGATCAGGGACCACTCCATCGCCTTCGGCAAGGGCCTCAAGCACGAGTTCAAGTGGGCAAAGGGCGACGTCCTTGGCTTCTTCTCTCCCAACAGCATCGACACCCCCATCGTCAACCTCGGCCTCCACTGGGCTGGCGGCGTCGCCAGCCCGGCCAACCCGACGTACACGGTCGACGAACTCGCCCATCAGCTCCAAGACTCGCAGGCCAAGGCCCTCGTCACGCAGAAGCAGTTTCTGCAGGTCGCCCATGCGGCGGCGCAAAAGGTTGGCCTGCCGCTAAATCGCATCATCCTCATGGGCGATGCGCGCGACGAGACGGGCGAGCACAAGCACTGGACAGATGTTACTGCCAAGGGCGCGTGGTTGCAGCCCGGAAAGCCGTCCATTGACCCGAAAAAGGACCTGGCGTACCTTGTCTACAGCTCCGTAGGTCACCAAGCCTTGCTGCCGTGAATACGCGATACTGACATGGCTTCAGGGCACCACCGGCCTCCCCAAGGGTGTCATGCTCACGCATTACAACATGGTCGCCAACTCGTACCAGGCGCGGCGTTTCGACATCAAGACGCTCAACTGGGACATTGACGCGCAGATTGGCGTCTTGCCCTTCTTCCACATTTACGTGAGCTGCTCCCCTCTCCCAGCATACCTGCTCCCTACCTCGGCCAGTGGAAAACTAACACCACATCAGGGCCTTGGAGTCGTCCTCAACACTACTCTATGCAGCGGCGCGACCTGCGTCATCATGCCCAAATTCGACCTGCAAAAGGCTTGCCAGCTGATCCAGGACCACCGCATCACCTTCTTGTACGTGCCGCCGCCGATTGTCCTCGCACTTGGTAAGCACCCCATCGTGGCCAAGTACGATCTAAGCTCAGTGCGCTGGATCAACTCGGCGGCCGCGCCGCTAAGCCGCGACCTCGTCGTCGCCGTCTGGGAGCGCCTAAAGATCGGCGTCAAGCAGGGCTACGGGCTGTCCGAGACAAGCCCCAGCGTGCACACGCAACTGCAGGACGAGTGGTGGCGCTTCCAGGGGTCCGTCGGCCGGCTGCTGCCGAATATAGAGGCCAAGATTGTGGACGAGGAAGGCAAGGAGGTGAAGCAGGGAGATGTGCGTAAAATCCACCATCAGCCGTGATGAAGACGACTTGCTAATAATGCGCATAGTCTGGCGAGCTCCTTTTGAGGGGTCCCAATATCTTCAATGGCTACTGGAGACAGCCCGAGCGCAACAAGGAGACCTTTACCGAAGACGGCTGGTACCGCACGGGCGACATCTTTTACGTCTGTCCCCGCGGCAACTTTTACATCACCGACCGCATGAAGGAGCTCATCAAGTACAGTACGCGGCACTCTGTCCTCCTCACATGCCATGCATCCTGCTAACACTCCTCTCCAGAGGGCTTCCAGGTCCCTCCCGCCGAGCTCGAGGCCAAGCTCATTGGCCGGGAGGACATTGCCGACGTGTGCGTCGTCGGCGTGTGGGACGAAGAGCAACACACCGAAATCCCGCGTGCGTATGTTGTTCTCCGCGACGGCGTCGAGCAGAGCGACGAGCTGGCCAAGGACATCATCGCCTGGCTGGGCGAGCGCGTCGGCCCCCCCAAGCGGCTGCGCGGCGGCGTGCGATTTGTCAAGGAGATTCCCAAGTCGCAGGCGGGCAAGATTCTGCGCCGGGTGCTGCGCGAGCAGGCCAAGAAGGAGGACGAGGGGCCCAAGGCGAAGCTGTGAGGCGGCCGTGTATGGGTGTATATATTGCATGCTGGGCATTGTATTGTACAGTAAAGATGACAAGTGGCCAACCTCGTGTGTCTCCAGGCCTATAATATGTTCGAAACCGTGAGCGTTGCGGCGGTCTAGCCCAGCCGCTCCGCCTCTTCCAGCAGCTTCTCGACGCTGAACCTCGAGTCCCCGTTGGCGAACCACTCCAGCAGCTTCCTCCTCTCGGCGGCCCTCTCCCTCCTCTCCCCCGTCAGCTCTCCATCCGCGACGTCCCAACCGCCGTAGAATCTCTGCAGGCACATGACGAGCCACTTGGCGTGGTCGGGCTGCACGCCTCGGTCTTCCATGACCTGGCCCTGCATCAGCACCAGGCCCTTGTCACCCGCCAAGTCGAGGTGGTGTGTGACGGTCGTGTGCGGCTGCGCAAACTCGCCCCTGGTCTTATACTCGGCAAGCTGCGTAAACAGCACGGTGCTGGTCCGCGAGGCCGCATCAAAGGTCCACTGCAGGAAGTGCATCTCGGCGCCCTGGCTCTCGTGCGGCACGGGGAGGACGAACTGCGGTGAGCGGCGGGCGAAGTCCTCCATGGCCTGGTATGTACCGGCGGGGATGACGGCGCAGATGTTTTGCGGTGAGTTGGCGTGTCGCAGCCGCCAGATGGCCGTCAGTTCCTTCTCGGGAAGCTCGCGCACCTTGTCGAGGTCTAGGATGTCGTCGAGCGCCTTGACGGCGGGCTTGTCCCCGCTCTTGGGTGGTAGTTTTGAAGCCGGAGGCTTTGCAGGAGGGGCCTCCGTTGCTTCTGACGGCAGCGGGCCGCGATTGGGCTGTGACACAGGCGTCTCGGGCGCCTGCGGGATGCTCGTGGCCGGGAACTCGACGGCGTCCTTCCTCCGCTGCTCCTCGATCTTGTCCGCGTAGGCCTTCTTCAGGCCTTCAATGCCGTCGTGGCCTTCTTGCTTGGCCTTGCTCTCGAGCTTGGTGCGGTACTTGTCAAGGACGGCTTGCGGCGGCTGCGTGGTCGCGAGGAAGCGCACGTCGTGGACCTGTGCCCATCGACGCTGGTGGGCGGTGCGGGCGGTGCGCAGCGGGCAGGTCGCCAGATGGCGCAGTGCGGGAACGCGGAGCGAGGCCATGGCGAGCGAACTGGTCTGCGCGATGCCCAATGTCGTGCGGCTGTCGATGGGGAGTTGGTGTTGAAGATGATGGATTGATCGAAGCTCCCGCAAAAGCGGCTGCGTCATGATCTATTCCGCAGCAACGAAATGTGGGGCTGCAGAACGTCTTCAATTTCATCCACCGACTCCCCCACCAAAGCCGACCTCGGTCAGTCTCATGCACGCCGTCTTCCACGCTCATCAGTGATTGCTTGCGACGCCATTGGACAAGGTCTCGTCTTCCTGGGAGCGCTCGAGACCTCGGCATCCATCTGCAAGCTTCACGTACCCGCACAGCGCTGTCTTCGTACTGACGCTGCCTGCCTTTTGCGAGCGCCTGGCCTGGATCTGCCCCGCCACGGCAACATACCCTACACTAACATCGCCCTTCGATATATCGCCCATCGCGCCAGCTCAGGGGGTGAAGCTTGCTTTAGAGACGTCACAGCCTAGGTGTGGCCATGGCCGACTTCCGGCAGCTAGCTCTCGACTTTGTTCTCGAGGACGACCCGGCAAAGCTGACGAGCATTGCCCGGACGGCCGCTTCAGGTACGTGACAACAGAATACGGTTGACGACCATCGATTGCACGATGTGCCTGACTTTCTCCCAGAGATAGACGCTGCAGCATCCAACACGAACCCTGTGGCTCGCTGGGTCGAGGCCGTTCAGCCATGGTTGCCCGGCAGCAATGACGACGATGTGATGCAAAATGGTCCAGACTGGACAGCAAGGGCAAAGGGTATCGAGAACCCCCTGGCATAAACGTGTCGTACTTAGGCTGACTTCCCAAGCGTTGGAATTCCTGTCTCAAACGCTAGACTTCCTGAGCAAAGATGCCCTGAAGCCGAGCCAAGGTTAGTTAAGAATCATCACTGGTTGCATCGCGTCTAACCCGTTTTCAGTAAAGCTCTTGGTGGCATTCTTCGGGGCCATGTTCGACGTTGACCACAAGGCTGGCATCAAGCCATCTGCCACCGCCTTGTCCCAGATCATCGCCATGAAGTCCTTTCAGCCAAAGGACGGACACGAAATCATTCAGAAAGTCTGCAAATTGAAAGACGACTTCCCGCGCCAGGTCTCAAAGACCCGACTCGCTGTCTACGAGCTGCTGCGGTCGCTCGTCACGAATGCTGCCGTCATCAGTGACCTACAGCGTCGTGACAATGCTTCGGAATTCATGAAGGATCTGCTCCATCTGTGTCAGCTTGAGAGAGACCCCGACTGCCTGATGGTCTGGTTCGATATTCTCAGATTCTTCATGAGGGAGTACTCGCCGTCTCAAGAGCTGCTGGAAGAGGTGTACGGGTCGTTCAAGGCATACTTTCCCATCACGTTGCCACGTGCGTCACAAAGCATCGTCACGCCGGACGAACTGAAGCTTCAGCTGCGGAAATGCTTCTGCGCTACCAATCGCCTTGCCCCTTTGGCGTTGCCATTCTTGATAGGCAAGTTGGACCAAGGGGATGGCGTCACAGTCAATGTCAAGGTATGGTCCACGCCCCCTCATGTCGTTGTGGTACTTACGGCTGCTAGGTTGACGTCCTCCGCACCACAAGAGCTTGCATTGAGGATTATTCCAGCCCAGAAGAGTCCGTCACGCCGTATGTTGATAGAATATGGGGCAGCCTCAAGTACGAGGTGCGCAACGGGGAGATTGAGGATACCATCTGGGCCACTCTCGAGGTCTTGAAGGCGGTGACCTCAAGGCTGAAAAACGACGAGCTGCGCGACTACACCTTGACTGTCACGCGGGACTGTGTCACTGATCTGTCGAACCCAACTTATACAGCAGCGGCTGGTCGACTCCTCATCAGCGTTTTGAGTGCAAACCCCAGCGCCTTTGTCCTCATGGTGGCACCCGCCCTTACCCACATCAAGGAGAACTTGCGGCATCCAAAGTCCCCCACGCACAGCCAGAACCTCCTCAAGATATTGCGAATTATTCTGGAAACGCGGTTGCTCCTGACGGGCGTACACATGACAGAGCAAGAGAGGGCAGAATTCGCAGCCGTGGATTCGGTGTTCAAGGTTCTGTACAACGACGTGTACAAGAAAGTTGTGGAGCAGGGGAGCACATCGGACGCTTCTTACGACAGTGTCAAACTGTCTACCGAGGCAGTTCAGGGTGTGGGGGCTCTGGTCTGCCAGAGGGTCGTGGCAACAGCGACGCTGCTCGAAAGCCAGACGCGACCACACTTGCTATTGCCTGAGGGAACGTGCGCCGAGATATGTAACGTGCTATCCTCGATTGCATTTCAACCCCGGGACGAAATCACTCAAAGTACGACATCCGATGAGCTCGTCAACGAGTCAATCCAGGCGCTCCAGCGGTCAGTGCAGGCGTACCCCCACGGATACCGGCTTTTGGTCGAGCGAGGAGTAGCTGGTGTTCGGACAAGCTACTCCAATCCTGGCTCGCAATCTGTCGCTACAATACAGCGTCTTTGCTCGGGCCTCGCCTACCTTGGATACTCGGACCTGCGCCAGTCTCCGGCAGACGGCCTAAAGAACTTCCTGTGCCTGATTCATGCGCTGGCTACGGAGCTCTTGGCAGCAATTGATGCCAGAGCCGATCCCGGCGTCTGGTCTGCCTTTGCCGGTGGTATTCATTCCGCAGCGTTATACTATAACGATGCTTGCATGGAATTGCAGCCAGAGGAGGATTTGAAGACGGCGGAAGACTATTGGTTTGCTGGACTTGTCGCCAAATTCCCCGAGCTGAGAATGATAGGGGCTACCCTCAAGCAGGAACCAGATTCGAGGGATCAACTTCTGGAAGTTTCGGAATCTCAGCGACAGGTAGCCGATGCTACGTCTGCTGCTGAACTTCGAAACGATGGCCTGCTCATCACGCTCTATGTATGCAGGCTGCTCTATCGCAGGGCAACGAAGCCAGTGGAAGGACATCCCCTGACCAGGAAGAAGGCTCTCGATCTCAGTGACGACTTTACGGGTTCCGACAAGAGTGCCGAAGACAGGTATCTTCACCAGCTGTCTAAGCTTGTCGATTTCGTGGTTTATCAGATGGGCAGTGCGGGGCTGTCATCTCCGCAGATGGAGATATACTTCCTGACTCTGTTCCGCGATGACTTCATCTTCGTTCCATCATCAGTGCCAGAGAGTCAGCAGAGTGCTGCAGACCGGAATTCCTGGGATTGGCTGGCTTTGGGGCCATTGAATGTGCTTTCGTTGGGCATTTTGACATCTCTCCGGCCGTTGGGAGTTACGCGACTTGTAAGTTGCTCTTCATCTTTTGGTATATCCAAGCTGACGGCGGACACAGTATGATATTGGTGTTGCCCAGCAGATCCTGTTGAATGGGACTTCGTCCGTCTTCATCCCGAGTGATGCGATGGTACTCCCTGTGACAAGGGCGATGATGGCTGCTCTGGCGAACAAGTACCAGCTTGAACGTTTGGCTGACTTGATGGCAACGCTGGAGCAGAATTTGCAGAGGGCTTTGAAACAAGCAGGCACGGGTTCCAGTTCGGAGGACCGTCACAATGGGCTGGAGCAAGCCTTGACAATCTTCACCCTTGTGGGTGGCTTGCTACGACGGTGTACCGGCAAGCAAACCGAAGGCTTGCGTCAACTTCTGCGCGAGGCTCCAACGGATCGCACAGCAGGCTACCGCCTAGCACAGGGGCTGGAAACAATCGTCGCACCACAGACATACTTGACCAAGGCCAGCGGCGCCGTGGAGAAGCCCTTATGGATGCAAAAGGTCTACATCGACATCGTCAAGCCAATGATCGGAAACGCGGTGAATGCTTCATCAGATGTCCAAGATCCTCTCATCAAACTCAACGTCAGCATCGGCGTGCTTCAAATGGTAAAGCACATGAGTTTTTCCATCTATGAAGACGACGCGGACAAGATCGTGCGAACAGCCATTTTTGTAGCCCAAAATACGGGCACCGGCAAGGACGCCAAGGCCGCCGTAGAGGTCCTGAAGAACATCCTAGTCGAGGCCCCTGAGCAGGCCCAGGACCGCATTCGCAGCCTCATCACTGTCTGCATCAGCCTATTCTCGAGCCGTGCCGCTGCTACTCAGACTCGACCAGAGTGGCTGCCACACGATCAGGCGAGCTCCACGCTCGATCCGGAGGTGGAGGCCGTGTGTGGCAAGCTGGCGCTGGAGATTGTTGGCAGCCTGCCGCGCATGTATGAGTCGAGATATCTTTTGGCGTATGCTCCTCAGGTGCAGAGGGAGCTGTCCACGGCGTGTGGGCACCGAGTTCGCGATGTGCGGAGGACGGCACGATTGGCACGAGCGGCGTGGTCGGATGTGAAATAAGCAAAAGACATGGTAGATGAACATATAGCGGAGTTGATGGCGGGAGGAGTTCATGGCAAGGCCGGGCTGGCAGCGACAGACCCCGACAGGGGGTTCATCCAAACACGTGGTACTTCAAAATAGAACGGTAAAGTCTTGGATGCGCTCTTGGTTGTCTAGGCTTGGTGATTGGTAAATGAAAGGGAATGTTCATAATGTGCATATACGCCTCCACCCACTCTCTCGGAGGCACCTGTAGAAGGACGAGAGAAGCAAATGCCAAACAAATTGTGTATTCACCGCTGAAATCAAGCAACAATGCCTTTGTCAAGGTATGTAAGGGACGCACACGACGCCAGATGACCATCCATTCCCGCTCATTGTACATCACCGCGCAGGTCTAGGCCTTCCGTCTCTTCCCTTCCGTCTTCTCCAGCACCTCGGCGGCAGTCGAGATACCCTCCGAGTTCGCTGCCAGCGCGTCCAACAGCTCCGGATTCGCGTCTAGCATGGCTTGCGAGGCGAGCTTGACGCGCTTGGGGTCGGCTTTCCCAATGGCGGGCACCGACGAGGCGAGCGCCTCCTGGAAGGGCGGGGCGACGAAACGGCCCGTCTCGTCGAAGAAGGTGGCGAAGGGCTTGGCGACCTCGATGACTTGCGGCTCGGCGCCCTTGGGCTCGACAGTGATGCAGAGTCTGTAGGTTGGGTCGTTTTTCTTGCACTTGCTCGAAATGGTGATCTGCGCACGTGTCAGTCCCACGGTTCCCTGCCATGTTTGTGAGAGGGGAAGCGGCGCGCACCTTGTCGCCCGACGGCGCGGCGCCCTGGTACACGGTGCCCTTCTCCACGTCGGAAAGCCAGTACGTCAGCGCAGCGCTGAGCATGGCGTACAAGGCCACGGCGACGGCCGTGTACTGCTTGGTGCTCTCGAAGCCGAACTTGTAGTCCCAGAGGAAGCATGCGGCGGCGAGGAGGAAGGCTCCGTAGCCGAGACCCAGTCGCACGTCGGTCAGGAAGTGCGACTGCCGGAACTTGAGCGAGTTGAGGTAGTTGGGGATTGCATCGTCGGTCGTGTTCTTGAGGTCTGAACCGGGTTACGTGGTGTCAGCAATGGGCCGTCAACATATACGGGAGGTTTTACTTTGCTGTCAGGGAACACGTACCGGCGAGGTTGTAGAGGGAGATCTTCTCGGAGCTCGCCATGGCTGCGACTTTGCTGCGGGATTCCGGGAGAAGTTGTCCTGAGTCCTGAGTCCTGATGCTTTCTACTTGGATGTAAGTCGTGGGGCTGAAGCCTGGCGCACGAGGGAGCTCAGAGAGCTAAGGTGGCCTTGTCATGGTGGAGACCCCACAGCTTGCGGCGGCGGCAGAATCAAAGCTCCGCTTACTGGCTTGAGCAGACACTCGTTCCAACATCACCACCCGACGGAAGCACAACATCGTCAACCACCCTCATTTTCAGCTTTGCACCTCTCGCGAGCGCGCCCAGCCGCACAATCCCTTGCCATGGCGCAAATCCCCGTGCAGACCCTTCACCGGGACCCCCAGCTATTGTAGGCTCCCCCAGCCGCCTGATGGGGACACCTCCACGTCGTCCGAACGCAGCTCGCTAACGACGCAACAGCTACTGGATCCTCCTTCCCATCACCGTGGTCATGGTGCTCACGGGCGTCCTCCGTCACTACGCGTCGGTGCTCATGGCCACGGCGCCCAAGAAGCTCGACGTGCCGGCCATGCGCGAGCAGCGCGCCCTCGCTCGCGGCGTCGCCCTGCGTTCCAACCACCATGTCCTCTCGCAGCGCGCCTTTGAACAGCGCCGAGAGACCCTCACCGCCGGCTACGAGAGCGGCGAGTTCCTCAAGGAGCCCGAGCGCAAGGGTCAAGCGCCGGCCAACCCACTCAGCGACCCCAGCCAGATGGAGGGCATGATGGGCATGATGAAGAACAACATGGCCATGATCATCCCCAACACGCTGATAATGAGTTGGATCAATGCCTTTTTCAGTGGATACGTCATAAGTGTGTCTCCATTGCCAACTATCACTTGGGAGGGTTCCACTAACGTGCCTGGTAGTGAAACTCCCGTTCCCCATCACCATCAAGTTCAAGAGCATGCTGCAGGCCGGTGTCCAGACCAAGGACATGGACCCGCGATGGATGTCGAGCATCAGCTGGTACTTCCTTTGCATCTTCGGTCTGCAGTTTGTCTACGTCTTTCTGCTTGGCAGCGACAATGGTATGTCCTCAATACTTTGTTGTCGTAAAGCAAAGCTAACTTGCCTTCAGCTGCCAGCCAGATGGCCCAGCAGATGGCCCAGCAGCAAATGCCCATGGGCGTCATGGGCGGCCCGGGTCAGGACCCCGACAAGCAGTTCAAGGCCGAGGCCGAGAACCTCGCTGTCGTGGAGCACTACTCGGTCCTGGATGACGTCGAGGAGCGTCTACTTGAGGGTATCAAATCGTAGATTCATGTAAAGGAGCAAATAGATAGTGTACAACGAGGCATTACAACCCGGCTTCATCCCACCATATGCATGCGCCGAGCCCTTCGGCGGCCATGCTCCCCTTGATCTTGTACGGCGTTTTCACGGGCGCATCGTCTGCTTGCAGAGGCCCCGCCGGCGTCTGGTCGTGCCATTCCTCGTCAATAACCTGGAAGCGCACCATTTCATGATTATCGTAGAAAAGCCGGTCCTCGTCAAAATTCCAGATCCAGAGCTGCTCGCTGTGATTACTGCGGGAAACGTCAGCACCCCAGGGCAAATGTCCGGCTGTACGGGAGCACATACTACTCGGCACCTTGGGGCAACTCCTCGTACGGGACGAAGATGTCGTCGAAGAAGTCTGTCCTCAGGTTGATTCCCGCAGGCGTGGAACTACGAATCCTGCCGAGCATCACCTCGCCCTTGAACGGCCGGAATACGACCATCCGAAATTCGACTGTATGGCAATGAATGAATGGACCTTAGACCGCCGCGCAGAGAAGGGACATACCATTGACGTTAACAAGGCCGGTGCCATGGCCGATCAAGCCCTCAGAGGCCCAAAGCAGATCGTAGAGGCAGATGCAGAGCCCGATTTTCTGAATGACCTGTCGCCACGAGGGTTAGTTGACATGAGATATGCGCGCCGGCGGATTTTGCAGGGTGAGGCCAACCTTGTTGGAGTATTTGGCGTTGATGTTGTCCTCAATGGCAACAAGACTGTGCTTTGAAAAGTCCTCGGGCGCAATCTGCACCAGGTCGGAAATCTTTGTCTGGAGCATCACCGTGTCAGTCCCAAGCATGAGCCATGAATGGCGGGGCACAGGCTGGCTTTACCAGGATGAACATTTCGAGAGCGATTGGGTCGCTGGCGCTCGCGCAGCGCTTTCTATATGCTCCTGCCGACGGCTACCGTGAATGGTGAATCATAATCGGAAGAGACCAGGCCAAGGAATGATCGAAACTTATCGTCTCGGCTCGTCACTGACCTCTCTGTTGTCTTCAGTGCAGAAATTCAGAGTCTGGGCGTCGAAACGGCCGGTTTAGGTGCCGGAGGCTTCACCGCCTTCCGCCTCGGGACTAGCGCCATGAGGCTCAGGACAGCGGCCTTTTAGTACGGTGGAGAGTCTCTCAGGCAAACATCGATTGTCGAAACACGCTTTCTGCATCGCGTCCTTTCGAGCAAAAGAGCTCTCGTTACACCAACGCCATTCTCGCGTCATTGCGCACTGCCGCTTCTTTCGGTTCCGACATTTTCTTTGCGCGTCTGACTTTTCGTTTGCATTGTCTGCTTCATTGACGGGAAGGCAGCGAAGGCTCCAGTGGCATCTATCCTCGGCTGCCTTGGGCGCCGTCGTTGTTGCATCTCCGCCACGAACCCCGATCACCGACTCGCAATAAATAATCGCAGACAAGTGTTCTGCCGACAGCAAAGCGAGTTCAAACCTCACCGGCGCCATGTCCGGCTACGGTTACGCACCACCGCCGCCGCCGCCATCGGCATCTGGGGGTTATCCAGGGTACGGCCAGCCTACCCCTTCTTACTCCCACCACGGCCACAGTCGTGGCGGCGGAGGAGCGCCCAATGCTCGCGGCCGCGGGGGTCAGTACTCTCGTGGTCGAAGTGATCATCACGCTGCTCCTACTCCTGCTCCCGCTCCTCAAGCCCACTTCGAGTACGCGGCGCAGCCATATCCGCCTCACAATCAGGCTCCGTACGGAGCTTCGTCACACCCTTCTGCTGTCACGTATCAGCCTCATCCTCAGCAGTGGGCGCCCGAGCATGGCCACGCGCCGCCCCCTCCCAACCCGCACCCGCATGCTCCTGCGCCAATCTCTCCGGCAAACTACCATCCAAACTATGCACCTCAGCTGTACCCCCCTTCGCAGTATTCCCAGCAGCCGCCGTATGGTCCACCGCAGCAGTACCGAAACCCGTACCAGCCCCCTCCGCAGCCGCCTGTGTCCCACTGGGGCCATCAAGGCGCACCTCAGCATGGGCACTACGCAAGCGGCAGAGGTGGTCGCGGAGACTACAGCGATCGGGGTGGCTCGAAACATGCTCACTTGGGCCCATCCCATCGTCAAGGCTACGAGCATGAGCCGGCAGCGGCAGTGGGTGTCAATTATGGCCAGCCGTATCCTCATGACCCTCGTGCTTCCCACTACCCCCCTGCCCCATACCCTTACTCTGGACCACCAGCCCCCCCGGCGCCTCTCCATCATGAAGTCCATCATGGTGGTCAGTACCATCGTCGTGGCCGAGGTGGAGGGCACAGGGATGCGGCGCGTGGACGTGGCGGCCACCATCATGGCGGCGACCGAGCACGCAACCATCAACCCCAGCACCACAAGCAGGGCCACGGTGGAGACTCCAAGAACAAGACGGAGTCCCCGTCGGTGGGTAAGAAGAAGAAGCGTAAGACCAACACTCTTGGCTTGACCCCAGGTATGGAATCGGAATCAGAGGACGACGAAGGTGAAGAGAAAGCTCTCGTTGATCTCATTGGCGCCGAAACCCTGCAGTAAGCGCCGTCAGGCTGTGTGTAAAATCGGCCGTCATATAACTAACCCGAGTGTAGTATCAGCGACATTGCTGCTTTTTTGACGGAGCGGCGAAAGAACTTCCCCACAAAGGCGCGCGTTGAGGCCAGAAAAGCTGCCGAGCTGGCACGAAAGGGCGAGGACAAAGCTGCCTCATTGGAGAAGCAGGCCGATAAGCTTCGGAAGCAGCTTCGCAAGGTTGAGTCGTCCATCAAGCGAAAGCGAGAGCAAGGCGATGAGGGCGACGAGATGAGAGATCCCTCTGAAATGTCTTCAGATGACGAGAAGCCCGAAGTCATGTCTTCTCGGACTGAAGTCGCTGCACCCCCTCCGCCTCCAGCCAAGAGGGCGGATGTGTCCAGGCACTGCAAGTACTACGCCACTGGTGGGACATGTGGCAAGAAGGGCAAGTGTCGCTTCGTCCATGATCCAGAGGTCAGAGAATCGGCGATGAAAGAACGTGAGGCAAATGACGGCCGCATGACGATTCAGCAGCGCCTGATATTGAACGACAAGGAGCAGGAGGACCTAACCATTCTCCAGTCTATCCAATACCTCCGCGAGAAAGGTGCCATGAAGCGGGTAGCTCAGCACGACGGGGTCGATGCTATGGATGTCGATGGGAAGGAGGAGAACCACAGGAGCAAGAAGCCCGCGGCGGGGTCTAGCCTGTTGCCAGCAGCTCCTGCTTCCCTACCAGAACCGCCCGCCAAGAGAGAGGCTGGGACTTCTCGTCGAAACCCGCCTCCGTCCGTCATCCCTACTGCTAATAGTGTCAGCAGTCAGGGACTCGAACACTATCAGGGTTGGCTGCTGCAGCCATATGGCAGCGCCAACGGCAAGCAGTCCAAGAGCGATGATTTGCCTTGATTCTGAACGGCATAGTCTCGACTTTGTCGTAGAGACATTTCATTTATCATCTGGTGTCTCAAGTGACGAGCACCATTTGTTTTGCGGTTCGTTTAGGAACCTTGTTTTTCACACAGGCAGCTTCAGAGTATCTGGGTAGGGGTGAGCCCGGCAGAAACCGGCGAACATATTGTAGGGACTGCTGTACGAATGGACCATCTGGACGGAGAAGGCAGAATGCATGGACGGTAAACATCTTTGAAGCTTGCAAAGCACATTATAACTTTTACAGAAGTGACAATTTCGCTAAGATGTGGCTATGCACCTTCCATCCCCCTCCCCCTTTGCCCCTATTAAATCCGTCCACTTATGTGGGCGGGAGAAGTCGTGAGAGAAAAGCCAAATGTGCAAAGCAAACTCCGTCGCTAATGACTGGAACAACTCCTAGTGCGAGTGATGCCATGAACCTCCCAACTCCCGTGATGCCAATCTGGGCGACAAACGTGGTATCTTGGAAAAACGCGTGCTTCCGTCTCGTCCGCTAGCTGCGCCTCCCCGCGCGAAGAACCGCGAGGGCCTTGCGCTTTCTGTCCTCCTTGGCGGCCTTGAGTGTCTTTTCAAGGCGCTCCTCCTCAATGTCCTCCTTCCGGGCCAGGATTTCCGCTCGTCGCTCTTCCACGTCAAGCTCGTCCAGCCCGGCCTCCATATCGGAGGATCCGTCCGATGCGTAGTCGTAACGGGGACCCTCCTCTTCCTCATCGTCGTACTCGATAAAATCGTCAAGCTCCTCGTCGTAGTCGTCTTCGTAACGCGACCGCTTTGACGAGCCGTGTCTAGATGTGGGCGCGTTGAGTAAGGCGCCGCCACGGGGAGCGTCTTTCTTCCTGGAAGGGTCCATAGGCCGTGGTCGAGCAGTGCCAGTATAGCCAGTGGTGGCCAGGGCTGCCTTTTTAACAGGCTTGACAGCAACATCTTCAGCACGGCCCTTGGGGGCGCCCAGCTTCGATCGAGGCACGGCTCCATCTCGGACATCCCTCTTTACCGACCCGTTTCCGTTAGCACCATTGCGTGGAGCTGGCTTGGAACTGCCTGCGTATCCTGAAGAGCTCTTTCCTTTGAGCTGTGTGGTCGGTTTGGCTTCGTCCTTGCTCTTGACCGCTCCCTTCTCAACCTTCTTGTGCTGGATTTTGCCGACCTGACCCATGACTGCCTGCGCGCGTTGTCCACGGGCCAGAATCTCGGCGAAAGATCCCTTCTTCGGAGGTGCTTTCACTGCGGTCGACGCGGCAGTGGGACTAGGCGATGGTCTTCCAATAGGGGAGGGTTTCGATGGCTTAGGTGTGACGGTGGCAGGCTTGTTGGAAGAAGACAAGCTGGTCTTCAAGCCATTTCCGACTACCGGTCGATGCGGAGCTGGAGGCTTCTCGTTTGCTGGGCGCAGTACTTGAGTCGGCCTCTGCGAAGGAGTACCCTGGCGGGGGGCCTTGGAGACATCGCGGCGCAGGTCATCGTGAGGCTTCCGCTTGGCGGGTAGCGAGTCGGCTCGAAGAAGGTTCGTGGTAGTTGTAGCGCTGGCAGTCGACTTTCCGCCGGTAATCTGAGCCAAGAGGTCTCCGATCTGCAACGCAAAGTAGATGATCAGTTGACTGCATTGGGGGTCCCTTGTAGCGAGAGCTCCGAACATACCGGCATCGTGACCGCCCTGCTCCAAAGAAAAGACAGGACACTCTCAACCCAGATGATTGCTTGAGGCCGAAGACACAATCAGTGGACCGTGAAGCCTGCCGTAGCCTCTCTCCACTTCAGCGGGTGATCTGCGCTTCAAGGAGGGCCTTTCATGAAGTATGTAATGAGCAGCGGCGATAAGCACTCGTAAAGGACGGTACTGGCGCGGAAAGAAGTATAAACAAAGATGCCAGCACTGCAGTCGACAGGGAGAAGAGGACAAGAAGAAGAGATCTTGGGTTTGGAGCACGCGACGTGAACGATCCCGAGGTAAATCAGGCCAACACACGCCGGGCCGTTGTAGAAGACCGGGCAAATCGCGCCACAGCACCCGATGCTCTGCGGCACGTGATGAAAAGGAAAGTAAAAGAGCTGTGGCGGTGCGACGACGAACGACCGCCGCCGGCAGCGCTTGCCGAAAAGAGCAGGGGTGCATAGAGGTACGTACCCTGCGGACCCCCCGCCCTAACGAATTGCTCGCCTAAGCACATTTTTGGCGCCCACAGATGTAAAAATTGCGTGCCACTTCCTGCGGCTCTGGGAACTTTTCAACCTCGTCACGCCTATCACCACAAAGTCAACCAGAACTCGAAGGCTTCAGTCTCCGCCCAACTCGCGGTTAAATTGATTGATTTCTCGTGTTCCTCTCGAACTCTTACTGTGAGTTGCTCTCCTCCCGCACCTCGCTCGCAGTTGCTCCGATCGCGACGCCGCCGCGCATTTGGCATCCAGCCGCACCCTCGAAAGAATCACGTCTAACCTCGATTGACAGTCACCACCAACAAAATGAAGCACCTCGCAGCTTACCTCCTCCTCAACCTCGGCGGCAACGCCTCGCCGTCTGCCAAGGACGTCAAGGCCGTTCTCTCCGCCGTCGGTATCGAGGCTGACGATGAGCGCCTGAACACGCTCATCTCTGAGCTCAAGGACAAGGACATCAACGAGGTATGGCCTCCCCGACGACGGCACAGTGCTTGGAAGGAACAATTCACGTGCTAACACGACTGAACAGCTCATCGCCTCTGGCTCCGAGAAGCTGGCTTCCGTCCCCTCGGGCGGTGCCGGTGGTGCCCCCGCTGCCGGTGGTGCTGCTGCTGGCGGCGCCGCTGCCGAGCCTGCTGCCGAGGAGAAGGCGGAGGAGAAGGAGGAGTCCGACGAGGATATGGGCTTCGGTCTGTTCGACTAAGCGGTTTCTCGCCAGGAACCTGCACGGTTATGATACCTCTCGACTTTTTTCGGAAAAGGTGCGCACCGGTTGTGCTGCGGTTCTTACATGTCTTTGGACGTGGGAGGATTGGTTGCTCATGGATGGGCTGTCGGACGGTTTTGCGGCCGGCATGTTAGATCTTGTTCATGAAATTGACAACTCGCCCTTTTCTAAGTTGTTGCTCCTGACTAACGCGTGACACGAGACTTGGTAAATGCGCCAGAGTTGGTGCTGTTGCAGGCCGTGGTAGCTGAGCACTTGCTCCTGACTCCTATTTTGCGCTGGCACTAATAGGCACCAATAAGCACAAAGGCCGCCGTTTGTAAGCTCACACATGTGCGAGTGAAAGTCCATTGCCTCGCCCTGAAACCATACAAACTACATTACCCAAAGGCAGATACAATGCCCTTGCGGCCTGTCTGTGTCAAGTTTGTTCGCGAAGCAAGGGCCAAGGTCGACCGGTAGCACTGTCTTGAAAGTTCAACCGGTCGTGCCCTATCAAAGAAAGGTCTTAAGATGGATCGAACGTTGTAAAAATGATGCGTCTAATTCGCAGGTCCATCAAGCCCGCATGATAGAGCCGGCCTTCTAATTCTCTCTATTCGCACATCCTCCGACTCAAAATCGTTCTATTGGGTCTTCGCCTTCACCGTCTTCAGAGGCGACATCATGTAGGTCTCCTGTACAAGCTTCCAGAGACACCACAGATAGCAAAGTAGGAAGCCGGCAGCTCCAATGCCCACATTTGCGACAACCCAAAGATCGGGCTTGTCAGTCGGTGGGACGAAGAATGCATCACCCACGTGCCATGCCACCATAGCCACATAGAATAGCCCATGTAGCAAGGCTGTGGCCCACTGAAGTCGTCGTGACTGCCCGCCTTGAACCTCAAACGGAGCACTCCAGGACACGGGAGGAAGCCCCAACAGATACGCCCAGAGAAGGGTCAGCACTGCATAGGGGACCCTGAGGTCCACCCGGCGCAGCAAAGGGAACATAGTCCACGTCCCGAGCAGGTTGGCAAAGCCCACCCATGCTCGAACATCGCCGCTCATTCCCTGTTGGCCAGCCAGCAACAGCGTCATTGGCATCAGGGGCAAAAGGACACTCTTCTCGTGAACCTGATAGCTGAACAGGAAGAAGCCCCACGCCGTCGCGGCGAACGCTAAAGGCAGTGCCATTTTCCGCGGCCGCAGAAACAGAATCAGATTGGGCGGTATGATCGAGAGCAGTGTGGCCCCCAGTGCTGCCTTCTGGAGTAGTGTGGATGGCCAGTGACGGAGTTTGATGACGACGTTGGCCGCACACCAGAAGTTGGCGACTTTGTCCTCGAATAAGCCTCTGGAGAAGGGAAAGATGCGATGCACCATCTGAACCATTTGCTCGACGACTGCATAAAAAGCGGATTGGGTATCAAGATACTGAACAATGAAAGAAAACAGGGGTAGCGGAGGAGGGGGGCCGT
Source organism: Tolypocladium pustulatum (assembly GCA_024340155.1). Taxonomy (NCBI): domain Eukaryota; kingdom Fungi; phylum Ascomycota; class Sordariomycetes; order Hypocreales; family Ophiocordycipitaceae; genus Tolypocladium; species Tolypocladium pustulatum. The sequence goes on along the minus strand of JALHBY010000133.1, from coordinate 388,465 downwards.
CCAGTTCGGGCCGAGAATCGACGCCGCGATACCGGTCGTACAAGGTTCCGAGAACGAGGGGGAGAACCAGAACGGCGAAGGCGACGATGGTGACGAGAACAATTCCGAACAGCCTGGAGACGTTGAGGGGGAATACGCACTTCCCAAGTAGATATGCAAACACGCTAAAGGCGTAGTATAGAGCCATCTGCTTGAAGCCCAGCGCTGCGACGAAGAAAACGGCAGCCCACTTGTATCGCTCCGCCAACATGCTAGACATGCTGGCAAGGACCAGCCCAAGCATGACCGTGTTATACTGAAAGTGAACATGATCGATGAGAATGGTCGCGGGCTGCATGAGGATGGCGACGAGAGCGACTGAGCTGGTCCACGTCGACACGCCCTGAAGCCGGCTGAATCGTCGAACAAAGACCACGGCGGCTGGGATGTAGGTGAGGTACTCGGAGACGATGACGGTCGCCCTCATAAAGATCTTCAATGTGGCATCGTCGGAGCCACGGGACGAGAAGAGGGCGAACCAGGCTGGGTTGATCAAAGCGCCAATCTTGCCCATCAGCCAGCTGTGGTAGGCCGTGAGCGGTGGGTAGTCGAGACCCCACCATTGCAGGTCGTGGAAGTACCATTGCGACATGGGCAGCTGCGTGGTCACCTCCATCCAGTGTCGTTGTGCTTCGTAGTCGCCAAACATGGGCGGCCGTTGGAAACCTTGGTTATAGCTGTCAGCTCCATGGTCGCGGTTCGGTCCAGCGAAGCTGCCTGTGCCTCATACCAGAGTATCCCCAAAGACCTGCAGCCCATCTGAACAGCCCAACGACCATCAGCACCAGCGGCAGCACCTCCCATTGAGACGACGAGCTGCGCGCGGGCCAGAGGAACGCCGCCAGGGGGAAAGCTGGTGCGCGGACCAGGGTTTCGGAACGCGTGGGCTTGTCGGTGCCATTGCCGGGCTTTTTGGTCCTGCGCCGGGGCTTGTGCGGTGAAGGGTTCGCCATTGCCATTGTCACCGCATTGAAGGGGTCAGAGGGCGACTGGCGATGGGCATGGAGTGAAAGATTCGATTGCGCGAGCGTCGAGGGCAGGTGTCGAGAGCACGTCGCCAGAGCTCCAGCAAGGGGTGGAGCTTCAGCGTCTTAGGTGCTCAATTTATACACTGTACATTTGCGCTGTGCATTTCCACTCCGGGCAACGGCAAGGACATGTGCGATTATTTTGGAAACAGCACTGTGGGCCTATGGATGCCTCCAGTGAACACAAAAGGCCAAGACTGCCCAGCAGCCAAAGTCACTCACATCTCGAGACTGACCATGTGTCAACACCTGCGACGAGATTAACGTGATCTTGAGCTACCAAGATGCCATTCCCATTTGTGCTTCCGACCACGTCCGCATTCTCCTTTTCCTCCTGTCTCAGTTGCGACTCTCATCCATCGCTGCCCCTCAACGCCAGCACCCAACGTGGGGTCCTGCGAGATGCCCTCAAGCAACACAAGCGGCTGCCCCCGACCGCGCGCACAGGGCACATTGCCACTGTGGTATCTAGTCTTGAAGGGTACATACCCTATCTCCTGGCGGTCGACGCGGGAGTGAGCTCTCGTGCTCTTGTTGGAGGCGAGAGCATCAACGTTGTCCTGAAATCGGCCCCTTCTATTAGCTGGAGGCCAACGCTATCCAGCGACATCGTGCCCGGACGAGAAAGACTCCGGGTCAAGATCAGTTCCCTAGAGTACGAAATCTTCTTTGTCCTGTCGACGCTGGGGTTTGCGTACATCCTGACGGCAAGATCGATACTCCAGCCTCTGTACACCATTACGGGAGAGTTCCTCGCGTCCAAGGAGAGAACAGCGGCCATTCAGACGGCTAATAAGCATCTACTTGACGCGGCGTCTATATACGACTATCTGGCGACCCGGAGTGAGCAGATTTCCAACCCCCCTCCATGCTTTGACGTTGTTCCCGCCACAGCTCGCGCGCTGTCATCCCTAGCACTGGCAGAGGCAACGCTCTTGGCAGTGACCAAAGACGACTCATATCCCGCGGCTGTGGCGCAAGACAGGAACAAGACCGATAAGGAGTGGATGTTCAAATCACCCGACATAGCGAAAACAAAAGCTCACCTTAACGCTCGACTATGTCTGGCAGCGTCTGACCACGCTGCGAAAGCAGCCTCGCTGTGCCAGGCAGGATCCGGCACTGGCAAGGCTAGCCCGAGCTTCTTGAAATACATGGACGATCTGCGTCGGACAAGTCGTGCGAAAGCATGCAGATTCTTTGGTATCCATGCCGAGATGGATGGCAATACGGCCGAGGGCATCGGCTGGCTCCGAGCTGGCTTCTACGCCCTTGGTGTAGAGGTCAGGGACAAGGATACGAAGAAGGGACTAAGCTTCAGTCGCTTCAAAAAAGACCTCACTGAGAAGAGGGAGGACCGGCGCATCGAAAAAGAGACGTCATGGGGAGCTGACGCAGGCCGCTTCGAGGAGACGAGGATTCTCGAACTTTTGGATGCCAAATGGAACAAGATCAACGACACGGTAAGTGGACTGGAGGCCCAAATATCAATTCATGCTCACCCTTTTGTCAAGATGAACACACAACTGATCCCCCCGATCAATTCACTCTTGGCCAAGATGCCCTCTGGCCGAGAGATATACACACTTCAGCCATACCACCCCCCCATTCTCGATAGAGACATCCTGGAAGCCATGCGGTCACCGCCTGATGTCGAAGACGATTTGGGCGACGAACTAAGCTCTGATGACGAGGTTCGTGGTGGGCCTTCTGCGCCTGTTGGAGCCTACCCTGGAACAGCAACAAATTACGGCGACAATGCAACTCCCAGTGGGAATGCATACTACTAAACTGGGATGCCACAATTAGGAGTGAAAGCGAACGAAGCTTGAGGACTGTTTTTCTCTTGCCTAATCGATGGGAAAACGCACTATCTAGCTGCTGTTTTATGATAAGAGGACTAACATACTGAGTCTATGAGGCCTGGATGTCTATTGCATAATAGCCGCCTGGTCAGAATGAATCAAGCAATCTGAGTCTTATGCTTTCCCGTACACCACCATTAGGAGCATTGGTCGTTACCTATCCTCTCGTTGGCAGGTGTTGGCGAGCTAATTAGTTCGGTTGGGGGGCGGCGGCCCCGTGGGTGGCGCTGTTTCACCTCTGCCATCCACTCTCTTCCACGCGGTCATGTAGCCGTCCTCCGCCGTCTTGGTCACCGAAGCTGGGCATGTGGGCACCTTGATGTTGTACGGCTTGCAGTCAGGGACACAGCTGGGGCGTCTCATGTTAGCTCGTGGCATGCCATTTGACAATGACCAGCAAAAGAAGGACTTACCCTCCGTAAGGCATTCCGCACGAGTTGATGCCATCAATGCAAATGGTGCGCGTGCGGCAGTCGTCCGTCTTGACAGTGGACGTCGACTTGGGAGGCGGCTCAGTGGTGCAGGGGGCTGGGGTAGGCGACTTTTGAGAGCAAGGGTTGTAGCATCTGACGACTGTGAGTAGATGGCATGTCCGAGAAAGCGTTGGAGTGGGACTCACCCTCCCCAAGGTACACCGCAATCGCTCATGCCATCGATGCAGATGGAGTAGTCGAGGCACGGAGTGGTTGAAGGCTTGGGCGGCGCGGCGCTGGCGATGCCAGCAAGGGCGACAAGGAGGCCAACGGTGATTTGCATGTTATCTTTTTTTGTTTGAAGAGTTGTGATGAGCGTCTTTCTCTGAGAGGTGCCTATGCAAGTTATGGCTTTGCTTGAGGGCAGAAACCGTTTGGAGTGGTGATGAACCGAGTGTCAAACTCAGAAGCCAGCCGCATGCCATGTTTATATACTTCCTACTTCCCTCCTCGAGTCGGCAGCCATGCCGATGTGCCGATGTCTTCCAACATGCGATTGTGATGTAATAACCTAATCAAGTTCTAGAACTCTGAGCACACAAATCTGGCCTTGTCCGAGATGCAACCGCGTAAGTAGGACAGGCATGCAATGTCACCCCAAAAGGGCAAACGAACCTTTTCTGCTGCTTTCCGCCACCAAGTTTCGCCGTCGGCCAAGACACTTGCAACCGCCAGGCAGGCAACATCTCGCAGTCCTGCGCCCACGTGTTCCATATCCTCGTTTGAATTAGCCCGACGAGCTCTTGCATAGGAAGCGGACACGAGACAAAGAGTGCATGGAAATGAAGTCATTCTTTGACAAGCGCAATCCTCCGGACTATTGAACTGCAAAGATCTGCGCATACACGACAGGCTGCAGCAAGGTTGGCCTGTACTCATAGTCTGTCGTGCATGCATGTAGACGTAGGAACCTTTGCATGCCGAGAGCTCTCAGGCTTGCTTCGCCTGCATGCGTTGCATCCGCGGCGAGTGGGAGTCAAACCCAGGCACAACCGGGAAAAATTGAGGGGCAAATAACTCTGCGTCGTGCAACCTGGCACTGATATATTTCGTTCATTTCGGGCCAAATTCGATGCTTGCAGGTCCAGAATGCAGCCGAGCTGAGCTGGCAAGTCGTCAACCAGAGATCAAACTATTGAGTTGAGCAATGTCCTGGCTTCTGAGTACGAGTTCATGCAAAGTACAGGTCGAATAAGCATACTAGTAACTCTACGTCCGTACGGGAATTTGCATTCCCACCGCTAAGAAAATATCATGGCCGGCCCGTCGCGAATACCACGCCCACCCGCCTTTGAGTGCAAGGGTATCCTGGAAACTCTAAGCCGCCATGCATATGCATTCTGAAAACTGCAAGCTGCCAGCTGCACTGTTACGCTTCTGGCTGAGTAACCAGAGCTAAAGCACGATAATGGATATCAGCGGCTTTCAAGTCGAGCAGACAGCGGCACAGAGGCGAGGAAATCGTCTCACATCTCGAACTGGAGTCGCATGACGTGTGAGATGACCGGAGGTGGAAGTGGCCGACGATGACCAGGCCACGGCACGATTTTCACGGAACGCTCGGGGCTCTACGGCACCGGATCCTTCTGACGCCGTGGGCGTTTTGCTGACGACAAGACGTACGCAGCATTTTATTCAGAGACTGAACTGCATAAGAGAAGTTCAAAACACCAGAGTAATCAGTGAGTGAGGACCGGGGGATCTGCGGGTAACATCTCGTGCCGCCGAGGCCCCTGGTCTCGTGGTCCGGACTATTAGGTAAGGCCAACCAACGTCTGGAACAATTCCACGCCAAGCCTCCAGCAAGTCCAGAGTCCTAGCCTGCAGCGAGTAGGAGGGGCTGCTGCTGCAGGGTAGGGGATTTTGCCGTGAGTGCAGCGCTGTTGCCGCACCTCGCAGGATGCGTTTTCCCAGCAACGGCTCCTGACGCTCAGGCTTCACCAATGCGATCGCGCTGATCCTGCGCCTCCGAATATTGACTGGTGACTGCAGTTCAAGACGCCCATTCCCTTGCCAAGATCCACGCTCTGCGACTATCGCGACGCACGCGCATCCAAACGTGCCCCGGATGGCCGCATCCTGCGCCAGGGCTGCCGCCTCACCACCATGGCGCGCATCTACAATTAGGAGTTCGACTCGACTCTCCTCACGGCGCATTCTCCCGGTGATCAGCCCATCTGACTGGTCTTTAGCACCATCATTAGTACACAGTGCCACGCTGGCCCGCTCCGCGCCGCTCCTCCGGAGACCCGGCATGCCGAAAACGACAGCGCCGTACTCTTCCTCGGCTTCGCCAACGACGTCCAAATTCTCCTACCACATCGCCTCCTCCTTCATCGCAAAAGATCGCCCCTACGACCCCTCAACCCATGTGTTCCACTTTAACCCCTACAACCGCATCCAACCCCCGCGCCACCGCCGTCCCTCCTCGCGCCCCGACTCTGGCCATGATGCCTTCTTCGTCAGCCGCGTCAACGACTCGGGTGCCATCGCGTTTGGCGTTGCCGATGGTGTGGGCGGATGGGTAGACTCTGGCGTCGACCCGGCCGACTTTTCACACGGTCTGTGCGATTACATGGCCGACTCTGCATATCAGCACGACTCGGCGGCCAGCCCACCGCTCACGGCACGGAAGCTGATGCAAAAGGGCTACGACGCCGTGTGCAACGACAGGAGCCTGCATGCGGGTGGCAGCACGGCGTGTGTTGCGATAGCAGCATCGGATGGGACTCTCGACGTGGCGAACCTGGGCGACTCTGGTTTTCTGCAACTGCGGCTCAACGCTGTCAACGCCTACTCTGATCCACAGACGCACGCCTTCAACACCCCCTTCCAGCTCTCCCTCATCCCGCCCCGGTTAGCCGCGCGCATGGCAGCCTTCGGCGGTGCTCAACTCAGTGACCTGCCACGCGACGCCGACGTGTCGCAGCATTACCTCCGGCACGGCGACATCCTCATCCTAGCCACCGACGGCGTCCTGGACAACCTCTTCAACCAGGATATCCTTCGCATCGCTAGCCGGGTCATGGTCTCTAGCGGGGCGTGGGAGATGACAAAGGCCGGTGGCGTCCGCGTTGCTGACTCCATCCAATCCCTCAGCAGGTCGCGCATTCCTGGAAGCGAGGCCGACGGCAGGGTAGAAAAGTCCGTAACGTTACAGAGCCTGCTGGCTACGGAGCTCGTTACCGCGGCAAAGAGCGCCAGCATCAACACCAAGATTGACGGACCCTTCGCCAAGGAAGTCCAGAAGTATTACCCCCACGAGCAGTGGCGTGGCGGCAAGGTCGATGACATCTGCGTTGTTGTTGCGGTCGTCTCTGAAGACTCGGCAGGCGTGAAGAGCAAGCTGTAATTTTACTCTCTGTTGCAAACGAGCCAGGTGCATGATAGATTATTACTACTACCCATAGAGAAGCGCAACGCAAGTCCTTGGCTTGCCTGAGCTATGATTGGAGTTGGCATAAAGCGGGCATATGCGGCATGGCAACATCAACTTGGACAGGGGCATTGTCTGTTTAAAGTATGTAGATGATGATGAAATGAGAACAAAAGTCATTGGCTGTACAAGTGTGGACGGATGCTCGTTGACAACTACATTTGCAAGGGCGGAATTGGTGACGATGTTTAGACGGAAGCCTTTATTCATAGTTGATGACCATGCTCCATGAAGTAAAAAGGCCTGGATGAACAGGTCCACAAAAGGAGGCTGGCGAGCGTCCTTGATAATCTAAATTTCTGAACATTTCTGGCCCTTTCTGCCTCAACCACACGCACTTGTAATTACGGCCTCAAATGTATTCATACTCCATCCATAATCTTCCCTCGCTGGGGCAAGGGCTCTTTCCAGTCTTGTACCACGGTCTCTCAGCGATGAAAGTTTCATGTAGAAGCCACCAACAACAGCTCGACGCGAAAGACAGTCAAGAACTTCTGAGGCAGATTCAGCGGTGCGATCATTACGCAACTAGCTTTCATGACCTAGGCGAATTTCCAAGAGCTGGTTAATCATTCGTCGGCGAACATCTCTGGGCAATGGCAGCAGGCGGATTTGGTTGATGGAATGACGAAGCCTGGTGCTTCGGCGCTTAGCCCTCATCTTGAGTGCGGGAGTAGGGCCTGGCGGCGGGGGAAGAGCAGGGTGTGGGTCCTGTTCGACTTTGATGCAATTGTTGAGCGTGTCATCCTGAATCCTGTCGACAGCGCTCTCCAATCTGTGGAGGGTGCGGTCCACGCTGGTGACAGCGCTCTCCAAGCACAGGACGGTGCGGTCCATACTGGTCGAGATACTGACTAGATTCTCGACTAAACGTGGCAGAAAGCCAAGGTGCTCAGTGGTACCAGAAGCGCTGTTGTTCGGCGGTAGCGGGAGGTTACCGGACTTATTCAGCTGCTTGAGCTGCTTGTTTCCCGCGGCGCGAGCTCGAAGAGCAGCTTGGGCTACTCTTCTGAACTAGAGGTAGGTGAGCGGCGAGTATCGGCAGAAAGCGCACTGCCGGAGATCATACCTTTAAGTTCGAAGTGTCATGGATCTCGTTCTTATCACGGCAGAACTCCACTAGGGCACGGGCTGCTGGGATTGCAGCCTCGTAAAGCTGCCAAGACAACTTAGCAGCGATGCCAAAGAGGGAGATGATTGACTCACAGGCTTGCAAACTTGGCCTTTCGCAGTGCAATCCCAGCAAGACTTGGTTCGAGTCGCTAAATGCGATTAGCAATGAACTTGGCAAAGGGATGACACGAACTCACCGTTATGATCCTAACATAACACGTCCTCACCGCCCTTTGCCATGAGACCAAGGCATGTGTAGCAAGGCGTATCACGTTCGGTACCATTATTGGCCTGGGTAGACATTGCGTTGGTAGGCTGGCTGGCACAGAGCGCGAGACTAATGGGCGTACGAAGATAGAAGACGCCAAGCAGAGGGTGTCACAAGACACCACGATGATCAAGAGACAAGGCAACGCGTTAAGGCGGGAGTCAGCGGGATTTTGCTGCGTTCTTGTTTCGTGGCAGGAGAAGAGATGAGGAACAGTAAAGATGGTAGTTTATTGTTTTGGGGACGAGCGCGAATTCAGGCGGGCGCATCTTCTTTGGAGCGGTATCGGAAACTCAAGATAGAGCCGTGCGTGCACATGACCATGTCAGGCTCCGAGATCGCTCTTTCGTCTGCGCCATACATTTTATTCTCTGGCTCTGGACCGCAAGAACCGTCTCCTCTTGGGTTTCCAACCTATGCAATGCGCTTGCTAAGAAGAGGTCGCATTTGAATGACATGCCACAACTGGGGGGTAAAGGTTGATTTGAGAGACTTCACACAAATGGTCAGCAAGAAGCGGCGCGAAAAGCAAGGGACAAGGGCATAATACGAAAACGCTCAAACTGCGCCTTTTCGCAGGCAGAGGCCATAGGTAGTCGAGGCTCCCCAATGATGGAAACCAAGTTACACCCCACTGTACGAAAAGGGTGTCGGGAGCGCTAAAAAGGTCCCCCACTGACACCGCGATTGCCTAACGCGGTAAGTGCAGGAGACACATGCTGCTCCCTGCCATGATGTCATCAACACCCTGATATCATCGACAATGGACAACTAGACAATTAGCCTCGTGGACGATGAAAGAGTTTTGCGCATGCCATCATGAAGACAAGCTCCAGCCAAGGATAAGAAGAAAGAATGGATGTATATGTGGTACGTCGCGCCTACCGGTTAAGCACTCGGTCGGAACATTCACTGACCTTGTTCCGAATCTAGGCTGGCGCAGTGGCGGCCTTCACAGTTGATGTGCTGGTATATCCTCTGGATACGCTCAAGACCCGGTACCAAAGCCAAGATTACATCAAAACCTACGCTGAAGGGTCCCAGAACAAGGCACTGGCCATCCGTGGCCTATACCAAGGCATTGGCAGCGTTGTCTTGGCCACGCTTCCCGCAGGTGAGTTGGCATGAATGACCAAGCAGCAGCTCACGTCAAATCGGCATCGAATGCTGACAACAGGCAGCCGGTCTGTTCTTCTCGACATACGAAAAGACGAAAAATGTCTTTGCAAGGACGCTGCCTCTCCCTGAAGCACTCGTCCATTCGTCAGCATCAGCGGTGGCGGAGATGGCCTCGTGCTTGGTCCTAGCCCCCGCGGAAGTCATCAAACAGAATGCGCAGATGCTGCGGCAAGGCGCCACAGCAGAAGCCGGCCATGGCTCGACATCTCTGCAAGCGTTCCGTCATCTGGCAGGCCCCGGTGCAGCAGGTCGCCTGTTCACAGGCTACACGGCGTTGGTCGCGCGAAACCTGCCATTCACCGCCTTGCAATTTCCCATATTTGAGCATATTCGATCCCGGCTGTGGGCGTCAAGACTGGGAGGACGAAGCGACCAGTCCAGAAAAATTCTGGAGACGGGTCTGATCGCTGGTGCGAGCGCTGGCACTGCAGGGGCCATGGCGGCATTTGTGACGACACCAAGCGACGTGGTCAAGACACGCATGATGCTGACGGCTGCGAGCGAGAAAGACAAAAGGTCAAGCATGTCTATCGCACGACAAGTCTACCGCGAGAGAGGCGTTGCGGGACTCTTTCGGGGAGGTCTGTTCCGGTCCGGGTGGACGGCTTTGGGGAGCTCCTTGTATCTGGGGACGTACGACGCGGCAAAGCTTTGGTTGAAGCAAAGAAAGTCGGATCAGGACGATCCATTTGCGCTTTAGCGATCGTGTACAATAGCTAAGATATCATGGAAAATATTAGGCTGGGAACCATGCAGCTGTTCTGACGAATTTCAAGCAATCGTGGTTCGGCTAACCATCCGGACAGAAATCTCGGTTTGCCCCGCGTGGCTAACTGTCGCCCAATGACCATTGCGGAGGCTCAGTTGGCGGCTCCTTTGGCCACGCGAGGCATACAAATTGAGAACGAAGGGCTGGACAGCCACACGGGTATCAACCCCGGTTCGATGTACAGGAGCTTCTTGACGCTAGAAAGAGGGAACTACAATCCGAAGCAGGACGCTAGGCAATAGTTGAGCAAGTTCTGCTTCCATCTTGCCGCGAAGCTTTGGCAGTGAAAGTCAAAAAAAATTAGGTTGTGATGGTGTGATGGTGTCATCCAGGGGTTAGTGTCGTGCGTGCGCTAGCCCGCCCGACGTTGATCCTGGGGTCTCTGCGCCTCCCCCGGAACCCTCGTATACAGTACCTTACCTTATACTAAGCAACCAAACAAGGGGTCGGCAATTAGCACAGCGCGCTTGACGATCGTCCAGCTGGGTTCCTTTCAAGATCGTGCAATTGCACAGTTCTCGAGCGACTGCCGACGTCCAAGTGCGAGTCGCCGTCTGTTAGTGGCGTCTTCCCTCGGTGGCGTCGGCCCAGCGGCCGACCAGCGCACATGGCACGAGACAGCCAACCGTGTTGGCCTTGGTCGACTTCGCAGATTTTGCGATTGCGAAATCCAGACCCCCGACTGCCTCATCCGTGCTAGGAATGGTTTGTGCCATCGCTGACTGACCCACAAACACCGACCCTCCCCCTGCGCCAAGGAGTGGTCACAGGTCATGTCATTGTCGGATCGATGCCGTGCTCGGCATGGCTGGGCTCTTGCGACATACTCGTAAGCAATGTTTCCTTTCGGCGGTGTGCCCGTCCGGTCGTTTAAATCTCTCCAGCGTCGCTCTCGAAAGGCCGTTCGTAAAGTTGTAGCCCCATACACTCTCGCCTCTTCGCCTTTCGCCGTCAACCCCTGAACTCACTCGTTCAAACTGCCTTGACAAAGAGCTGCGATCCTTGGATCTCAAACATCTTGAGCTGGGCTTTGAGACCACTCTCGACGGCGCCATTCCGTCTGCCCAACATGGCAGCCCGAGCGATGCAGACCACACTTCCCGTAGACGTGCCCGCCTTTGTCAAGGAAAGAGAGGCTATCAGCGCTCTCCAGTCTGACTCTTGGCCCGAAGAGCGCTTCCTCATACAGTCGCCATACTCGGAGATCGAGCACCAACTAGACCTCGAGACGCTCGATTTTGAAAACGCCACCCTGGCAAAGGCCCTGGCCCGCCTAAGAGCAACTCGCGACGACTATGCCACGGCAACGTACATCGAATCCTTTAACTGGCCCGAGGTCATGACCGAACTGAGGCAGATCGTCAAGTCGTCCGGAAAGGGCTTCAAAGAGGCTTCCTTTTACATCGTCGCATTCCGATCCCAGATCAAGCCCAGCACCGATTATAGCCACCTCGGCGAACTGGACAAGGCGGCCCATGCCGAGGCGGTGGCCAGCGGCGGCTTCCTCAAGTAAGAGAATCCCTTGACGTCTCGAAACGGGCTTGAATGTGCTGACAATCACAGGTACTGGTTCGGTGCGCCAGATTCGGAGCTGCGTAACCTCGCCACTTGCGTTTGGAGGTCTCGCGAAGACGCCATGGAGGGCGGGCGAGGCCCAGCCCATCGAAAAGCCGCAGGTTCTACGCGGGCTTTGTATGCATTCTGGAAGATCGACCAACACCGTCTCAGAGTGAGCGACAACGCTGAGAGCTGGGAAATTTTTCCGTGGGGCGAGTGATGGCGGAGTCGACGACATTGACCAGAGGCGAGAACAATCGCCTTGCGACGGCCAAACATTTAGTTCGTCCGCGGAGCGAGGCGAAGATGGCATCCGTACCAGGTGCCTTGATAAACTTGTGTATACATCGTAGCGGAAATCATACTAGCGATAGACAGCGTTTGAGACGCGAATTTGATGAAATTCAAAGAGGCAGCGCAGCTGCCATACTATCTGTACTGGGAGAACTTAAGCATGAGACAAAGACACATAGAGATGGCGCAAGTGAGCCCGATAGGTTCGACTTCGAATAATGATATACCCACGCCTGATGGCCGATGAATGCAGATGTGCGACATTCCAAGTACGTTCTATTCGACCTGCGAACAGCTGCTCTGCAGCCCGAGTGTCGATGGTCGCGAGAAAAAGTATGGGGAGTTAGATGCGCCCGTTCTTGTTGCGCTCAGGACCGAGGAGGCAGCTATACTCGTTATCACCCCACCACTTTCTGCCGCGACTCACCGCTCTTAACCCACAACGCCCACAAATGGGGCACGCGAAAAAGCTCGATATTCCAACAAAGAGGCGATCTCGCATCATCGCAACCCGCTGCATCTTCGCGCCAGCTCATTCCTGTGCCGTTTCACGACCCGAGCAAATCTCCGACGATACGGACAATATGGCCGACGCTTTGAAAGATGCGCCTTTCCAGGCGGTCCAGGTCGAGGCTCTGGTGAGCTCCAAATGCCCCACCTACACCTCGCACCCTTCGACGCAGGACTGACAATGGCGATAGGTGATCATGAAGGTTGCCAAGCACTGCTCTTCGACTTTCCCGACGACCGCGACAGGATCCATTGTTGGCATGGACCAGAATGGAGTCCTCGAGATCACCAACACCTTCCCCTTCCCCTCCATCGACGGCACCACCGCCGACAGCCACCAGAACGACGCTTCGCAGATCGCCGCGGCCGCTCCCCGACAAAAGGCCAACGTGGCCTACCAGAACGAGGTGATCCGGCACTTGAAGGAGGTCAATGTGGACGCCAACAACGTTGGATGGTACACGAGCGCTACGATGGGCAACTTTGTCAACATGAGCTTCATCGAGAACCAATACCACTACCAGAAGGACAACGACAAGACTGTGGCCCTCGTCTACGACGCCAGCAAGAGCTCTCAAGGCAATTTGACTCTGAGAGCATTCCGCCTGACCACGACCTTCATGAACGCCTACAAGGAGGGCAAGTTCACGACTGAGAAGTGAGTTCGCTCTCGATGGCTTCGTCGTCGGGTAACCCCGTGCTAACATTTTGACAGCCTCCAAAAGACGAAGCTCTCTTTCCGAGACATCATCGCCGAGCTCCCCATTACCATCCACAACTCGCACCTGCTCACGTCGTTCCTCCACCAAATCCCCACTCCACCCTCCAAGGACGAGATCGAGGAGCCCAACTCGCTTGCCGATCTCAAGCGCGACTCCGTCAAGCCCCCGCTGTACCCGTCCATCGACGCGCTGGATGTTGCCATCGACCCGTTCCTTGAGAAGACGTGCGACCTCCTTCTCGAGAGCATCGAGTCCCACTACACCGACCTCAACAACTTTCAGTTCTACCAAAGACAACTTGGACGCGAGCAGACCAAGATCAACGCATGGCAGGCCAAGCGCAAGGCGGAGAATGCGCAGCGTACTGTTGCCAAGCAGCCGTTGCTGCCCGAGGACGAGTGGCAGAGACTATTCAAGCTGCCTCAGGAGCCCAGCCGGTTGGAGGGCATGCTGAATGCGAAGCAGGTGGAGCAGTACAGCAAGCAGGTCGATGGCTTCACGGCCAATGTCAGTGCCAAGATGTTTGCTGTGAGGGAGAACTTGCTGCCGCAGTGAGCAGCATACGCAGCAGAGGGGTCAAGAGTACGAGAAGCTCGGGGAGCAAGGCGAGCAGGGCACCAGCTGGCGGGTTGCATGAACGGCGTTCCGGACAAGGGAGGGATTTAATGCAATGCTCTCTCTGAATTATAGCGACAAGAAGTAGTGTTGGGGACGTCCATGCTTTAACTGCGCATGGGCGTTGCCTGGATGGCTTGTGGCGAAGCAACTGCATGACTACACTACTGAATGCACTCAACAAGACTTTACATCAAAATGAGCTCTCACATCTTTCCACAATTGTCTTTCATCAGCCATCTTGGCTGCCCATGGCCTCTCAGAGCAGAGCAATGCCTTAACGTATCTTGCTCAGGCATGGACAGATTGGGCCATCTGGAGTAGACAAGTCTCAGAAGCCCTTGCTTACGAGAAGCGCCGTGTGTCCGTTGGGGTCGCATTGGGGCACGGCTAGCCGTGTGGGAATGCGCACACGGCTAGCCGTGTGTGTTATGTAAGCCCGGCTCAACACCAAAGGTGTCATCGCCGGCACGCCCTAATAGACTCCTTTATAGACATTACAGTCAGACTCTTTATTACTCAATTACAGCCACAATGCAGCCAATCGACGCGCAACTTGAATTTCCGGATAACTGTCTTCCTCCTAAACGCGATTACGACTCTCGTGAAGCCCTAGCCAAAGCAATCAACGAATAGGCAGCGCCCCGAGGCTATGCCTTTGTTACTAGCAGGTCTTACAGAACAAGTAGTGGAAGACAAGTTATTATATATGCCTATAATCGTAGCTACCGACCCCCCGACCCCTCGAAAGTAAGGATAAAGAATACGAGTACACGAAGCACTCTTTGCCCGTTCTCACTACTAGCAAAAGAAAGCCTCGATAATACTGTCTAGACTATATAGCATCGACCGGATATAAGGCACGCTTCCCATAACCACGAGCTAAGCTAGCGCGAGGCTGCTTATCTAGTATATTGTGCGATAGATAAGCCGACTATATTATTAATTAGCGGCCTCTCTAATACCGGTATACCGCCAAGGGATATCCGGACCTATATATATTAGAACTCTAATAATAACGTAACTTAACAAGATATCTATAACCGCATTGCATAGAGCAAGCGAGAGCTATGCGAGGGCCAGAGTAATATACAGGCTCTCTTTAACGAGCTAGATAAAGAAGGGTTCTGGGCACGCGTATAGGTTAATCATTAGAACTATATTATAGTAGTGTTTTTTGCTTATCTAGAGTCAATGGCATACCTTGCGGCATATCCGGACTTAGTCTTCCTAGATTATACGTATAAGACGAATAAGCATAAGATACCGCTTCTCGATATTATCGGCGTTAATGCTTACTAGCGGTCTTTCTACATTGCCTTTGTATTTCTTAGTGGCGAGACTAAGGAGGATTATTCGTAGGCATTAGAACGGCTTCGATAGTTATTTAAGCTTAGTTAAGCAAGACTCCTGTCTATTATTCTAATAGATCGCTGCCTTGCCTATATAAACGCTATAGCTCGTTTCTTTCCGGAAGCAATCTCGCTATTATATCTCTAGTATGCTAATAAAGCCATTATCCGTTATTATAAGCTAGCTTTCGCGCGCGATGCCGAAGGAGCCGCGGCTTCTACTAGTCTCGATAATTAGAATGACTTCTATAACTACTAGCACTTAATTATACGTTTAGTTAACAAAGAGACGTATAATAAGGCTATCTAAGACCTTAATCGGCGTTACGTAGCAGAGTACTATAACGAGGTTGGCTATATTAAGCATTAATAGCTTAACCTCTATAAAGAAAAGCTTATTAAGCATTAGGTTAACTAGTATCTATATTTTAGTAACGTAGTAACCTCGCGTATTAAGGGGATCTATATACTACTAAAGAGTTATCTAAAGAAATCTATTATCGATCTCTTTAAAGTATAGAGGGCGATAAACTAGGCATTGGCTAACTAAATCTCTAAGCTACGTATAAATTAAGCTAAGTAATAAATACGTACGCTTCTCGAACTTACCGGGCCGCTATATAGCGCCGTGCGCGGCTAGGTCTCTTATAAAGCTTTGCGGAAGGTAGACTAGTAGCGGAAGCTTCTATCTAAGGACTACCTGCCGCGTTATATAGGCGCCTTTACGCAGACTTATAGTCTTCCTTATGCTCATAAGCTTTAGGAGCTATAGGAGCAAGATTAGCCTCTCTATCTAGAAGACTTCTATACGCACTGGTATCTTAGCCGCATAGGGAATCCTATCTTTATTCTAGAGCCTCGTTGCCGCGTTAATTAACTTACCGCTCGGTTATCTATACCTTAGTCAAGCACTCGGCGCGAGCCTAGTATATTCGAAGTAATTAAGACTCTACGACCGCCGAGGGCACTATCTCGATATACTAAGTATTACGCTATAGGTTATATTAGGACTTTAAAGTTATACCCTCTTCGTTACTTAGCTATACTATAATAGCTAGAGGAGGTAATAGCGTTAGTAGAAGCGCTAGTAGTAGTAGAGGCATTGGCCGTAGTAGAGATACTTATAGTAGTAGAGACGCCGGCCGTAATAGAGGCGTCGGCTATATTAGGGGCACCGGCTATAATAGTGCTACTTAATACGGCAAATATAATAGCTATAGTAGAGGCAATAATATCGTTAAAAGGAATATTAATAGGAGAGGCAACGGTAACGGTAGAGGTATACGCTATTATAGGTATAATGGAGATACCGACTATATCTAGGGCGCCCGCCTTGCTAGAGCCGCCCGCTATATTAAAGCTATCTACTACGATAAGAGCGTTAAGCTATAAGTTCGATAGCCCCGAGGCTATCTACGAGAGGTATTAAGCCGTAAGAGAGGTTTGGTATAGCGCTTAGCCTCGTATAGGCCAAAGGACTAATACGCGATATTAGAAGGCGATAGGACTAAAGGCAAAGTATCTAAAGTCAAGCTATAAGTACTACCTAGACTATAAGTAGATAGGCGCACGCTATAAAACGTAGAATAGCTCGCGGGAATAGACTAAAGAAGAGATAATAGCGTATCTTGACTTTAATAGGGCGGAAAATAACCGCCTTGATGCGTAGATTAATGTAGAAGTAGCTATATAGCGTTTTTCGAGGAGACGGGGACTAAGAGGTATCTAGTAGGATTATAAGAAGGATTTAGAATAGCAATAGGCTTTATATTTATCTAGGTAGGTATTTCAATAACTTCTTACAAGACTTATACCTACCTTTGCTAATATATATATTATAGCCCGGCACTATAGCCTTATAGCTATAATACCGGTCTTCTCGGTCTTTGTACTAAAGTATTATAAGCTATAATAATATAATGCCTTTTACTAAAGGATATTATACTATATAACGACCGAATAACTTAGTAGGAGGACGGCTAGCCAAGCACTAAGTTATAAGGGTACTACTTCTAGCCGAGTAGTTATTATATAGAGTATAGAAAAGGGAGGGCTAGCTATTCGCTTTGGCGTTTAGGCCTCCTTATCCTACGGTAAATTATACTCCGTTCTATCGTCCCTATAGTTAGCCTCCTTATAGCCCCCTAGTAAGTAATGCTCCTTGTCCTCGTAATTTACCTTAGCAACCTTAATATAACTTTAATCTCTAGTTAGGTTAGGTTCGTAGTTAGATAAGCTATAGAGGAGCTAATCGAGTTAGGGTTATTCTTTTTTACTTATATAGTAAAAAGAAATTAGCAGTCTCATGCGTAATGCCTATAGAGCTAAACGTATATAGTTTAGTATAGCTATATAACGGCTATAGTACGCGAAAGCTATTAGGGAGCTAACTACCGCGATAATTACTACCGCTATGCTAGCTTTACTTACATTATAGGAGGCTTAATAGTAGTAAATTCATTCTAGGAAGGTCTATCGTTCGAGCCTGCCTATATACGTTCTTTTTGCTATTAAAAGTAACGTTCGTGATAGCCGGTAGGCAGCTACAAGGCGGCACGGCACGTTAGGATAACTAAGGCAATAGGCCTACGCAATAGGTAAAGAGCGCATAGGGCCAGACTCTCACGAGCCATTTAAATATTTACTTAATACCTTGTATTTAACGTATCGTAAGATTATTCTTATTAGGTCGCGATAATTCTTTCTTACTTAATATACTTATAGCTAGTAATGCACTCGAATATCTATGCCCCTAGATTTACTAATATTAAAGTAATTCGCGATCTAAATTAACTACTATATAGCCGCTAATCTATTTATTCTCCGAGCATATTTTAGGCATAATTAGCATTATAGTCGTATAGTTCTCGTAGAGTTATTGCGCGAATATTACTGTAGCCGAGGAGGCGTTAGTGATCTTAGTGATATAGTATATCGCCCTACTATAGCGCTATAGTCTGTGGTGACCTTAGTCTTCGGCATCGCACGCAAGCCCCGTAGTGCTAAATAGTACTTAGTCTTATATATATAGTATACCGGGCTTGAACATTCCTAGGATACTTAATTGAGGGTATCTTAGCCGGTATTCGAGCTACAAATGTAATACCTTTGACGATGCCTGCGACGGGGCATACACGTTGTGTTATGCTGAGCCGGGCTTACATAACACACACGGCTAGCCGTGTGCGCATTCCCACACGGCTAGCCGTGCCCCAATGCGACCCCGTGTCCGTTGCGAGGCTGACATAATACCATGGCTTCTATCCGAATGCATTGGTCGTCCTGTCCGACTCGTACGTGAGACGATCAAGTTACGGCTATGCAAAGACCTGTCTGATCCTTTCGGTCTGTTTTCCCGTCCCCTTTTGGCATCTCTAACAAGCGCGTTAAAGGCAAGAAGGGGCTCGTCCGTGAATGTCCGGCAGAAACCGAGCTCCCGAGTCCCGAGGGGTTCGGACTTCAGCGCTGACAGGCGTTGCTACGTGGACGGCATGGAGATTCTGCCCCGCTGCGACAGCAAATTTTGCCCCTCAATCTTCACCGCCCGATTCCCGCCGCAGCAAACTGCCCATCCCCCTCTCCCCGCCCCTCTTCCTCTCCTCTACTTGAACCCTCATCCTCAACAAACCTCAATCCTCTCCTCCTCCATCCATTCCTCTCCCCAATTCATCCTCTCAACTTCACAATGTCTGCTCCCGCCCCTGCCCAGAAGTTCAAGGTCGCCGACCTGTCCCTTGCTGCCTTTGGCCGCAAGGAGATCGAGCTTGCCGAGAATGAGATGCCCGGTCTGATGGCCACCCGCGCCAAATATGCCTCTGACCAGCCCCTCAAGGGCGCCCGCATTGCCGGCTGCCTGCACATGACCATCCAGACTGCCGTTCTCATCGAGACCCTGACCTCTCTGGGTGCCGAGGTTACCTGGACCAGCTGCAACATCTTCAGCACCCAGGACCACGCCGCCGCTGCCATTGCTGCTGCCGGCGTCCCTGTCTTCGCCTGGAAGGGTGAGACCGAGGAGGAGTACAACTGGTGCCTGGAGCAACAGCTGGTGGCCTTCAAGGACAACAAGAGCCTGAACCTGATCCTCGACGACGGCGGTGACCTGACCCAGCTCGTCCACTCCAAGTACCCTGAGATGCTCAAGGACTGCTTCGGTGTCTCTGAGGAGACCACCACCGGTGTCCACCACCTGTACCGCATGCTCAAGGAGAAGAAGCTCCTCGTTCCTTCCATCAATGTCAACGACTCCGTCACCAAGTCCAAGTTCGACAACCTGTACGGCTGCCGTGAGTCTCTCATCGACGGTATCAAGCGCGCGACCGATGTCATGATTGCCGGCAAGGTCGCCGTCGTTGCTGGCTTCGGTGATGTCGGCAAGGGCTGCGCCATGGCTCTCCACGGCATGGGTGCTCGCGTCATCGTCACCGAGGTTGACCCCATCAACGCCCTTCAGGCTGCCATGGCCGGCTACCAGGTCACCACCATGGAGAAGGCTGCCAAGTTCGGCCAGATCTTCGTCACCACCACTGGCTGCCGAGACATTCTGACCGGCGTCCACTTCGAGGCCATGCCCAACGATGCCATTGTGTGCAGTAAGTTACCATCTTGGAGGCGTACCTTGAGACGAGCACTTATCTAACATCGTTTAGACATTGGCCACTTCGACATTGAGATTGACGTTGCTTGGTTGAAGAAGAACGCCAAGTCCGTCCAGAACATCAAGCCCCAGGTTGACCGCTTCCTGATGCCTTCTGGCCGTCACATCATCCTGCTGGCTGAGGGCCGCCTGGTCAACCTTGGCTGCGCCACCGGTCACTCCTCTTTCGTGATGTCCTGCTCCTTCACCAACCAGGTCCTGGCCCAGATCATGCTGTACAAGGCTAGCGACACCGCCTGGGGCAAGAAGTACGTCGAGTTCGCCAAGACCGAGAAGCTGGAGGTCGGTGTCTACGTCCTGCCCAAGATCCTGGACGAGGAGGTCGCCCGCCTGCACCTCGACCACTGCCAGGCCGAGCTCAGCAAGCTCAGCTCCGTCCAGGCTGAGTACCTCGGTCTCACCGTCGAGGGTCCCTTCAAGAGCGACATCTACCGCTACTAATTTCTCTGTATTCATACCCAAGGATCCTTCAACTGGACTCCTACGTGTAACGACTTTTCACCGTTCTCCCGAAACGGTAATGGGAAAAACTGTGGTTTCAACAGCATGAAGTTGCGTGGCATCAGGGCTGGGAGAGTAAAAGGGGCATTTGCTATTATGATTTGATTGTTTCTTTCCAAATGCAGGACGGGGCATCTCGCTGGGCGGACGTGAGGCGGAAAAAACATCTGCTTTTTCAACAAAACGGCGTTGGCTTTT
Organism: Tolypocladium pustulatum; assembly: GCA_024340155.1. Classification (NCBI taxonomy): domain Eukaryota; kingdom Fungi; phylum Ascomycota; class Sordariomycetes; order Hypocreales; family Ophiocordycipitaceae; genus Tolypocladium; species Tolypocladium pustulatum. The sequence continues at coordinate 367,889 of JALHBY010000133.1, read as the reverse complement.
TTGCTAAAGACATGATTCCCCCACCTGCGAGATCAAAGAAAGACATGACGGACGGCCGACAAGGCGGGCAGCCTCGGGGTAACGAGGCTCTTCTTGCAGAAACAGGCCCGTCAACCGCGGCCAAGGATAGATAGCAGTGGCTGAGTCTATAAATAGACGAAGATTCTCGCTTGAGAATAAGTGATGGCTCCTTGTCTCGTTGCTTGTCTACCTCGTTAAGTAGTAGACAATTTCGTAGTCTACGTTGAAGGAATTTGAGGTGAACTGTATCTGTCAATCATATTCTGCCTTTTGAAACATGATCTATAAGCAACTGGCGCACACGTATCCGGTGCTTTGACAGTCCAACAAAATGCTCATCACCGGCCTATATTCGGCATGCTCTAAAACTTTTCCTCGACGTTGTATAATAAAATATCTGGCGGAGCTCTCCATTCAGGCCATATCCGCCTGCTCAGGCACAATGCTCCGCAGCTTAGCATCAGTGATGGCCACGTGAACGTTGCTAATGGCCCACTCCTCCATCTTCGTCTGTGTCTCCTCGGTCCAAGTGCCCATGTGGGGGACTAGGAGCACATTTCCGTTGGCGAGCAGGCCAGGATGGATCTCAGGCTCGTTCTCGTAGACGTCGAGGCCGACGCTGGCGACCTGGCCGTTGGCGAGGGCGTCGACCAGGGCAGCCTCGTCCATGACGGCGCCGCGGGCTGTGTTTACAATGACGATGCCGGGTTTCATGTTGGCAAATTGGGGGGCTGAAATTGTGTGACGGGTTTTGGGCTGGTTTCGAGGCCGTGTAAGCAGGATGAAGGGTTTCCACGGCCGGAGAATGGTACTGGGGACTCACGTTCAGGGGTAGGTTCAAGCTGAGGACGTCGCTCTCCTTGAGCAGCGTATCAAAGTCGACATACTCGGCGCCTTCCTCAAGGTCAGGACTCAGGCGCGAGCGATTGTGGTAGCGGATGCGCATGCCAAAGGCGCGGGCCTTTGCGGCGAGGTTGCGGCCGATGCCGCCCATGCCCAGGATGCCGAGCACCTTGCCTTGGGGATCGTGGCCGAGGGCGGGCAGGGTCTTGCCACGCCAATTGCCGGCGCGAAGGGCGGCCATGGACGTGTGGAGGTTGCGCAGGGCGCCGATGAGCAACCAGATGGTGATGTCGGCGGTGGCATCATCGACGGCCGTGGGGGTGTTGGAGACGCGGACGTTGTGCGCTGTGCAGGCTGAGATGTCGATTTGGTCGTAGCCGGCGCCTGCTTGCATTAGTTTGAGGTCCTGTATGTACAATCCCCAGCTTCTCAAGGCTACAGGACGGCATCGGAACCTCAATTGGACCAAGGCTTACCATTGTGGCAGAGAAACTCCAAGCTCTTTGGCAGGACGTCGAGCAGCGCCGAGTCAATCTTTCCCGTCACGGCGAACGAGTCAAAGGTGCGGTAGGCGACCTTGACGCCGTCGAAAGCGCCGGACTTGCACTCTTCGAGGAACTCGTCACGGTTGGTGGCCTTTGGCTGGAGCACGTGCGCGATGTCGGCAATGCCTGACCACGCATCGTGGGCGCTGTGGAGGGTGGGATGTCAGAACATGGTCGGTACGGGAAGCTCTCTGCATCCAAAGACAATTGGGGACAGAGGGTCTTTTCAATTCTGATCCCAGGGACTGAAAAAAAAAGAAAAGAAGAGAAGGGGTGTCGAGTTGTACGTACTGCTCAATCTTGCCCAGGAGCAAAACCTTGGGCTTGCCCGTCATGGTCGTCGGTGGGCGTTGTCGCGACGTCAACGAGGGCGAGGTTGGCGGGGTACAGACAGAGGCGGCGGGCGCTGGAGCGAAGCAATTGTATCGGGAAGCAGTGTCTCTGAGCAGAAGTGCAATGTTCCTGGGTAGTTTCGCCTAATGCTTCTATGACCGGGATATGTCAAAGACAAGAGGGAGGTGATGCAGCCAATGTATGTAGGATTCAACATGTTAAAAGAGGGCGGCGCATCGAAGGCCGCGCTGGCTCCCGTTGTCGGCGGGGATGGCTTGGTGGGGTTGGGCGTGGGGTTCCTCGAGGGGGCAGGATGAAGTAAGTGCCCCACCACAGCTTGCGCGCACCCACTGCTTAGGCGCACTTTACATCAGCGTGTCGCGTCTCTGCATTTCAACCAGATCTTCAATTGTAGCCGCATTTCCACATCACTATGTAAAATGCCTATATGGTCTGAATCCGATGTCGATGCAGCTATTGATGCAATATTGAACGGCGCTTCTACACGTGGCGCAGCCGCGCAATACGGGATCCCAGAATCATCCCTCCGAAAACGAGTCCTCGGCGCGCGCCGTCAATCAATCGCCCAACAAGACTACCAAAGGCTCTCAATCGATGAGGAGAGACGATTGGTAGAATGGATACTATCTCAGGAAAGGCTGGGCTATTGCCCAACGCACCGACAAGTCCGATATATCGCGACGAAGCTACTTATCCGTAAGGGCGATACGCGCGATCTTGGGCGGCGTTGGCTAGATGCCTTTTTCCGCCGCAACCCCGAGGTAAAGACCAAGATTGGGGCACGGATTGAGGCAGCAAGGCTCAATGGTGCTAATACTACCGCGATAAATACCTAGTTCGACCTCTACGATACGTACGACTGGATTCGGCCGGCGAATATCTATAATACTGATGAGACTGGTATTATGGAAGGAATGGGACTCAATGGCCTTGTCGTAGGGTCTTCTGAGGTCAAGCCCAAGCGGGCTTACATCAAGGGCAGCTAAACACGCAATTGGACTACGATAATTGAGTGCATTGGAGCTGCTGGAGCCGCTGGGTTGCCGCCACGGGCCCTGACGCCTGTCGTGATATTCAAGGGCGCCTCAGTCCAGCAACAGTGGTTCAAACGCCAATTCAATCGCCCATGGCAGTTCACAAGCTCCGAGAATGGCTAGACTAGTAATGAGATAGCCATTAAATGGCTACAACGAGTATTTATCCCGGAAACAACGCCACAAGATGCCTCTGACGCCCGACTACTCGTTGTTAATGGCCACGGCAGCCACACTACGGATGAATTCATGTGGGAATGCTTCCAGAACTACATATTCCTTCTATTCTTGCCGGCCTATGCCTCGCATGTACTATAGCCGCTTAATCTGGCTGTATTTGGCCTATTGAAGCACTGGTACCGGCATTACCTTAGGCAGCTCGAATTAATTAACGATTGCAGCCCCATTGGCAAGGCTAACTTCCTCGAGTGCTACGCCGCGGCAAGAGACAAGGCACTCACAGCTATCAATATCAATGCAGGCTTCCGGGCTACTGGAATCTGGCCCAAGAACCGGCATAAGGTCCTTAATAGCTCGTAGGTTATTGAGGCAGCGGCAGCAGCGGCTCCAGCGCTACCAGCAATACCGAAAAAGAGATCACGGCACGAAGACGACTTCGTGGTCACTACGCCAAAGCAGGGCCTTAATGTGATCTAGCTTTTGCGTGGTATTAACACGAGTCCGTTAAGTCAGCGCCTATTATATCTCATAGGGCGCCGGGTGGGGAAAATGCTCGATATAATGGCCGCCGAATTAGTTCTCAAAGACGAGGAATTGCGCGCAAAAACACAGCAAATTGAGGCCTTGAGGCCCCCAAGGAAGAAAATGGTCAAGCAGGCCCCAAATGAACGCTTTGCTACAATTGAGCAAGTCAAGCAAGCACAGCAGCAAGTAGACAAGGAAGATACACAGCGGCAGCGATACCTTGCGCAATCTACGGCGGTTGCGAATGATAATGACTTTGCCGGAATGTGCTCTGAATGGCAGCTAGATTAATATATCTACCGTAATTACTGTATTATTGGGCGTTGTTTGATTGAAGAGTGTTGCTTATTACGATGTCGCGCGCATGCGTTGAAAAGTGCGCCTAAGCAGTGGGTGCGCGCAAGCTGTGGTGGGGCACTTAATATTAATGAATTACCTGAACGGGGGCATGTACGTTAGGCCGTTCACGAAATGACTCTCTACGGGCACCTCTATTCCGGGTGGAAGAGTGCCTCGATACAAATCTGAATAGTCCCTCGAGTTCTGTGATGTTCAAACGCAGCCGCAGAGTATAACTACCTAGACCATCTGCTCATTTACTGCCCAGAACCCCCTTCGAATCCTCAAGGCAACATCAACGCTCCACCAGCTACCTTACAAAGTCCTCCCCATACACTCTGCAAAGGACAAGCTACCAAAGCTGTATGTTCGTCAGTCCCCTCGTCAGCCTCCCCCATCTCAAGTCCAGACTCGAGCCCTCACATGAGCAGCCTCCAAGCACCCAACATTAGCGCCGCGAAACCAGTGCAGACACCCATCAGCCACTGCAGCGTCTGGAACTTGACCTGCTCCAGCTTCTCGCGCAGCGCCGCCACCTCCTGCTCAATCTTGGTCTCCGTCTCCTTGATCTTGAGCTCCTGGCCGACGGCCTCCTCGCGGATGCGGCCCTTTTCGAGGTTCAGGTCCAGCCGCACGCTCGCCTGGGTGCGCCCGATCTCGTCGCGCAGCCGGCTGCTCAGCTTGGCAATGTCGTTGGTCAGCCGCTCGTGCGCGCTGCGCGTCGTGTTGGACTCGGTGCTGTCGGCCGAGAGCAGCTCGGAGCGCAGCTTGGCGAAGTCGACCTTTTGCGTGTACGTGGCCTTGGCGGCGTCTTCCCGCAGGACCATGGTGCGCGTGAGGTTCTGGATGCTGCGGGAGGCAAAGGCTGGTTTAGAAAACGCTCGAGATGGGTCGGACGTATGGACGGGGGGCCTTCTTACCTCTCCTCGATCACGTCGTTGAGCACCTTCATCATGGCGACCGACTGCAGCTCGGTGAAGCCCTCGCTCTGCAGCCGCTTGACGAACTTGAGCGTGTCAAAGTGGTGGTCGCGCTGGCGCATGGCCGTTGCGTGGAACGCGCGGCTCAAGATGAGTATCGGGCTCCGGACAGGCGCTGGACGCCGCGACGCGGGGGGTTCGACTTGGTGAAACGACGAGAATTGCCTGGCCGTCTTCGCGACGCGCAGCGCAGCCATCGGACGCGCTGCGGCTCGCGACGCTGACTGCGGCGCGCTCCAGCTCAGCCGCGGGAGCAGGAATCGGGGAAGCATGTCGGCAGCCATGATGCTCGGGGTCGTCATGTCGTGGGCGGGTGTTGTGATGAAGCGAAGTTGGGGGAGCTGTCCGTCTCATCCCGCCCTGCTGGAAACTCGGCGAGCATCGGCCTAGGGGTCCGCGGGCGCAGGGAAAGGGTCGTCATGTGGCCGCATGATTGGTTGCTAATTACGTATCCGGCACCCATCCCAAGGACTTATTAATTACGCAACAATCTGTTACAGATACTGTACAGTAGCATTGACTCTAATATTTTTCCTGGACTGAGTGAGCTCTCTACTTGCCAACATCGCCCTCGTTGCTGGCTTTCCGCGCCATTTGTCGCTGTCCCTATCCTTCTCCACTATCCAAAATGCCATGGCCATGACAGTGCGCCCCTCAGAGCGCGACGTTGGCTGGCCCCGGTTCTCTACCTTATACTCATGAGCAGCAAAATACAACCCTTGCACCTGACCTTCTCGTCTCGCACGAACCCCCGAATCACAGCTGCCTCTTGGCAAAGGTTGCCGCTCATTTGCCATTGCGGTGCTGTCCTGATCTACCCCCCATGAGCCCCTAATAGCAAGGGCTATCATCCTCGCATGAGTCCATGACAACACGTTCGTTTTGCGCTGGCTACGGCAGTCGCGCAATGATGGACCAGAGGTCAAACTTACGCATAGGCGTATTGTAGTCCAGGTAGTTGCGTGGGGTCCACGTCGGCTCGATTGGACCAAGTATTGCGAGCCACAGGGCATTCGTTGGTCGCCGAGACCTGGGCGGGAGTGTCGACGATGGTCCGGCCCGTGCCTTGTGCTCACAGTCCAGCTTCAACAGGCACGAGCAACAATCCGGGCGAGAAGCTGCTCTGAACCCCAAGACTAATGTCGAGCCGTCGAGACCATGGCTCGGCTTTAAATCCTGGCCAGGCTTGGTTGCCGGGCGTTCGCCCATCTTGCCGTGGACCATCGAGCAAGTCCGAGGTTCCCATCCAGATCCGCCCGGGGGACTTTGTCTCGTGTTAAGCATCAGGAAAAGTGCTCCCGTTCAATATGATGCGTAACAGCCGTCTCGTCTCCTTCAAATGCCTCGCACACGGGACACGTAGCCACCGTTTGTTGCTGAGCTAGCCCGGAAATTCCCTCCGGCGCGGATCCAACGTCGTTTCCGAGGGCTGGCATAAAGTCCGCCAGACTCCTCGACGGCAGCTCCTCTGCAAACTCCGACTCATTTCTCACATCCGTGTACCGCAAGCTGAATCCAGAGGTCGGCTTCGCAGGCTCTGCACTGCCCATGCGCTGCACGCGCCCGACCTTGCCGTCCCGCAAGCGCACCTTGATGCCGCGGGGGTGGTTTCCGCGGGTCAGGATATCCGCCACGACTCCTGGGGTCTCTCGACCGGTTGGCTGGTCCTCCTTGAGCACGATGAAGACGGAGGCGCCGGGAACGACCTGTTGCGTAGTGGGCACGCTGCCAGATGCTTGCTGGGGAGTGGCCGGAGACGGCCGCGATGAGGACGGGCCCGGGGTGCTGCGCTTGGTGTTGCGAGGCTGTCGATTGCGGGGCCTGTTCATGACGACTGTAAGCTTACACAATCGGATGGTCTAATTGGTGCCAATAACAATGCTCAGTTGCGCTGGAGCGAGCGCTGTTTTGCTATAGATGAGATTGAAGATTGTGCAGTGATGTGATCCATGTCTCGCTAGTGAACCTAGCGCTCACTCCCTACCCTATACCACCTAGGCTCACAAAGACTCATCATGCAATGTCTTTGTGAGTATAGCCGGAATTTTCACTGGCAAAAATGATAAGTCTTGAAGTATGAGCTGGAACATTTTCCCTAGGAGTACTCTCAAAATATACGTGAAGTAAAGTAGCATGCCCATCTTCCACACGCCAATCATTGGTGAGCACTACCGTATTGAGGAGGGTGTTGTCATGCACCTAGATGTCATCCTCGCAGCCATTTTCCACCCCCTCAAAGTTTCCGACGTCCCTTTGCTTTAGTAGATCGTCGTCGTAGTGTACAAATTACTTTATGCCGTGTTCTTATTTCTCTTCAACCTGCACATGTGCTGACCGAGGTTCTCCGAGCGTGAGGCAAACATACTGCCAAATGTCTTTGCTCAATCGCACCTGGCCATGGCGGTAGCTTTTCAAAGGCGAGCTCAATCCAATGTTGTCGACGAACTTGGCGAGGTGATACCGCGACGTCGCCTGCAGGGCCACGGATCGACGCCGGCCATGCTGTGGTGGGCATCAGTTCTCGCGTGTGGTGGCTGTGATGCTTGAAACCTGGCGCTGCAAGTCATTCCCCGCCACAGCAGATGAGATCAGAAATCGACTGCCTGAGCTTTTCCGAATGCGCCCAAGAGGGTTGTGCATGGTGGCAGAATCAAGCGTTGCCCCTTGTAAACAGGCTTTCCCGTGCGCACTTTCTCAATATTCCCAAGGGGCGAAGATGTCCGTCATCCAGGTCATGTCGTTCATATCTAGTGACGACATATCGGTCGCGAGTGGGTTCTCAACCATCATTCTCGTGTCCACGGCCAGGCAGCTCATCACCTGACTACTCGGAGTCGGCAGGCCACCCCCCAAACACTGAGACAGTGCCGGTTCCCAGGCATTCCTCACGTTGCGAATAATCCGCGTACCTTTCCCAAAAACGGTTCCGTCGCCGTCGTCTGTTTTAAGAGAATACACGTCGGAAGCCCTGCTAAGCATGTCGATGGTCTGGTCCATCAGCGCCAGTAGATTTGCCGTACTGCGGAGGATCTCTTTGTCCCAAGCTACATCCTCAACGGTGGTAAGCCTGTAAAGAAGTGCCTGCATGTGGGACATGGTCACATAAACTGCAAATGGCAGCCCGGGGACCTCGATCGGTGGCAATGCAAAGAAGGTATCAAACCAAGCCCTTGCAGCTTTTGTACATGCGTATTTGCCGCTTACCCGCATGGCCTCCGGCATTGACAGGTCGGCGAACAGGCCGATTGAATGGACCCTTGCTTCAGCGCCGTACAGCTGCGATTGCACCATATCTGGTCGAGTATGAGTGAATGCAGGTTATCAATGCGGAGCGAAGGCTATTGTAACATACAATGTGAATGTAGTCTTGCCGGAAGGTTCCGTCGTATCTCGTTGAGACGAGACTGCAAGCCTGCCTTGAAGATGTAAGTTGGACACTGGCTAGTGTCACCTGCCGCCTCGTCCCGGAGAAGTTTGTGTGTTTCTTCACTGATGAGTTGGGTCTTGACAAGTGCCACTAGAACCTCGTCCAAGGGTTGTTCTTGCTCGCGATCAAGAACAGCCAAGCAGTCGCTCATGTGCGAAGTCCAGCCAAGTGTTTCCATTTTCCCGATGAACGAGGTGCATCTGCGAAAGTGTCAAAATGGATTGCCACGGGAAGGAGTAAGCGTAGCACTCACACCGAAGTGCAGTACCAGAGGGCGAGCACAGCTCGACGTTCTTCCATGGTCCGAATCTTTGGCGGTGGAAGCGGCCGGAGGCTCCAAACTTTAAGATACAGGCCAGATTGCTGGTCATCATTTGGAGGTCTGGTTAAGCCCATGTCAAAGATAATAGCGCCCGCCATCTGAGAGTACAAGATGAGAAACGGCCTCGTTCCAGGCCCAGTGTTCATCGTGGCCCTGCAACGAATGCGGTGAGCGACCATACGTAATTGCCAAAGTCAGTGTGTAAGTAGGAGAAAAGAAGCACGTACCAGCCGATGTAGGCGAGCAGGCCCAATAACAGATCCATGGTGCGTTCATTGCCAAGGACCATTGTATTGGCCACCTCTTGACGAACCTTTTCCCTCAACATGAGCTGCTGAGCGAGTGACATGGAGGTCAGGTTCATTATGCAAGTCCATAGAAAAGGCCGTTCCTTGCGAAGATGTTCGGCAGTAAGGTCAAGGGGCAAGTGCATGAAGGGAAAGTTGCTCAGCCAGTCGCGGAACTTGGAGAGGTAGAGTCCGGCTTGCTCGGGGGTCGGCTCCGAACTGACAGAGTAGGCGCTCTTGCGGAGTGAAGGTGCATCACTGCATGGGCCTTGGCCCCCGCAGAGGGACGTCCCTGGCTGTGGATTGGCAGCTGCGGCCGCTGCGAGAGAGTCGAGACGGCTAGTCATTGCCTGAGAGGACGACGGCGGCGCTTGCGAAGTCAATTGAATATTGTAGTGCTCCTGCTGACCAGGGTGCTGGCCTGCTTTCAACATCGACATCAAGTCATTGAGCTTCGCTTCGAGCTTGGCTGTCACGGACGTCGGTTTCTTCCTGACTCTGGCGTGCCGAACCCGCCTCGTCTCCATCTGCACACACTCCTTGCCCATGCGCTTGCACATCTCACAACTTTCTCCGTCTGGCGTCAAAATACACCTCCGTTTGGCCCGCGAGCAATTGGTGCACGAACGCCCATAGCCAGCTGGCGTGCCGCGACCGCCAGCGGTCGCTTCTGTCTCGGGAGGGGAGGGGGGCACCATGTCTGCTCCCGGTCGAGGCTGCGCCTGGAATCGTGACACCAAGTCAAGGACGCATCGATAGACGCGGCACGGACCGTCGAGAAGCGCGGGATTGAGGCTTGGGAAACGAAATACGTAGTTGCTGCGTGGTCTGGTCGACTTGTATGTCGGGATTCGCGGTTGCGGGGGCGGCCCGTGGCCGAATGCCGTCGGGCGGTTGGAACTTGGGGTCATCTTGCTGCGTCAGCCACTCACACCCTAGCGGACTTCACAAACTCCGCGTGACGCTGAAACCCGCCTTATCTCACGGCCGCTTGGCGACGGAGCAGAAAACAAAACGATTTCCTTTGGCAGCATTTATTACATGAAGCTGAGACTCTGAAATTTTACTGGAGCCTGATGGTCTGGCGGGCTTTCTGTAAGTGCTTACACAGAGGGCGCTGCAGGGCATTGACTACAAGGAGTCAGATGGTAGGTCCATGTAAGTTATTGGTGCAAGTGAGGCAGACGGCCAATGATTTCACCTCGTCAAAAATGGACCTGAAGCTGTTCGCAGTGACTTGAACGTAATGTAGGAAGAAAGGAAGAAGTGTCGTATTCGCGGCGTGGACAAATTGCCTTCACAAGACCACCAGTGCAGCACCACCCTTGGGGCGGGGGGCAGGAGGGTCTTTGACAAATATTGGATTCGTCGCGGAGACGTCAGAGCAAGATATCGACAATTTAAAGGGTGTTGTATTGGCGCTTTTAATATAATTCGGAAGATGCCAACTTCACCTGGGGTAAAGCACACAAAGTCGCTGCGAGGTAACTTGCAAGATCTGGCGGACCAGCGCTATCCACTCCTCGAGCCCACAAGACGAAGCTCGGCCCCATGTTTGCCAGCCGACTTGCCCGTGTCTCTATCCTGTTGATTTGACTGCCCAGGTCTTCAATGTCTCTCTCTGCCTCCTCTCTGTCTTCTTCCTCGCCAGTCCTGTCTGTACGTGAAGGTTCTCCGGATGCGTCTTCTCGTGCACTCGGTTCCTCTTGTTCTTGGTCCAGGCGCCTGCCGTGGTCGCGTTCAAGCTTGAGCGCCGCATTCACGCGCATCTTCATCGCCTCCTGCGTGGCCTCCTCTGTGAGGACTGCACAATGGCTGCGCTTGAACACGCCAACAGCGGTCAAGAACAGGCCACTTATTTCGTAGGCGAACAAGACTGGTATTGAGTAAGACAAGTGCGGGCTACAGCCGCCGGACCAATTATCTGTGAGCGCCTCATAGGCTGCATGCGCACGCAGGGCGTATCCCCAGCGATAGAACGGAGATGATAGGTCAAACGGATAGATGATTGAAGTGACGTTGAACACGACCCAGGTAATGGGGGCCATGGAAATGAATTGCGGCGGTATCCAGATAGTAAAGACGTCAAGCGTGAGGAAGTTTGCGTGAGCGAAGAGCCATAGAATCAACCAAGTCAGGGCAAATTGCGCGTCCGACACATTCCAGCGTGCTCTGAATGCCCAGATGGCGCTGGTTATGAGCAGGGAGCCAATCATGGTGAATATGCAGGAGATGATATCGCGGACAACGATGACGCGTTCAGGCGATATTTTTGCGTATATTGTGAACTGGGCATAGAGTCCGTTGATGGTGCCAAGATAAAAGAAGTCTTGAATCAGAACCAGTACAATGACGATGGTATTGCAGACGGCACGGGTGCCTTGAGTTGTGGGCTGGAAGTTGAAGGACGACAGCATCCAGGGATTAGCAAACGCAGATATGGCGGCAGGGTCGTTGGGCGGGATTGTCGAGAACGCGGCAGTTCCATTGAGAGTTATGTAAGCGACGCGGGCACCATCGGAGAGCCTTCGAAGATTGCTAGAGATGGATCCATCAATGATAGTAGGATATCTGGCCTCGTTCCATATGTATGCGAGCACATTTGATGGATTGTAGTGGGAAGTGGTTGAGCCAGAAATGGCAAGACCAAGACTCTCAGAAGATCCGGGAAACGTGTAAAGTGCGACCCAGTAGTTGGTCTCACAAACAGCAGTCCTGAGGTCGCTTATGGATGGAAACTCTGACGTTGGCCGCTCAACCAGAGTGGGAAAGCCACTCGACTGCAACTTCTTGTACGCGTTGCGCACCGCCTCGCCAATAATGCCGCCATCATAGTCAACCCACAATACCCGCAGGTTATCAACCCGGGTTTCTTGCTGAAACAAGGATCCAAACATGTAGCAGAAAAGGCCCAAGAACAACAGCAAAAGAGGGACAAAGTTCAGCAGCGCTGCTTTGAAGAACTTGGGTCGGCTCACCCGAAGCTCTGGATGGGACAAGGGCAGCTTCTTTTCGCCCGCGCGAGCGTATAATTTGCGCACGATTGGGGGAAACATGGTGCTCGTAGTTTTGCTGATGTTTTTAGAGGCCCGGTGAGTCCTCCCGCCCGTTCAGCAAAACATCTCGGCAGATTGATGAAGCGACGAGGTCAAGTGTTTGACGTCTCAAGACAAGACTGACCAGCTACCGGGGCCATTGGTGGGATTATTAATCTCTGTTCCCAGGTGGTCAACTGAATTTCTCTCAAGGAGAGACTCTTTGATGGGCGATGGCTGTTGGCTGATGCAATCATTGGGTCATCTGCGCCTTTGCTGCCATTGGTGGAACGGAAGGTCTTGCGCTTCCGCACCCAAGGACGTTGGGGGGATCGCGCAGCTAGAACCCGCCCCTCAGCCAATCGCGCGAACGCGGGTGAGCCGGCTAAGCACAAGTGTAATTGGTGAGCGTTTAGATGGTCGCCGCGCAAGCTGCCGCGGGGCCGGGCCCGGGGGTGGAGTCAGAGCCCGGGGCCGCGGCCGGGGCACGAGACAAGAGTCTGAATCGGAGCCCGGGGCAGAGGCCTGCAACAGGCCGGGGCGTATCGGCCGGGCGACGGAGATGAGGTCGCCGAGCAGATCAGTACCACGTATGCCACCATAGTTCACGATTGTCATATAGAGCCAGCTGCCACCATCTGGTAATGAAACTTGCTAATCAAAGTCTATCTGGAAAGCGTTCTAAGGAATGAAGTGATTGCAGAAATGGAGTCAAAGTAAAAGTAATCGCGCAAGTGCAGCGCAGGTGTAATTGGAAGGGGTGAAACAGCGTTTCTGGCTGCAAGTATGTTCGGGAAAGAAATGCATTCTTGCGCAATCGCACTCCTTTCCGAAGCCGGCCGTTGTCGACTTCGCCTTGTCCCGAAGCCCAAGGCTCTTCCGGGCGAGACTATACTCGGACTGTTGCGGCCAGACGTTTATGCCACTCACCCATAGGGCCAGTGTCACTCCGCGGCTACTGACGAGCGTCAAGCTGTGCTCGGTACGCGGAGCTCGACCGGGGCATCGTCCTTTTCGAGCTCGCAGGTGCCGTGGGGGGCGCAGCAGGGGCGGTGCCGTTGCCCTTGCTTGCCGAGAGAGCCATGGCCTGTCTGAATCCAGCACTGTCCACTGCTTGTTGGAGGCGTCGCGCCATGTCTATAAAGGCTCGGCTATGGATGGCTGCCGTGTCTCTCGAGAGAAAACCCTGCTTGATGTCCAGCTTCAAGCTGTCGACAATGGCTTGGCTGAGTCCAACCATGAGGGCAACATATGGGGTAGCCTGAGTGTCTACAACGGTAGGAGGGACATCTGGGTGGGTAAGAAATTGAATGACCCCAGGTTGCTGTGCTTCGATGAACAACGAGGTTGCGTCATTGGTAAAAGTTTCGTCGGCCCGCTTCCACTTCCAGTCGTCATATATTCTGCCAAACCTCATGGCGGTAAGGGTCTGAAGTTCCCTGAGGCTCTGCGAATCTTCTGTCGGGAAAAGACTTGAGAGCTGATTCTCTTTGAGCTTGCCCTGGAGCAGTCGGCCCACGTCGAGCACGTGGTGAAGAGAAAGCATGTTGACGTAGTAGTCTGACTGCCCGGGGGCCTTCTCGCGGACATAGTCCTGCAGGGACAGTGTCTCAGGATCGAGTGATATCAGCCCTCTGGACTGCCCAACAATGTAAGCGAGGTCAAAGTAGCCGGGCAGAGTGGGCGGAACTTCGCGCAGGTGTCCCGCGATGGCATTCAGCTGAGCGCGGACGTCCGCCTCGTCGGTGAGAGGGAGGTTGGCTGGTCGGGGGGCTCCGGGGTCGCCAACAAGTGTAGTCTTGTATTTGTTGACCATCTTCTGGGACGTTAGGTTGTCGATGAAATCCTTGTTGTACTGCTCGGCCGTAGGCTTCACCGAAAGTTCCGTGTCGTTCTTGATGGCCTTGGGCAGCTTGAGGAGAACCTGGCGCTGCCTGCGCACAATTTCCTTTGACATCGCTGTGCGGAGCTTCTCGGCCGCCTCCAGCGTGCCCTTCTCGATTTGGGTCCTGTTCTCACTGGAGATGTTTCCCTCTAGGGCAGCCTGGCCGCTCGCCTGCACCGCGCCGATGGACTGAGCGCCCTCGGACAAGACGGCCAGGGCTTCGATGGCGAGGGAGCTGTTCAACTTGTCCCGGAAGCCCTCCTTGGGGTAGAGCAACGAATGCGAGTACAGATAAGCGTAGAGGTGATTGTCGAGGTATCTGTTCCAGGTCTTGTCGCGGGCTGTCTGCATTTCCTCCTTGGTGGGCAAATCGGGCGGTGTGAAGAAGTTGATCACAGCGCGGACGACTTGGACGACGACGCCGATGGGCCAGGCCGGAGTCAACAGCAGTCCATCGCCGAGGAAGCACAGGGCTGTGTCGAGCCCGTTGACCTTGCTGTGATCCACCACATCGGAGGCCGTCTGCACGGCACAGCCGACGAAAGGTATGATGGCCGTCACGGCCGCGGCTCGGTCCAATGCGGTCACGTTATGCGTGAAGGCCTCCACGACTCCGTGAACCCACAGGGCGCCGCCAACCACTGCAATCGCACCCGTACCCACGCTTGGGCCCTTGGAGCTGCCCAGTCGGAGTTTGGGCGACTTGGGCGAGAGAGGCTCGTACTTTAGCTTCGTGCGAACGTCCTTGAGGGACCACGACCACCTCTCCTCGGCGAGCTTGGCCAAGCCGCGTTTGGCTGCGAGCTCGGCGAACTCCTTTTCCGAGATGCCCTCGGCCGCCTCGGCCAGCTTAATTTCCTCGGGCAAAGCCGGGCGCCTCTCGCCTTCGGGAAGTTTAATCTCGCTCTCCGGCAGCTTCTCTTCGCTCTTTGGTGGCTTCTCCTCCGACGGTTTCTCCTGTGAGGGTTTCTCCTCCGAGGGCTTCTCATCCGTGGGTTTCTCCTCCTCTTCTGAAGGTTTGTACTCCTCCTCCGGCTCCCTCGGACACTCACAGCCATTGACTTGTCGTCTCACCTGCTCTCCGTCCAAGAGAAATCCGTGAGCAGATGTTGCGTCACTTCCGAGAAGAGAGTCCGTCTCAGACTGTCCTTCCTGGCCCCGGGGATATTGCTTACTAGTCGACGGCCCCGGGACCCCCGGCCCAGCTGGTCCTTGCTTCGGCGGCGGCGGCGGTGGGATGCATCGTTGGAAATTGTCTTGCAGCACGTGCTCTACCAAACCGACGTAGGCGCGCCTGTTGTTCGTCTGACCAACCTTAAAGATGACCCGGACAGCCCCGCGACTTGTAGCTGTGGACGGTCGATGATCAGCATTTCATGTAGTTAGAAAATGAGCAACATGCAAGTAAAGACGGTGCCGCATACCACCGGGTTTTGTCAAGTCAAGCTCATGCAGGGAGCCCGCGGGGCTGTTAGGGAACAAGATGCAGGAAGGACATCCCGGCTTCTTGGGGATGCCCTTGTTGCCGAAGGGTTTGGTCCTTTGAGATTTTCTGGCGTCGCGCATGGCGTCCAATATCTCCTGCTCGGTCCACTCTAGTCCTCCACAAGTGATCTTAGTTGGTATCTGGGCTCTCTTGGATATGGTATGGTCCTCGGGAGATTGCGAGGCAGCCGAGATGGCAACAAGGCCCAAGAGAAGGGCGTGCTTCACGTTGAGCAACATGTTGACTGTAGAGTTGGTACAATCTCACAAGAGCGAGAGAACATCGACAAATAAAGAAGGTCTGGTGGCGCAGGACATTGAATGTCTGAAGGCACTGGTGCTCAAAATCTGTGGCATTTCGGACTCGTCGAGCTCTTTATACATGATGGGCATACAGTTATACGCAATTCAAGCAGCGAGATGAGGTCTTCGGAGAAGACGGAGATGTTGAAAGAGCAGCTGGCAACTCGAGGTACGTGTGCATAAAGCTACAACCTTCCTAAGCATGGTATGGTATGGCTTGGGATGGATCATCCGAGCTCGGAGCGCCCACCAACAAGTGGACATGAGTACTTTGAGCGGATCAAGAGAGGGCCTCATCCCGCCACAAGAACTGCCGTGGCACTGTTCGAGCGAGTGCCGACATGAGTACTTTGAGCGGATCAAGAGAGGGCCTCATCCCGCCACAAGAACTGCCGTGGCACTGTTCGAGCGAGTGCCGTTTGCTGCGGCGCCAACGTAACCATGGGGCCCCAGGCGCAGCCATATGGACGATAGTGCCCCTTTCGGGAATATCAAAATATCTTGCTACGCATTCAGGGGTTTGGGATAAATGTCGCTCGCATGAACGCGGCAATAACCTTCTGCATGCCTTGCATTGTGCTCCTTTCCAGTTGAGCATCGGCCCCAAGAGCAAATGACTATCGTATGACGCAGAATGGTTTGTTTCGAAGACGATAGGGGCGCCCGACTTGACGCAGGCTTGTCAGACTTCTTGCCGACGTGGGTGATGTAGGCAGCCGACTCATCATCTGTCTGAAACGAGCTGTGTGCGCTGGCAGCCGGCACGTCAGGTAATCCAAGCTCAACCGCTCTTTGCCGTCGTCATGGCAGAGAAGCCATGAAGGGTAACGAGTAGACCTTCATCGTCACGAGTCATGATTACCAAGTTGTTATGCCGGGGCCCCAGGCCAGTGCCGAATCCGTGGAGAAGCGACGGTCTCTTCATTGAGGCGCATGGACTACTGTGTGGTCTTGGCACCAGCTTGATTTCATCCTGAATCGGCTGAGGCAAGTCATGCCCTCAACATCGTTGTTTATGATCTGATCGACCGATTCGTGCGCAGGCTGCATGCTACCCTTTCGGAGGTCCACAAGAGGCGCCTAACATTATGTCCGCTTTTGGCGCGGGCAATGCCGGTGGATCTCCCGAACGGCAGTCTCCCGAGATGAGCGCTTAAACGATAGGTGCCACATGGTCTATGCATTGCAATGCACGACTCCAGTTTATAAGCCTTTCTAACGGCCACTTGTCCGTACCTGGGCTTCCCTGTTTTTGCATCTCCGTGGCCGAGCTCGCATTGCACTCAGCCACATGCTAACTTACTTCGTACCTCAGGCCATATCCCACTCTGGTGCATTTTGATCGATACCAGGATCCAGAGCCCGCGCGTCATGGCAGGGCAGGGCATGTAACGTACGTCAGACCACGCACCTGTATGCATGATGCGCGGAAGCATGTAATTTTTCCTGTGCTAAATGTTGGCTCAGACTCCAAAGTATAAGAACGCTGGGAGTGTCTAGTCGCGAGCTTCCGTTGCCTTTACTGTTGACAAGCTTGATCTTCGTTATCCAATTTCCTTTTCCGTCATCAAGCTTTGCCCATTCTCGCACTCTTGCCCAACGAGAGACGTCCATAAGACTGTTCTTGGCAAACTTTCCGCATACCTACCAAAATGGTTCGCTTCGTGGCTATTGCTCTAGCTTGTGCGTTGCAAACCCCGAAATCGACCCCTCACCAGAGCGCAGGGCAGAACTGACAAACACGGCGAGCAGTTGCCGCGTCTTCGATGGCGCTCTCGGCCAGCGATAACTCCCTGAATGCCAAAATAGAGGCCCTCAGCGGTTCGGCTAATCTCATCCAGCGACAAGATGCTGGTTCGGACAACCCAGAAGACCATAAGCAGTGGTTGAAGACGGTGGCAGATGCTGCGGCTGAACTCCAAAACATGGTTCTGGAGGTTATCAAGAGCGTGGATGGCGACAAGCAGCCAACCCAGTAGGGCTTCGGTGATTGGGATCCATGACGGTCGTGGGACGCACGCCGCCGTATTTCCAGCTGCATTTGGATCAAACAAATTCTATACTCTACTGTGAATAGTTACTTCCTGGCTTTGCGCTGCGAATCTTGATGTATACTTTCGCAGAGCTTCACGTTTTTTAGTTGAGGCCTCGATTTGATGCTTACACAGACCCGATTTGATGCTTACACAGACCCACTGTGTTTTGCCACAACTTGGTCGATTTCCTGAGTTTGACCTGCCATGCCCACAAGTCCTCGGATGCGTCGTCGAGCACATATGCCTCTGAATTTGATTTTAATCGACCGTCCTTGGCAGTTTCTTCGGTGTTGTCCAGGAAAAGCAGTATAAGAGTCAACAATGGATTTGATGACAGCTCGAACTCAGAACCCTAGGTCAGTGCAGGTATTGCATTTGGCTACCGAGGACCGTACAAATTGTCCGCTGGGCATGCAATTATGTTTTCAGTCAGGTTTTCCAGAATCCCTTCGTGTCCCAGACGAGAGCACATTTCTCATCAATTACCGAAGTAGACCTATCTCTGTCCGCCCAGATCTGAACTAATTTTGCGGGCATGCCTTATCTTCATGTAGGTGTAGCATCGTAGTCTCCGGCGAGCCGTTCTATTTCGCTGCCTATGATGCAGCCTTTTCTACAAAAATGCATTTGTTTCACAACAATAAAGGCGCCAACGAAGCTCAACGTGTTTAAGAGGAGCCTTTCATGACTGTGCTTGTCTTTTGCTGTGATATATGTGCTTGAGGTAACTTGGCAAAATACTTGGTCGTGCATGGCGCCAAATACCTTAGCTCTTACAACACGATGCCCCGGATTATCTCTCTCCCATAGCGCACCGTCGCGCTGCCCAGTCTCGAGATGCTTCGTACCTACTGGGCAAACGGAACTTGGACTCGCAGCCAGCCATTGGCTGGGGGTTCCCCTTTGCAATGCGTGCAAACGAGCCACCTACTGTGGCCCGGTGCCTGCAGTGCTTGACTACCTAAGGTACGTTTCAGTTACCTTATTCGAGGTGCCAAGGGCGCCTCAGCCAGCCCCAGCGCTCCAGCTCTCACAACAGCTCACTGCTGGATGACGCACGTGCCTCGAGTCGCGCGGCCCCGGCGGGGACGTACCCGCTGTGCGTACCCGCTGTGGAGCGGAACTTCTTTGATCCTCGCGCCGCGCTCCCGGATTGGTGCAGCAGCTTGGCTCCCACGCAGCTGCCAGGTCGCGAAACGAACAGATACGTAGCCTGAAAGGAGGCTTGTTTGCCTGACCTGCCTCCTTAAACCTCACAAAACAAACCATCACCGCCCACCACGA
Source organism: Tolypocladium pustulatum (assembly GCA_024340155.1). Lineage (NCBI taxonomy): Eukaryota > Fungi > Ascomycota > Sordariomycetes > Hypocreales > Ophiocordycipitaceae > Tolypocladium > Tolypocladium pustulatum. The sequence continues at coordinate 349,004 of JALHBY010000133.1, read as the reverse complement.
CGCCGCCTGCTAGCCATCAGCAGTTGACGGACGCGACCACGCTTTGTCTCCCTTCTCTTGATCCTTTGCCCTGTGTTTTCCCCCTTGATTCGCCGCACCTTCGTTTCCGCCAGTGCCGCTCGGCGCATGGAAGCTTCCGCCAACTTCTCCCCACGATCGAGTCCGCGAAGCCCACCTTAAGCACCAAGTTCGACAATTGAGCATTGACCACGATTCGCTGACCCGCGACGTGCCCTCTTGCCTCACTCGCTAGGAATCCACGGCTTGTGCCTCCTGATATAGCACGCACATCACCGGCGCCATGGCGCCTCTGCCCATCAAGTTTCAGGAGCTGGTGCAGCTCGCCAACGTCGGAGTGGACACGCAATCCATTGGCTTCAACTCCTGCGTAAGTCGGAACCACCGCGCCGCACCAGGCACGCCAAAACAAAGCTGACCTGGCCCTGAAACCCTGCAGACCCTTGAATCCGACCACTACATTTGCATCCGAGAAAAGAAGAGCGAGGCCGCCTCACCAGAAGTTGTCATCGTCGAGCTCAAGAATGGCAACAATGTTACTCGTCGGCCGATCAAGGCCGACAGTGCCATTATGCACTGGAATCGGCAGATCATTGCGCTCAAGGCTCAGTCCCGGACGCTACAGATCTTCGACCTTGAGCAGAAGAAGAAGCTCAAGTCGTGCACAATGAACGAGGACGTGCAGTTCTGGCGGTGGATAAGCGAGTCCACTCTTGGTCTCGTTACCACCTCCAGTGTCTACCACTGGGATGTGTACGACTCCGCCCAGGACGCGCCTTCCAAGGTCTTTGAGCGCAATGCCAACTTGAACGTATGTTTCGCTCAATCCCCACTCGTCGCGGCTCAATCCGTCTGACAATGGTCTAGGGCTGCCAAATCATCAACTACCGTGCCAACGAAGACGGCAAGTGGATGGTTGTCGTGGGAATCGCTTCCCAGGGCGGCCGCGTCGTCGGAGCCATGCAGCTGTACTCCAAGGACCGTGGCATTAGTCAAGCCATCGAGGGCCATGCCGCTGCTTTCGGCTCATTGAGACTGGAGGGTGCCCCTCAAGACACCAGGCTGTTCAGCTTTGCGGTGCGAACCGCCACCGGCGCCAAGCTTCACGTCGTCGAGGTCGACCACGCCGAGTCGAACCCGGGTTTTCCCAAGAAGGCAGTCGACATCTACTTCCCTCCCGAGGCGACCAACGACTTTCCCGTGGCGCTGCAAATCTCACAAAAGTACGGCGTCATCTTCATGGTCACCAAGTACGGCTTCATACACTTGTACGACCTCGAGACTGGCACCCTCATCTTCATGAATCGAATTTCCAGTGAGACCATCTTCACCAGCTGCGCCGACTCGGAGTCTTCTGGCCTTGTGGGTATCAACCGCAAGGGTCAAGCGCTTTTCGTCACCGTCGATGACTCGACCATCATCCCCTACCTCCTCGAGAATCCTGCCAACACAGAAATTGCTATTAAACTGGCTTCGAGAGCTGGGCTGCCGGGTGCGGACAACCTCTATGCGAAACAGTTCGACCAGCTATTCAACTCTGGCAACTACATGGAAGCCGCCAAAATCGCTGCCAACTCTCCACGGGGTTTCCTCCGAACCGCCGAGACGATTGAGAAGTTCAAGCGACTCCCCGCACAGCCAGGCCAGATGGCTTATACCCTGCAATATTTCGGCATGCTTCTCGACAAGGGTGTGCTGAACCGGCATGAGACCATTGAGCTCGCCCAGCCCGTTCTCCAACAGAACCGAAAGCATCTGCTGGAGAAGTGGCTCAAGGAGGGCAAGCTGGACTGCTCGGAGCAGTTGGGTGATATGGTGCGGCCGTATGATGTCAACATGGCACTCACTATCTACCTCAAGGCCAATGTGCCCCAGAAGGTAGTTGCCGGCTTCGCCGAGACTGGGCAATTCGACAAGATCCTGCCCTATTCGGCCCAGACCGGCTACCAGCCCGACTACATCCAGCTCCTGCAGCATATCATCCGCATCAATCCTGAGAAGGGCGCCGAGTTCGCTACCGCCCTGGCTAATAGCGAGCAGGGCCCTTTGGTTGATTTCGAGCGTGTCTGCGACATTTTCCAGTCGCAGGGCATGATCCAGCAGGCCACTGCTTTCCTGCTTGATGCACTCAAGGAGAACAAGCCCGAGCACGCACGCCTGCAGACCCGCCTGCTCGAGATGAATCTGATGCACGCGCCGCAGGTGGCTGAGGCTATTCTTGGCAACGACATGTTCACGCACTTTGACAAGCCTCGTATTGCCCAGCTCTGCGAGCAAGCTGGCCTGTCTCAGAAGGCCCTGGAGCTGTATGAAGATCCCGAGGCCATCAAGCGAGTCATCGTCAATATTCTTGGCAGCCCCAATTTCAATCCCGAGTGGTTGACTGGCTTCTTCGGCAAGCTGTCTGTGGAGCAGTCACTCGACTGCCTCGACGCCATGATGAAGACCAACATTCGCCAAAATCTCCAGTCTGTCGTCAATATTGCGACCAAGTACTCTGAGCTTCTTGGCCCGGTTCGTCTCATCGACCTGTTTGAGAAGTACAAGTCGTCCGAGGGCCTTTTCTACTATCTCGGCAGCATCGTCAATCTGTCCGAGGACCCTGATGTGCACTTCAAGTACATCGAGGCTGCGACCAAGTCAAACCAACTCAACGAAGTGGAGCGTATTTGCAGGGATAGCAACAGCTACAACCCCGAAAAGGTCAAGAATTTCCTTAAGGAGGCGAAGCTGCCAGAGCAGCTTCCCCTCATCATTGTGTGCGATCGATTCAACTTTGTCCACGACTTGATCCTGTATCTCTACCAGAACCAGCAGTTCCAGGCTATCGAGGCCTACGTTCAGCGCGTCAACCCATCGAGAACCCCTGCAGTGGTCGGTGGACTGCTTGACGTCGATTGTGATGAGAACATCATCAAGCAGCTGCTGGGTACTGTCAACGCCAACGAGATCAGCATCGACGAGCTGGTTTCCGAAGTCGAGACTCGGAACCGCCTTAAGCTTCTGCTGCCCTTCCTGGAGGCCACTCTTCAGGCCGGTAACCAGCAGCAGGCCGTCTACAATGCGCTCGCCAAGATCTACATCGACTCCAACAACAACCCGGAAAAGTTCCTCAAGGAGAACGACCAGTATGATACCCTGACTGTGGGCAAGTACTGCGAGAAGCGCGACCCCAACCTGGCGTACATTGCCTACTCCAAGGGCCAGAACGACCTGGAGCTGGTGAACATCACCAATGAGAACGCCATGTACCGCGCGCAGGCTCGGTATCTGTTGGAGCGATCCGATGCTGAGCTTTGGCGATTTGTTCTCAGCGAGAACAACATCCACCGCCGCTCGGTTGTGGATCAGGTCAATGCCACGGCTGTGCCTGAGTCCACCGACCCTGCTAAGGTCTCTGTGGCTGTCTCGGCCTTCCTCGAGAACGACTTGCCGCTGGAGCTCATTGAGCTCCTCGAGAAGATTGTCCTGGAGCCATCGCCTTTCAGCGATAACCAGAATCTGCAGAACTTGCTGCTGTTCACCGCTGCCAAGGCGGACAAGTCGCGTGTGATGGACTACATTCACAAGCTGGACGGCTACAACGCAGATGAGATTGCCACGTCCTGTATTGACGTGGGCCTGTTCGAGGAGGCGTTTGAGATCTACAAGAAGGCTGATAACAAGGCTGCTGCCGTCAACGTTCTCGTGGAGCACGTCGTTAGCATTGACCGGTCCCAAGCATATGCCGAGGAGGTTGACCTGCCAGACGTTTGGAGCAAGGTCGCAAAGGCTCAGTTGGACGGTCTCCGAGTTTCTGACTCCATCGACTCCTATATCAAAGCCGACGACCCCACGAACTACCCCGAGGTGATCGAGATTGCTACGCATGCTGGCAAGAACGAAGACCTCGTCAAGTTCCTGCGCATGGCTCGCAAGACGCTGCGTGAGCCCGCCATCGACACTGCCCTGGCATTCTGCTACGCCCGTCTGGACCAGCTTCCCGAGCTTGAAGAATTCTTGCACGCTACCAACGTTGCCAACATTGAAGAGTCTGGCGACAAGGCCTACGAGGAGGGTCTATTCGAGGCGTCGAAGATTTTCTACAGCAGCATCTCCAACTGGGCCAAGCTTGCTACCACTCTTGTGCACCTTGGCGACTATCAGGCTGCTGTTGACTGCGCGCGAAAGGCCAACAACATCAAGGTCTGGAAGCAGGTCCACGAGGCCTGTGTTGAGAAGAAAGAGTTCCGTCTGGCTCAGATCTGTGGCTTGAATCTGATTGTTGATGCCGAGCAACTCCAGACCCTGGTCAAGGAGTACGAGCGCAGTGGCTATTTTGACGAACTCATCAGCCTTCTCGAGCAAGGTCTAGGCCTCGAGCGCGCCCACATGGGAATGTTTACCGAGCTGGGCATCGCCCTCTCCAGGTACCACCCGGAGCGCCTGATGGAGCACATCAAGCTCTTCTGGTCTAGAATGAACATGCCTAAGATGATCCGCGCTTGCGAGGAAGCCAACTTGTGGCCTGAGCTGGTCTTCTGCTACTGCCACTACGATGAGTTTGACAATGCTGCTCTTGCCGTCATCGAGCGACCCGAGAACTCATGGGAACACCAGCAGTTTAAGGAGATTTTGGTCAAGGTCGCCAACCTCGAAATCTACTACCGAGGTATCAAGTTCTACGTCGAGCAGCATCCCTCTCTGCTGACGGATCTTCTCGCCGCTCTGACGGCTCGGATCGACGTCAACCGCGTCGTCAAGATGTTTCAAAAGAACGACAGCCTGCCGCTCATCAAGCCCTTCCTCCTCAACGTGCAGTCGCAGAACAAGCGCATCGTCAACGAGGCAGTCAACGACCTCCTCATTGAGGAGGAGGACTACAAGACTCTTCGGGACAGTGTCCAGAACTATGACAACTACGACGCTGTCGAACTGGCTGGACGACTGGAGAAGCACGACCTCATCTTCTTCCGCCAGATTGCGGCCAATATCTACCGCAAGAACAAGCGTTGGGAGAAGTCCATTGGCCTGTCCAAACAAGACAAGCTCTTCAAGGATGCTATTGAGACGGCGGCTACATCGGGTAAGACCGATATCGTCGAGGATCTCCTTCGCTACGTAAGTTACATGCCAAGGCCCTCACGACCTGAAGCTAACCTATATTTAGTTTGTTGACATTGGGCACCGCGAATGCTACACCGGCATGCTGTACGCCTGCAACGAGCTTATCCGGCCGGATCTCGTTCTGGAGCTGTCGTGGCGCCACGGCCTCACTGACTTCAGCATGCCTTATATGATCAACATGCTGGCGCAGCAGACAAAGGAGATTGCACTTCTCAAGGCCGACAACGAGGCCCGCAAGGCGAGGGAGAAGGATCAAGAGAAGACCGAGGATAACACGCCTATCCTCGGTGGCGGCCGGCTCATGATCACCGCTGCACCTGGCGGCAACATGGGAGCCCCATCGCTCGGCCAGTACGGCCAGACCAACGGCTTTGCACCGCAACCCACCGGCTACGGCTACTAGGTGCAAGTGCCCGTGTGGGCCTGGGTTCCTGCTTATATTGGGCCGATGGGCGTAGTCCCTAATTACGCGTCATATGGGGAAAAGGAATCGGCGTTGCGGACGCCAGTCGCGTCTCCACGGTCTGAGGATGATTCAGCAATTTCACTTTGAGCTCATGACTGTAACTACGACGTTTTTCTGACTTGGGCGTTAGACGACGGTGGTACCAGGTGATGGCTCGGGGGGTTTCCGGATTTGCTATCGCTCGAGAGAAAAAGACGACGTTTTGTGAGAGAGGGTTTGATCTGGCATTAACTAGCATTTTAGTTTTTGCATCAGATAGACTTGTAGGCGGCCATTTTCGGGCCAGTCGAGATGAGAGGCATGAGGATGCGCATTGAACCGTATGTTGTATGATAGTAATCAAGTTACTGGTTTGACTAATGTGATGGTGCGCTGGCTGAGACTGCAAAATTGAAATACGACCATGACCCTGTCTGTTCCTTTCCGCCACGCTCCATTCAAGTATCACTCCGACACAGTAGGGATCTGCCCTTTCCTTCGAATCACTCATCTTCCTCTTTGTACACAGTCAACCTCCCTTCGCCCTCGGCGAGTCGTTTCCGCAACTTCTCGTTGGGCTTGGGGTTGGTAATCTTGAGCCACTCCCCGTTGAAGGCGTTGATGAGCCAGTTGTTGAGTTCTGCGGGAAAGTATTAGCCTACAGTCGCGACCCGGAATTTACGGGAGCATGAATGCAAGGGAAAGGGTGGACTTGCTGTCATAGACGATGCGGTTGGCGTGGTGAAACGAGATGCCGTGATCGCTGTCGGGAAAGACATGGACGTCGTAATTTTCGACGCCAGCCAGGTCGAGGGCATCGAGCAGCGTCAGCGAATTCTGGAAGTGCACGTTGTCGTCGGCGACGCCGTGCATGAGCAGGAAGCGCTTGTTCTGGCCAAGGGCGGAGGCGTTGTTGACGGCCGAGGCTTTGTAGCCGTCGGGGTTGTCCTGGGGGTGGCGCATGTAGCGCTCCGTGTAGACGCTGTCGTAGAAGAGCCAGTCGGTGACGGGGGCGACGGCCATGCCGTAGGAAAAGGTGCGGCCGGCGTCCTGCTCGAGCGTCTTGAGGGTGGCAAAGCCGCCGTAGGACCAGCCCCAGATGGCGAGGCGGTCGGCGTCGACGTAGTCGAGCGAGGCGAAGTGGCGAGCGGCGGCGATGTGGTCCTGCGCCTCGAGGAGGCCGAGCTGGGAGCGGACGGCGACGCGGTGCTTGCGGCCGAGGAAGCCGGTGCCGCGGGGGTCGACGGTAACGACGAGGTAGCCGAGGGCCGAGGCGACGTAGGACTGGAAGTCGACGGCGAACTTCTTGGTCACTGTTTGCGAGTTGGGGCCCGAGTACTGTTGGAAGAGGACGGGGTACTGCTTCTTGGGATTGAAATGCGCTGGGCGGCGCTCCACGTAGTTGACGCTGACGCCGTTGTCGAGGTCGAGCGTGCCGTACTTGAGGACGGGAAGCTCGTGCTTCTTGGCGCGGTCTGCGAGCTCCGCGTTGTCTTCGATGACGCGGTTATAGCTGGCGTTGGTAGAGGGTGTCGAGATGACCTTTTGGTACGGGACCTTGGGGCCCTTGTAGGACAGGAGGGCGAAGCCGGCGCCCGAGGAAAACGAGACGCCGTAGTAGCCCTCGGCAGAGGTATTGGTAAGAGGCGTCAGGTCGGAGCCGTCGAGCTTGACAGAGTAAACGTGGCGCTGGATGGACGACTCCCTCGTCCCGACAAAGTAGACGAGGTTGTTTACGAGGTCGACGGCCGATGGCGCGTCGTCGACCTCCCACTTGCCAGAGGTGAGCATGATGGGCGTCGGGTTATCCACGGGAGTGAAGTAGGCCAGGTGCTCAAAGTCATCTTGGACTATGGTGTCGACGTAGCCGTCATGCTCACGGCCCTTGGCGGCGTCCGCAGGGATGTAGGTCATCTTGTGGGAGATTTCGTACCAGCCGCCGTCAAGCTTTGCGACGTCGTTGTCATTGATGGTCTTGGCCTCGCGCTTGCCGACGTCGAAAAGGACGACCTTGAGGTGGTCGCCTACTCGGTTTGTCTCCTTGACGAGGACCTTGCCGCCTGCCCAGAGCACGTTGTTGATGATGCGATTGTCATCGGCAAAGTCATCGTCGATGGGAACAGAAAAGACGTCTTGCTTGGCCACGTCGTAGAATTGGAGATCGACGACGGGATTGTGCGAGCCGGGCTTGGGGTACTTGATCTGGCGGACCTCGGGGTAGGCTTCTTCACCCACGCCTGGTGCTTCGCCGCTGGGCCGCGAGATGTAGTACTGGATGGGAAACTCCTTGACGCCCGTCTCGTTGGTGCGCAAAAAGGCGAGGTACTTGCCGTCGTCGGACCACCATGTGGCCTCGCGCCCACTAAACACCTCCTCCTCGTAGACCCAGTCGGGGATGCCGTAAAAGTACTCTGGCCCGCCGTCTTTCGTGATCTGGACGGCGTCCTCGGATGATTGGACGCGTCGAATGTAGAGGTTGTTGTCCATGGTGAAGGAGACAGCATCGCTCTGGGGACTCCAGCTCGCGAGCTGCACCTTGGCTTCGTCATCGTCCTTGACCAGTGGCTCGACGCTATTGGAGGCGACGTCAAAGATGAAGTAGGTGGCCGTGAAGGAGTGCCGCCAGTTGCGCTCCTTGTTCACGGCCAACAGGACATACTCCAAGTTTGGACTCGGCTCGAGCCAATCGGGCTTACGCGATTTGCCTTTCCACTCGAAAAAGCCATCCTTCATCAGCGTGCGTGACTTGGCGAGCTTGGTGTCTGTATCGCGCGCCGCCGGGTCCTTGTTGGTTCGCACGTCCTCGACGAGCAGAAAGTCCTTGCCCTCGGCGCCCTGCTCGAGCAGCAGCCCGTCCTGGCCGTCGGGATCCGCGATCCAGCTTATCGAGTGCGCCTTGGCCCACCAGAAGCCGCCAAAGACCTGATCCATGCTGACGGCCTTGCCGGAGCCGCGCGAATCGGCGTCGGGGTCGTGTTCTAGGTCGCTCGCGTGCCGGTGCTTGCCCCCGACAATGAAGACGCCGAGGGCCGCGCACCAGCCAGCGACGAGGATGACGCCGATGATGAGGAGTATGCGGCGCAGGCTCTTTTCCATGGGCTTGCGCGGGAGGGGAGCACCGGCATGGCCCAGGAAGGGGCCCGTTTCGGCCTCGTCATCGTAGTCGCGCTCATCCTTGTACTCGTCCCTCGGGCTGGCCTTGGTCGATTGTGGATGTTTCTCCATGGCCTCATGGAGTCGGTCGAAGACCAAGCTCGTCGTCGATACGGAGCTGAGGGAGTCGAGAGAAGGTCGAGGTCGTCGTTGCCCGTCGGCGTCGCTGACAGATGGCGCCATGGCGAGGTCTGCAACAGGAAGGTGAAGCGAAGGTACCTTTGGCGAGCTATCAATTGAGATGCGACGACGGCGACACGTGCATGTTGTCGCGTGCCAGTCGCAAGGCTGGTAATTGTGTAAAGTGAATCAGCTGCAGAAACAGCAACTGCCCGTGCTGGGCGTAGAGTAGAGGTCGGCAAAATATCGAGGGTGATGGGCGGCTGACTGACTTGCTTGTTGCTGCTTCGGGGCCACAATAGAAGCCACAATGGCTGGCTGATGTTGCGGTGGTGGGTGGCCGCCAGGGCAGGAGCTCCCAGTAGCAAACTGCCGTGCACCAAGCTTGCACAAGTACTGTACGATGCACGCTGGCCGCAGCCATGAGAATATCACAACTCATTCCACGAGCAAAAAATGCGCCCTGCACCGAAGAAATGGGGTTAACGGCTTTAGAAGCACTGGAACTTTCTGGTCTTCTGGTCACAAGTGTTGGTGGAGACATTACTGCGACGACACATTCATGGATGCAACAAGCATCTGCTGGAGCGACACGCTCACAAGAGCCACGGCAGCCCGAATAGCCGTCCTTGAGCTTGATGAGATGCCAGTGCTCTGTTGTCTTGGATGCCGAGTTGGCTTGCATCTAGTTCTGCATCAGGGTGCCGGTCTTGTCAGAGCCGATGACGTTGACGAGCAATTCTTGTTGATGCAACAGGGCAGCTCCTTATTGAGCCTAGAAGCCGCTGCAGTCACCAGCTGTACGTGTATGTCACGGAGCATGAATAAAGGCCAACACAGCAAGGGAACGCATCCTCTTGCGCCTGCCACGCACGCCTCGCCCGTGTCCCGAAACGTAAACGACGCCAAGCGCAGGCCTTGGGAGGTCGGACATGACGCTGCAACGGCAAGCTGAAATGACCGTTCGGCTCGTTTTCGTATGTACGACGGGCCGCTGCATTGCTACCGCATTAGATAATCTTCGCCGTAATTCGCCATCGCGTCCACACTGTACGGATCGATAAGCGATCGCGCAGATGTCACAGTGCGATTACTGTAAAATGACGCAACTTCCCCGGCTTTTGGTGGGTTGTCGCAGGCTCGTCACGTGCAGCAGCTCTTCCGCGGACTTGTTCGGCGATTTCACCCAATAATTACTTTATCAATCGCCCGCCAACCGGACTAGAGACTCGCAAGCCTCAATCTCGCACCAAACATCGCCACCTCTTTCGCCGCTCTCAACTGCACGAACCCTATTGAAAACACCACGAACCATCCATCCGCATCGCCTGCTCGCCCATCACAGTCACCATGCTTCCCCTGCGCGCGCCTTTCCGCGCCATCCGCGCGCTGCCCACGCCCATGGCTGCGGCGGTAGCCCCCCGAGTGCCCGCGAGGCGCTTCTACCACGACAAAGATAAGTCTACACCCTCCCCGCGCGTGACGGCGATCCAAACTGACATGCGCAGCACTCATCGACCACTACAGCCGCCCGCGGAATCCTGGCTCCATGGACAAGTCGGACCCGTCCGTCGGCACTGGCCTCGTCGGCGCGCCCGCCTGCGGCGACGTCATGAAGCTGCAGATCAAGGTCGACGAGAAGACGGGCACCATCACCGACGCCAAGTTCAAGACGTTTGGCTGCGGCTCTGCCATTGCTAGCTCCAGCTACCTGACGACGCTCGTCAAGGGCATGCGACGTGAGTGCTGACGACTCATGCATGATATGCGCGCCTGGCTAACCTCGTTTGCAGTCGACGACGCCGCCAAGATTCGCAACGTTGACATTTCCAAGGAGCTCTGCCTGCCTCCCGTCAAACGTGAGTCCCTTGTCCGGACGACTGCTCCCACGCACGTGGAAACTAACAACTTTTGTACAGTGCACTGCTCCATGTTGGCCGAGGACGCCATCAAGGCCGCCATCGCCGACTACCAGGAGAAGAACCCCAACGCATCCATCACCGATCTCGCCGGGACCGCCAGGGTGCTGGAGAAGGAGATGGCCGCGTGAGTCAATTGAGGTTGCGACGAGGTAGACGCCATATGAGGGCGCACGCTGCGGGCGAAGCGTGAATTTCACAGGAGTCGGGAGAGGTTTCGGGCCGGACAAATACGGCAGGGAATAGCCGAAAATTGGTTTCTGTTTTTGTAACCGGAGGGTCAACGGGAAAAGGGTCCTTTGTCTTCCGAGGATGGACATTTGGGGCAGGAGGCGAGTTTTCACGCGACTCCTTGTATGGATATCATCGAACTTTCAGTAACGTTCAACTGCGATGCACGCTGCTCTGATTGCATAGGATGCCGCGGCGCTTTCACATTTCCTGTCAAGTCGTGCCGCAGCTCATTCGAATGACGTAATCTCACGCACCGTCCACAACACGCATACTGCCGTTGATTCAGGGCCGGTCGAAGAGCTGAGAAGAAATAAGAGACTTTTTCCGGGCAGCGAGCCTCTTTCTATCTGGAGGGTATCCTATCTCATGACCCATCGTACATGTCCATAACCTTTTTGTCCGTCGTACACGAGCTGGCTTTTGCAAGCCCACCGTAAAGTCTCAGCGGGTAATCCAATGGTAAATATGCAAAGGCTAGAGCCCAAATCCAGACCAAATCCTCCCTGTGAAGCAACGCTCAAACCTTCCTATGCATTAACGCATCGCAAAACCCCCAAAGCAAATGACATTAGTTTTCCGGTACGCGTTGTGAGACGTGTTTTCATGACAAGCTTTTCTTCTCCTTGAACAAGGCTAAGACTCCACGAGGTCCGCCTGCTGGACCAACGCTTCTCCATCGAGCATCCACCGCTCGAAGCCGTCGAGACTGTATACCTGTGGGGTGCGCTCCGTGATGGCACGCCGAGTGCCGGCATAGCGGTGCGTGCGCTCGTCGCGACCGAGCTCGTTGCGTAGCGTCGCGTGGTTGAGACGCTTTTGGCGGACGCAGCAGAAGCAAAAGTAAAGCTTCTGGGCGAGGTCACGCAGGCGTGGCATGCACCGCGAGAGCTCGCTGGCCTCCGAGTTTCGGCCGCGGTGCTTGCAGAGCGAGACGCGCCAGCGCAAGGCGAAGAGACGGTCAGCTAGCTGGTCAATGTCGTAGCCGTTGAATTGATGGGGTTTGGAGAAGCGCTTGTGCAGCGACTGGAAGGCGGCGTGCTCAATCTGCCGCGCAAAGATCAGAGTGAGCAGGTTGGCCACAAGCAGGGTCAGCCGGTTGGTAGTGGTGTCAGGCCGCACCTCTTCCTCGGCGCCGCTGCGGTAGACGAATTTGTAGGTCACCCGGCCGGGCAGGATGTCATCAAACAGCGCGAGCGTCCGCAGCGCGTCTTGATGCTGCTGCTGCTGCGCCGGGCCCGGCCCGGCGCGAGATGCGCTGCCGCCGGTGACGACGATGCATCGCGTCCAGTTATTTTTCTCGGCCTGAGCGTCGACAAAGCTTTGAACCGCAGCCAGTGTCGGCAGGCCATTGCGCGTTGCCGCGAGAAAACGATAACTCTGGTCTAGGTCCAGGTCGTACACATGCTTGCCGTTGGCCACAACGCGAATATTGCGTGTACGAGCCAGGTCGCGGACATGCTCAACAATCCGGCTCGTTGAGGGCAGGCCGCTGCCGTCGCACTCGGACTGGGCTTCGCCCACGTACTGCCGCGTGGCGAACTGCGTGCTTATTGCGTCCACGAGGTCCATGAAGTAGAAGCGAAAGCAGGTCGATGCATTTCCGCGTTCATCGCATCCCTCACAGACATCCGAGCCAGTAAGTAGCTTGTGGCACTGCCATGTTCAGCCGTTAGCAGGGCATTAACAAGCGGGTGATATAAGTGGAGTGAGGAAGAAAACCAAAAGAAGGGAAACGCACGGCAATGCCACTGAGCTTGCACCAGATGCACACGGACTTCTCGCCCCGGCGATCGTTGGAGTTCTTCTTCGTCTCTGGTGTTAGTGGGCGCCTCCGCTTGCCCCGGTTGCTCGGCATCGACGATGTATGGGGCCCCTGGCCCTCATTGCTCGGTATCGACGATGTATGGAGCCCCTGGCCCTCATTGCTCGTCGGCGGCGTGGCATAGGGATGTGTCGAGCTCAGGTGCTGTTGTTCAGCTTGGGCAAGATTGGGGGCGATGAGCCGCGGTGCGCTCTGTGAGCTGCCCCAGCGGCTCATCTGCTCCGACGTCAGTATGCTGCTGCTTCCGCTTCCGCTGCCGCCCGGGCGCCGCGCCATTGGCGGAGGGAGCGGCTCCGAGACTTGCGAGTGGAGGTAGGAATACGCGGAACCTGTCTCGGAGGGGTCGTTTGAGATCATTGACTGCCCGCCACTGGACAGCCCGCGACGCAAGTCCTCGCTCTGTATTTGATTCCTGTAGGAGACGACCGGGCCGGGGGGCGCATAACCAGCGTGCTGGACCTGCGACCACTCTCCGCGACCGGCAGTGTGTGAATAAAAAGGTAAGGCCCCGTGGCCAGCGCCGACGGAGTTGGCCGTCGACATTGCTACAGCGCGTTTGGCGCGGCTATAGTCGTGATGGTTCCAGTATGCCAGCTGGTTGCCGGCACTTGGACCGGCCCGCGTGCCGCGATGTCTCCAGGCCATCGCGTTTGGGGCTGGCACCTGGAGGCTGCTCCCCACGCCGTTAACTGATTGGGGCACTTGAAAACAGGGAGCGGTATACGTTGAGGGCATATAATGGTTCCCGGCATGCACTTCTGGAGCGTTGGCGAAAGACATCTGTCCGGGTTGACCGTAAAGGTAGTATTGATCGCAAATGCTGCTAAAGCCTCGTCCAAAGTTTAACGACGCGGCATTGAGGCCCGTAGCGTATGCGGCACCATATGGATCCATATACTGGGGAGGCGAAAAGAGGGTGCCGTATTGACCCTGGAACTGAAGGTTCTGAGGCGAGGCTATCGCGGGCGCAGCACCCCAGGATGGCATCAACGCGCTTGCGTTCTCTGGCCACGCAGCCGGCGTGTTGTAGCCGGCGGCGACCATCGGGTTGCTATAGATAGCAGGGACCGCTCCGGGTTGGAACATCTGCCCGCTGTAAGCCATAGTGGTTGACTGGGTCGGCGTGTTGGTGGATAAAGGCACGCAGGTCCCGGCCGTGGGCCGAGGTGTCTGTAACAACGCAGCGGCATCGCCAATTCCGTTGTCTGGGACACTCTGAAAGGCTGCTTCAACGTTTTGCAGCTCATCTTGCAGGAAGGGGACCCTATCCTGCTGCGCAGTCACCACGGCCGCTGCCGCATACGGAGGCTCAAGTGTCTCGGCCGCGGCGCCGGGCTCCTCTCCATCCATATGAATCGTGGTGGGCAAAGCAGATGCCCCCGAGCCAATGGCATCACTCTGGAGGTCGAAATGTTGCCCGATGTGCGATCGTAGGTGATTAGGCAAGAGGGGCGCCTCCTGGAAATTGAAGGTTGGGGCATTGCTTGTCGTAGTGACGGCCTGTCGAATAGTTGCACTCCCATCATCTTGGGGCCCGTCGGCGGTGACGTAGGCTGGGCGGATGTAGGTCCAGAGGTCGCTATCTGTATTGGAGTCCATTCTGGGCAAAGGGAGAGGAGATATCAGGGTCAATAGGCGGGCGGGGTCGATATGATTTCGTCGGACTCGACAGTTCAGCGTCGCTGGTGATGTGCTTGATTTCGACGGAGGCCTACGCACAAACGTCGCTGACTGAATCGGTCAGGACGGGCGACTGATGGCGGGGAAGGGCCGCCGGCTGGACAAGGACGGCCCCGTGTCAGCCCAGCAACAACTCACCGTAGGTGATGAAAGTGATAAGCCCCTTGCCAAAAGGGTACTGCGAGAGAGCAGATGTCCCCGTGTCTGTTCACGGGCACGGAATTTGACCACCCAGGTGGCAGAGAGATCCAAGCGAGGAGGGAGAAAAAGAATTGAAGGTGAAGATTGGACTTGGAGAAAAGAAAAAGTCCAGGCGCAGGAATAGACGTATGGGACAGCCCCCCAGCAGCCTCGATTTGTATTATCCGATGCGGCGACGGGCCCGTGGGTTGGCAAAGATGCCTCTCCAGCATCCCGCGGCCAACCACGCAACAGCTGCTGCCACTCGGTAAGCATTAGCTGCTGCCACCGGCTTTCGATTCTGCTCATCAGGCGCCTGCTATCGGTGCAGCGCCAAGCGCACCCCCTACCCTCTCCACGGGTACATTCCTCGGTTGTGGGCCATACGGACGAGCGCTCCCGGGACCGGCACCGAGCGATTGGGCTCCATATACCCCCTCCCCCTGTCTGTGTTTGCAATTTGATGGCCAGCGTCACCCACGCTTCTAGGTCTTACCTGCCAGCTTGACAGCTGGGGAGGCAACCAGTGGCGATGGGGATTATCCCCCCCCCGCCGATTGTAAACTGCAGAGCGATCCTGACAGCCTTGTGGGTCTTTTTGTTAATTACCGGTGCCAGGAACATGTTCACAGCACTGCCCGTGTGCACTTGTGTAAGCTGCAGCAGCAGTGGCGGCAGAGATGGGCGGCAGAGCTTGAGCGGCAGCGAAGTGGCAGAGGGGCCGCAGCCCAAGCGGCTCTGCTGTGAACTCCACACCTGGTGGGCTTTCGATCACGTCGTAGGCAGCTAGATACTCGTAACAGCAGGGGTAATTAGCCGCAGCTGTAGGAAAACGGACGTAAGGTATCCGTAGATGGATGGACGCGCCTCGGCCTCCCAACTACTTTCGAAGTCCTTAATAAGTGTGTACGTAAGCCTGCGGGTCGAGGCGTTGCTTCCGGTCCTGGATTCCCGATACGCGAGGCGGCCCGTTATGGAGACCTAACTGGGGTCGGGCGCAAACTGAAGCCCATGCGCTTGGCCTTGCAGAAGAAATGCAAGCAGCTGGTGGTGCCAAGGCCACGGATCAACCGCTGGCTGCTCACATGCCGTGTCTGCTGGGCGCAGGCAGCTCGCGATAAAGGTCCGGACGGTGTTTTAGGCGGCGCTGTTGGCGAGCCTGGGGCACTGAGGCAGGATGCCGCACGGATCTCGTCCGATTCGGCGTGGACATGTATCGGCTGTCAGCTTGCTGCGAGCCTGATGTCCTGGCACGGGTCCCTGTAAAGCGAGGATTCCAGCGAGTGCCCGCATCGGCCGAGCCACTGTTGTGCTGCGGCAGATGGCTGCCCAGCCACCAGCACCCGGCCCTTCTCCTCTGTTCAGTGGCATCTTCGTGCTCCGCATGCTCGGTAAGGGCAAAGTGGACGAGTCGACTCCGTGCTCGTTTCGCCTCTAAGCCCCCCGAGCCTAGGTGGCCTGGACCGATTGGATCCCCTGGCCACCGCACACGCGCACACCGAGCCTCAAGAACAAAGGAAGCAAACATGGCTCCCTGCACGGAGGAGGCAGGGGGGGAGGTGAGGTGCCATGCGGGGGAAAGAAAAAACGCACCCCCCTTCCACCAGCTTTTGGCCTGAACACGGGCAAAATTCGATAGCAGGGGCGCGTTTTTTCTTTCCCCCGCATGGGTGCATCGATGGGTGGCGGGGGCGGGGGAGGCGATGGGATCCTCGGCTGTCGTGTATGGACAGTCCCAGTACCGAGTACGGAGTAGCACCGCACCGATGATGGGAACCAAAGGGACGGAAGGGTGTGTGATTTCGTCACAATGCTGGCGGCTCTGAAGCTGCACCCTCTTCGCTCCGTAAGGTAGGGAGGAGAGGCACTGCACTGCACTGCGCGCTGCAGTCTCGTGAGGCGATGCAGATTGTGGGAGAGATGCGGCGGTGTCACAGAGAGCCCGCCTCATCCTGCACCTACAGTACCTTAGCTTACCTTCCATAAGGTACGGATACCTTGGGCTTGGTGCCGTGCCCTTGCCCCGTCCCTTCGGCCAGCTGCCGGGTATCGCTGTGACGCTTGCTATTCGCAGGTGGCTGCTACCGACCACGTACCTGCTTGGCTGCGACTCTTCCTTTCATCTTGTACGCCTTGCAAAGGTAATCGACTCCTCCAGCTCGCCAGGAGGCATGGTTTGTAGTCGATGCAACCCCTCCTGAGATTCCGGACAGTCCTGATCCGTTAGGCAGCACTGTCCTTCCATCCTCCCTCGAGCCGGCAGGCTCCAAAGGACCAAGTTCGCATGCGTAAGGTACCTTGGGGTAGTCTCACCTCGCAGCAGTCATTCGCGCAGGCGGCGACAGGGTTGTCAACAGCGCCAGCTGGGTCGCAGTCAAATGAAACCAAGGTAAGTAAGTTAGCGTTCAAGGTGCTGCCCGCCGACGTTGCATGTCAGCAGCTCAAGTCCCGATGCCGGCCGGTGCGTCATTGCGAGGCCTCGCAGGAGAGCGCGGCGCAAGCCCAAATCTAGTTGCTCGCATGGCAGCAGCTCGTCCAGGCAAGCATGGAATGGACGCGAGGCCCGCTTCTCGGCAGCGCAGCATCTGCCACAGATACGATGAATACGCAGAGCCTCCCAAGCCCCAAACTCACTAAGCTGGCCCGCTGGAAGGGCGCAAGCCGGGAGCGATTGGCGAACAATGGCAGGCCATTCCAGCCCCAGTGGCGCCTGGCAGTCACCTGTCACCACTCTGGCCACTAAGTAATCCTACCCGCCACGCGGGACTGATGACTTGATTGAGCGGCGAAACGGCCGCGATATTGCTCGGGCTGGCTAGTAACTTACCTAGGTCGTCCGTACAAGCGCGTCTTTCCAACACATAAGTACAGTAGCCGCTCCCCTTCAAAGAAGCTCACAACGCTATCGCTGTTACGTTGGATCGAGATCTTGATCGTCGACGGATGCCTTTTCTCCCATTTGCGCGTCACGACGCAACCACAGAACAACACCACCCAGACGCCTCATCGACCACGAGCGCCATCAGTGGCCATCATGGGCTTCGGCTCAAAGGACAAGGCGCCGGAACCCGTCGCCGACATCCCGCCTTATCTCTCTGACCTGCACTGCTTCACTGAGACCGAGGGCGTTATTACAACAAGTGGGTCTCACCCAGTTGCTCGTTGCAAGTGCCACCAGGCAAGTGCACGCATACTGACGGTCAGCCTCCCCAGCCATGATGGATCTCCCGGGCTATCGGATAGTACGAGTCCTCGGGACGATATACGGCATCAGCGTGCGCAGTCGCAACATTGCCGCCAGCCTGGGCATGGTATTGAAGAGCTTCGCCGGCGGGGAGCTGGGCTGGTTCACATCGATGTTGTATTCCTGCCGCAACGACTCCATCTCCCGCGTCGTCCACGAGTGCAAGAAGCGCGGCGGCAACGCCGTCATCTGCCTGCGCTTCGACGCCGGCGACATGGGCGGCTTTGCGCAGACTGCGGCCTACGGGACAGCCGCCATCGTGGAGCGCATAGACAATACCGTCAAGGTGCCACCTCAGCTCGAGGAAGCTTGAGGTTTTGTGGGGGGTGCCGCCGCGCTGCTTCAAGATATCCCGGACAGATTGTCCTGCATTCACTGCTTGTAATTCGGGAGTCACATATTCTTGCTTGAATAATGCATTTGTAATGAGCCCAACATGATAGTGGTACAAGTGATTTTGCATTATGAAATCAAGTATGGTTGCCTGCACCATCCCAAATAAGGCCATTATACGTGCTCTGCAAGCAGCAATTAAGATGTGACGTGTATCATTGCTTACCCTCCAGCGCCGGTAAAGTTAAGAGGCCTGCAGCCCGTAAACTAAGATCTTACGTTCAAGGCATTCTTGGTTACCCTTTAGGGTCAGAATAACTGGAGGCCTCATTACGCAATTGGCTTTTGTTCTCTTTCAAGTACAAGTACAAACTCGCCGTGGTGCGTGTTGCCGCATTTTTCTCTGGCTCTTTGATGGCCAGATGCATGTTGCATACAGCTTAGATGACAGGTACATTTTGGTGTTTCCGAGGTCTCCCGCCAGCAGGAAGCCTCATAACAGAGCCGCCGAATTGCACGGAAACCTGGGTCCCCGCCTGCAGTCACCATCAAGAGCTTTCTCTTATGGACAAGCTTCTTGTTACGAAGCTCTACGCAGAAGCAAGGCCTTCTCCGCCGGAGACAACACCGTGTTCGCCTCTGTCTTGAACATAAAGCTTGGGTTGCTAACTTGAAGATGCAAAAGAGACCTTGCTAACCACAACATGGGCCCATGCAAGAAAATGCTTGGCTTCCCCGGTTTCGAGAGGGACAAAAGAGAAACATGCGAGCATGAATCGTCATCAAGTGGCATCCTGGGACAAGGCTCTACCTTGGCTTCGACGGCGACGGCAACGGCCTCTGCCCGTCGCGATGGCTAAACGGCAGTTTTCTCCATGCCCATGGCGCCATAGGTCGGATCGCGCATCGGCTTCCGGTGGATGCAATGCGGTCGCCCTGGGCGAAAGCTCATCCAAGAGCTCACCGCCAGCATAAAAAGACGTTCACGAACCCGCTCAGCGGCTCCACAGCCGACAACCGGCGTGTTTACATTCGGGCCGGCACTGCACGATGCCCGTACCATCGACAATTCGACGGGTCCGTTCGCGCACGTTGGCTCTTCCACGGCTCCATAACCCCCAGCCACCTGTCTGGCAGGTGCCCACTGACAAAGGTCCGGGGTCGAAGTCTAATGCGCCCCAACTTGACTGGAAACTGGGGTTCTGGGGATTATACATGCTGGATGGGGCGGTGCTGGGGACGCTTGGCTGTTGGTTCAACGCACCCCGACCTCGGCGAATCCGAGCTTGGCTCTCGGCCGGACTGGGGAGGCACTGTGGATGGTCTTTACAGTCCATTACGTGGCGGCTGGGGCTGTCTCAAGCTGTTCGGCAATACGCTGAGGAGTGCATCACCTGCATCTTGTTTCCATTACGCGACGGTATTGGCCATTGCTGTCGTCGGTTGAGGCGTTGTGCTGTTGCAAAGCTCCATCGGCTGTTAGGTCACGCATCGCAACTCCCCATTGGAGACTGAGCAGGGTTGTCCGCTCCATGTCGCTGCCAACGCTGCATTCAAGCCCTTCCGCCAGCTTCAACTCGAGAATCCTGCGGCCACTTCGCCTCGCTTTGCAGGTAGACACTACAGTATCGGGAGCCGCGAGAGACGGAAAGCAAGCTATCCTGGGCCCTCAATTGATGCTTATTTTCCAATCGTCTGCGGAGTACTCCCCGAGGCGCCTGGGAAGGCGAAAGGCGTTTTCTTTCAACGTGCAGCATTGACGTCAGTGGTCGGACCTGGCCCTGGCTACGCCCACCCGAACCAAGCCGGATGGGTGCAAGCAACGGCTCTTCTGCGGCCCCAACACATGCGGGGAGAGGGGAGGAAAACTCGATGGGGGCACATGCGGCCAGCGCTCCTCCACAGAAGGCTGCGGGGGAGGCTTGCGCCCAGGGCGGGAGACGGACCATGACATCGTGGTGGCTGTTGCGATGGAGTTGGTACCTGAAGCTGGTTGGGAGTCTTTCTGGACGCTGGACGACTGGGCAAGGAGCAATGGGCCGAGGGATGATGATTAGGAGCGACAAGACTGCGAACGTTGTGATAATTAACGACCACTCAGAGCAGTTTCGACACAGGCAGCGTGTAAGCCAAGCCGTTTCCATCCAGACTGAATCGCAGCTCCAGGGTCAACAACAACGCATAATGCCGCCGCGAGTCAGCTGTGGAGAAGGACGGAATCGTGGCAGAAAGCTTCTTGACCTTCTCCCGTGATGCTGCCAAGCAACCGACCTCGTGTGAGCGCCCCGTCCACACCAGACCTGCTAGCCCTTCATCCATCGCGGCGGCCTGATCTGCGCTCTCCTCCGCAGCGACCCGACCCCCGGCCATAGCTCCCTGCCATCCTGTTCCCCGGATGCGCGTGTCTTGCAATAAGCATCGGCGCCATGTCATCCCACGTCGTCGCGGCAGCCCTGCTCCCTGGCCCTGGTCCTGATCCTGATCCTGATTCTTCTGCCTGCCCCGTCGCTTGTCCGTCGCTCCCTTCGCGATGGGCCGATGCACATATATAGCGGCAGGGACATCCCGCCTCCCAGTGTTCCTGCCAGTCCCAGTCCATGGAAGGGAAGCTGCCTTTCCTCAGCTCCTCTCTCGCAAGCGTCTCGTCTAGGAGCATCTCCTTCAAGACACTCGGCTGGAAGCAGACTCGCCATGGCTTCTCTGAGAAAGCTCGCGGCCGCACTGGCCATTGCCGCGCCGACCGTCCTGGCGCTCTACACCAATGGCTCCGTCATTGCGCCGTGCGACTCGCCCATCTACTGCCACGGCGAAATCCTAGAGCAGATTGAGCTCGCGCGGCCCTTTGGCGACTCCAAGACGTTTGTGGACATGTAAGTGCCGTGCCCTCCATTCATCATGTAAGCCGCCACCACTTACACCTCCCACCCCCAGGCCCGCCCTCCGTCCTCTCACGGAGATCCAAGCCGCCTTCGACAAGCTCGACAAGCCGCTTAAGAATGATACCGCTCTCAACGACTTCCTCAGCACATACTTTGGCGATGCTGGCGGCGAGCTCAAGGAAGTGCCCAAGGACCAGCTCAAGACGGACCCGCAATTTCTCAACAAGCTCAACGATACTGTCATCAGGGAGTTTGTTAGCAAGGTCATTGACATCTGGCCTGACCTAACGCGCTCGTACTCGGGCTCGTCTACAAACTGCTCCGACTGCCCCAACAGCTTCCTCCCCGTGAATCGCACCTTTGTCGTCGCTGGCGGTCGCTTCCGCGAGCCTTATTATTGGGACTCGTACTGGATTGTCGAGGGCTTGCTGCGCACCCGCGGTTCCTTTACTGAGATTGCCAAGAATACTATCGAGAACTTCCTTGACTTTGTGGAGCAGTTCGGCTTCATCCCCAATGGCGCGCGTGTCTACTACCTCAACCGCTCGCAGCCGCCCATGCTCTCGCAGATGGTTAAGATCTACATCGAGCACACCAACGACACCAGCATCCTCGACCGCGCGCTGCCGCTGCTCGTCAAGGAGCATGAGTTTTGGACGACAAACCGCACCGTCGACGTCAAGCAAGGCAACAAGACGTTCACGCTGAACCGCTACGACGTCAAGAACACGCAGCCGCGCCCCGAGTCGTTCCGCGAGGACTACGACCAGGCCACCAACGCCTCCTACTACGCTACCTCTGGCATCATCTACCCGCAAGTCAACAAGCTCAACGACTCTGAGCAGGCCGTGTTGTATGCCAACTTGGCCTCCGCTGCCGAGACGGGCTGGGACTTTAGCAGCCGCTGGATCGCCAACTCGGCCGACTCGGCGCGCGACGTCTACTTCCCGCTGCGCTCCGTCAACACCAACAACGTCGTACCAGTGTGCCTCAACTCCATCCTCTACGGCAACGAAGTGGCCATCGGGCACTTTTTCGAGCTCCAGGGCAACAAGACGGCCGCCAAGAGCTGGACTGACCTGGCCGAGAAGCGCAGCGAGGCTATGCACGCCGTCATGTGGAACGAGACGCTGTACAGCTACTTTGACTACAACATGACCTCCTCCGCCCAGGACATCTACATCCCCGCCGACCAGGATGCCACGAAGCAGGAGGACGCGACGGCGCCCGCCGGCCAGCAGGTCTTCTTCAACGTCGCCCAGCTTTTCCCCTTCTGGATGGGCGCCGCCCCCAAGTATCTCAAGAACAACCCTTACGCCGTCAAGACGGCCTATGCCCGCGTCGCTGAATATCTCGCCCTGCGACCTGGCGGCATCCCGGCAACCAACTACAAGACATCGCAGCAGTGGGACCAGCCCAACGTGTGGCCGTCCCTGATGCACCCGCTGATGCAAGGCTTGCTCAACACGCCCGCCACCTTTGGTAAAGACGACCCGGCATACCGGTCTGTCAACGACATGGCCTTGACTCTGGCGCAGCGCTACCTCGACTCGACCTTTTGCACCTGGTACGCCACCGGCGGCTCGACCAGCGCAACGCCAAAGCTCCAAGGCCTTTCCGACAGCGACGTCGGCATCATGTTCGAAAAGTACAATGACAATTCGACCAACGTGGCTGGCGGCGGCGGCGAGTACGAGGTGGTCGAGGGCTTCGGCTGGACCAACGGTGTGCTCATCTGGGCCGCCGACACCTTTGGCAACGAGCTCAAGAGGCCCGACTGCGGCGACATAAAGGCCGCCAAGACGCAGGGCGGCAGTGCAAAGCGGAGGAGCGCCGTTGAGATGCACGCCAGAGACGCAAGCAGGACCAAGAAGTTTGGCCGCAGGGCGCTCGGCCAGCTGTAGTGTCATCGTACCACGGCGTGGTGGGCGTGGACAGGGGCGACAAGAAGTGTAGATATGATACTCTGCCGAGACGATGGGCATTTAATGACTGAGCCGACGACCTCGCATAATCCAACTTGAATACAAATAAATGTATAAATAACATCTTCCCTTGATGAGAATGCCTACAAAATGCCCAATTCAGGAACCCAACACCTCTCTAAATCCACGAATGCACCCCCTATGCTTTTATTAACCTCGGCGTTGCCAACGGCACCATCGCGCCCTTGCGAGGCTCGTCTCCCTTGCTGACCCGATACCTGAGCTTCACGCCCATGGCCGCCAGCTCCACGTCCAGGAACTTGAGCGCTCCTGGAACAACCACCTGAGTCGTTTGATCACCACCCACCCAGCAACTGCCCTGCCCGTCCTCCCAGATCTCGCCCTGAATCTCCGTCAGGTCGATTCCCTCCGTCTCGTCCAGCCTGGTGGCGCAGTTGCGGCAGCGCACCATGCTTGGCGCCTTCTTCTTGCCCGGCGCAAACTGCGACACGGTCGGCTGCACAGAGAGGAACGATCCGCAGCGGCGGCATATCCACGACTTGGAGTAGTCGGAGCAGTTGAGCAGCCGGTCCTGCAGCAGATAGGCCGTGCCGTGGGCCAGCAATGCATCACGCTCCATTTCTCCCACACGAATACCACCACCCCTCTTTCTACCTTTGATAGGCTGGCCTGTCGTGGGCACAACCGGACCCGTCGTTCGCACCTGGTATTTGTCGTTGACCATGTGTCGCAGTCGCTGGTAGTAGACAACACCAATATAGATGTCTGCCCCGAGCTCCTCTCCCGTGATGCCCGAGTACATGGGCTCGTTCCCATGGTAGCTGTACCCGGCCTTCATCAGCTGGTGCCCAAAGTAGTCTGCCGCCGTGTTCTGCTCGTCAAACTTGAACGGCGTCGACTCTTGGGCCAGGCCGTGCAGCGCACCAGCTTTGCCCGCCAGAGACTCGACAAACATGCCAATCGTCATTCGGGACGGGAAAGCATGTGGGTTGATGATGACGTCGGGCTGGATGCCAGATTCGGAAAAGGGCATGTCCACAGCCGGCCATTTTTGCGAGCACACACCCTTTTGTCCGTGACGAGATGAAAACTTGTCACCGATGATGGGTGAACGCGGCACGCGGAATTTGACAGATATGGTCTGCAGTGGCTCCGACCCCGTTTCCGCACCGATCAGCCGAACTTCTTCAACGAATCCCATCTCCGAGTCCTTGTACTTTTCGTAGTGGGTGATGCCATCGAGGTTCACCAGGTTCCCATTGTAGTCCGCAGTGACTGTGTGCCACGCACAGATGACATCGCCCTCTTGGATCAAGCGACCCACGTACGGCAACCCATCGTCGTCCAACATTCCTTGGTATGAGGAGCTGACAAAGCTGTGGGGAGCGAAACCGAACGCTTTGATTACGCTCTTGGTGGCCTTTGTCCTCGAGTCATCCTTGAGCGAAATCTTCTTGGTTTTGTAAATGGTTCCGTGGCCAAAGCCTCTCTCGTGCGCCGACTTGTTGATAATCATGGCGTCGTCCATGTCATAACCAGTGTAAGAAATGACGGCGACCACAGCGTTGAAACCATTGGGAAAGTTGTCGAAGCCGTAAGTATTGTGGAGGGGCGCACGAACAATGGGTGTTTGTCCAGTCTGAATTCTGTACGACTTGTTGTCGGTTCGATGCCGGATGGCAGTCCCTGGCGTTCCCATCGTCTGTTTACCCATCTGACACTGGTACATGTTTCGGGGCGATTGATTAAAGTCGGAAAAGGGCGTCATGTTGGCCAGGATCGACAGCATGTTTGTAGGTTCAGTCTCAACATGAGTAGACTCTCCTGACTCAATCTCTTGCGGCACAACCGCAATCGACATGTACGGCTGCTCGAAGGGCCCGACGAAGTCTTCTTTTTGCAAAGGTAGATACTTGGTCGGCCGCACCATCCTGGCGGGAGTTGAGGCCATGTAAATGCCGGGATACGAGCCACCGTTCGAGGGCGGCACATATCCAACCTCTAGCTGCAGAGGGACGCCGTGAGTACCTTGTACCTTCCAATAGCGGAAGCAATCTGCAATGCGACGAGACTCCTTGGGAGTGCAGAATCCGAGGATCTTGCCGTCTAGCATCACAACCACGCTCTCCTCGGTCGAGGCAGTTGACGTTTCCACAATGCCCAGCTCCGCGGCCAGCGCGGGCAGCTTGGAGACGTCGAGCGCCTGGGTCATGATCTTGCACTTGTGGGCGAGATGGTTCAAAAGGCCACAGGGCGAACCGTCAGGCGTGTGGACAGGACACATGAAGCCCCACGATTCCGGCAGCAGCTTTCGCACGGCTGTCGTCTTCAGTTGCGCAAAGAAAGCACCGCGATGCACCATTCGGAAGTGGCTGATGAATCGCAAGAAGTTAAGCTTTTCCGCAACAACAGTGAAGCCGGCCGTCTGTTGCAAGTCTAGGCCTGAAGGACTCTGAAGGTTGCCGGTAGACATAAAGTACTCGAGCGCATTGCCGACGTTCTCGTTGGCCTTTCTGAAGATCGTGGTCGGGAATTCCTTGCGGAACTCGTCCGACGTAAAAGAAACCGTCGGGTGTCTGCGGAGGTAGTCTCTCAAGGACGCACGAACGCCAACGCTGAGGAACTCGTCCAGCCTCTCCTTGAGAATTTGCGCGTACAAGAATCCGCCGAGCAGGATTTCCTGGTTCTGGATGGCATCAGGGTTGTCCACGGCGCATTCGTCAGCCGCCAGGGCGTAGAGCTTCCGGACCATGAAGAGGAGCATGCGAAACTTGTCGTTGTCCTGCTTCTCCGTCACATCGACGTTTCCGAGATTCACCAGGACAATCCTGCGCAAGAATTCAGTGCCCACATCGTAATTGGACATGGTTTCCGGAACACCGAGCACAACTCGGAACTTTTCTCCCAAGTAGGCGCGTGTAGCTGATTTGCTGTAAAGGCCGTAGCTCTTGTACGTTCTCAACAGCAGCTCCACTCGATCCGTCAGGAAAGTGTTTTCGGTCGCCTTCGAGCCCATGGGGCCAATGAGACCCTCAAAGATCTCGCGATCATTGGTTTCCACCAAGGCCTTGAGAATCATCATGACCGGGATAAGGTACTCGTTCTTTCGCCAAGAGAAGCGGAAAGTGATGTTTCCGTCGTTGAGGTAGTGCAGCACATTGGTTTGCGATGTTTCATCAGGTCGAACAGATCGGACGATGATACCATAAGGTGTATATCCCGCGCCGCGGTTCTGGAAGCTGGGTCTGTAGATGGCCATGGGAAAGTTTCGCTTATTGACCTGAAGCATTCGGATGAGCTTTTCGATGCCGTTCACGATGAAATAGCCACCGAGCTCTTCGGATTCTTCCTTGCGCTGGACTAGCAACGCAGGGGAATTGTTTTCTAAGTGGCAACGGTTCGACTGTGGCTGGTCAGCAAGGTCGTTCAAAGGACAGAGCTAGCGACGGAGCCAACTCTTACCCTGATCATGATGGGCATCTGTCCCATTTCTCGCACAAACTCCATGGTATCACCGCCATTGATGGTGTATTCAAAGGTGGCCGATATACGGCCCCTGTAGGTAACGTGACGCTCTCTGCATTCCGCCGGGAGAATCTCTCTGTTTCGGGCATTCTTGTTGGAGGGCGGGACCTGCGGTTTTTGCAGAGATACGTCCTTGATTCTGATGCTGATGCGGTTCTTTCCCTCGGGTCCCGTCCTATCGTCACCGTCGAGGAAAGTCTTGGTGCCAATGTCGGTCAAGCCGTGAGCCAGCAAGCCGGGCTTTCCATCATCGCGAAAGATGCCGTTGAAAGATTCAATGTGAGGGTCGATGGCTGCTTGGAGAGCAGGATAGGCGCTGTGGTCGGTCGGCGGGTTCCTGAACAGATTCTCGCGGCGCAGAGTGTTGTACTCGTGGTCCCATTGCGTGTCTGTGGCCGAAGGCGCCATGATCCGTGGTAACTGCAGCGAGGTGCTGCAGTTCCTGAAAGCCGGCTGGCGTGATGCTTGTCGCCGAGCTGGCCGAAGAAGAGAGTGATGTTTCCGAAACCCAGTTCAATTGAGGTGTCCGATGCTTCAGATTTCGCTGGAGCGCTGGTTTGTAGGCCGGGGCTGTCGGCAAGATTGGCTGCTTCGACAGCAAAAATTGAAGCTATCGAGAATGCGCGACCTGCATTGAATGGGCCTCGCTATCGTAAGAAAAAAAGTTGCCGATAAGCCCAGTCACATGAGTGTGCGCTAATCGATAAGCCGGGGGGCGGGGCCAGTGGGGGGCAGCGACGCCGAAGCTCGGTCGCCAGAACCGCCAAAACATAGCCTACCTTGACCTGGATAGCTTTTTGTGACTACGAGTAGAGAGGCGGGCCGCTGACGGCCTGCGATGAGCCAGTAAAAGAGCTGAGAATGAGAGATTGATCCGGGAAAGGACCGCCGAGCATCTGGGCGTCAGCGCATTGTCTCACAAACCTCGAGATGCTAGGGCATTGCCGTCGCCGGGTTGCACCAATGCCACGATAGCGGGATACACGACATGTCATGGCAGCATTGCCGGCGGGACGGGAGATGCGAGGCAGACTGGAGCCTTTCTCGGCAGAATTGGTGCTCTCCCTAGCCGTCATGCGCTGCAGTGTTTGCGTAGAACATAGGTGGCCTGGTCGCTCAGCCTAGAAGGTCCTCTACACTTCATGTTTGCCGAGGTAGGTGATTAGCCTCCCAGTCGTCTGAACGGCCGGTCGTGTAAGTCATCTGAATGCCCCTCATGCGTCCCGTCAGAGGCGCCCAACGGGGCCCGATAGT
This sequence comes from Tolypocladium pustulatum, assembly GCA_024340155.1. NCBI lineage: Eukaryota > Fungi > Ascomycota > Sordariomycetes > Hypocreales > Ophiocordycipitaceae > Tolypocladium > Tolypocladium pustulatum. Next base: position 321,146 of record JALHBY010000133.1, on the reverse strand, counting down.
GCCATGCCAGACCCAATCCAGAGTAGGCAGCTAGAAGTGGTCGTCTTCATCGGCGGGCCGTACAGCTTGTGCCGGCCTTGTCTCGCGGTTGCTGCCGTAATTCGCGGCCATCTGTGGTGTCTTGTCTGTCATGCCCACCACCACCACCACGACTAACACCACCATGTCGCCGTATCCCCGCCTCTTGCACACCACCACTTAGAAGCATCGCTCCCCCGTGACGGCGGCTCAGACCAACGACCTTTGCTGCGCCCAATTGCGGCGCTTGGATAGCACGAGGTACGGCATGCGGCTTGCAGTCCACCCTGCATCGCATTGCAGTGCATTCCGCATGTCAGGCTGCCCCAGGCCCTCGATCATGCCTAGTGAAGTGTGCCTTGGCAAGCCGATGGCAGAAGAGAGCGACCACAAACGGAGGCTTAACCTGAGTGTGGTGCGGACGCAGATCCTGCGATGATACAGCTGACGTACTTATACGTGCCCTGAGCGGCTGGGGAGAATGCGGCATAGCAGCCAGGCCTTCGCTCACGTCACCTGCGTCACCTGTGACGGCACCGGCCATAATTCAAGGCCAACACCATCCAATCCTAGCGCTTCAATACTGGTAATAGTCCACGGTGCAATGGGGAAGGTAAGTTAGTCGTTGTCGGCCTGGTTGTCGCTGGCTGATTTGCTTTGCCTGAATGTCAACGTTTGGCACTTTACGCTCCCGTTTGCGCGTTTCTCTCGATTCTATAACCTCTATGACGAGACACCATCATCAGGTCATTCGACAATCATCTACAGCAACCCACAATTAGCTCCCGTCTCTTGCCGCGCACCTCCTTTTCGTGGTTAGCCCCGGAGCGCCTTTGCAGCATCTAATCGCTGGAGCCTTGAGGCTAAAGTAGCTAACGCAGGCAGTGGAGGGTAGGTACGTTGGTTTGGCTGTCGACGTCGAGCCTTCCGAGCGCAGCCACTGTCGGCGAGGCTTGACAAGCCTTCGACACCGCTGTAAGACGGCAGGCGTCGCTTGGCCCGCTGCCTCAGGTAATAGCGCCACGCCTCGAGCTTCAGGCAACATCTCATTCTTGGTTCTTCCCACCCGGCGACCAACATCAACAACCCAGCAACAGACCACGGACTGCGTCGAACAATCACCAAAGAGCACCATATACAGCGGATCGCTTGATGCTCGGGGGCCCAGTGCAGCGTCCGTTTCCCCAAGTGCTTGCAGCCTGGAGCCGTTGTGCTCTTCCAGGTTGAGACCTTGCGGGCCGCGACGAGACGACAGACGTACCGCGTCATTCCCAGCCTCTTGCTCTGCCGGCCGCAGCTTGCAGACCAGATCAAGCAGCTGCCTGTACCTACCTTTTACACGCATTAGCTGCGCACAATTAGCCGCCGACGCCAGAAGGAGCTGGCCTGGGTCCGAATCCGTTTGTGAGCGAGCCTGAAGTGAGGTTCGATACAAGCCTACCCTGCCCGCTGCGTGTTGGTCCCCACCCTGGCTCGGCAAACGGGTGAAACGCTGCAACTAGGGACAGCGGTCAAATCGCCATTCACCGCAGCAGGGTCTGGTGACTCGGTTCAAGACACCACAAAGACGTTCTTCCCACTGGAGCGCTCGCATACTACAGAGCCAGACACGGCCGCACACACGCACGCGCAACGCACATCGACCACAGGGCCATTGCATGCGCTACCTGACACCACAGACACACGCATACCGTACGGTGCTTTGTCGCAAGTTACCTCGGTGTGCGCTACCCACGGTGCGTGCTTGCAAGTGCTACCTACCTCATCGCCTGCTTACCGACCGACTGAGGCCTCGCGCGCTATCGACGGTGCCGACGCTACTCCGTAACGTCGCCTTCAAGGCACGGGTGGTCCCCGCCCCAAGCCCAGTACCCTGCCTGGTGCCCGCCATCCCGTCTCAAGTGGGGTTTTGGGTCCTCCTCGTGCTTTCACCCCAAGCCATCGCCTCTTGCACCCGCACTGCTACGCCCGCCGCCGTTCTGCTGCAGCTCCGGTGTCCCGTCCGCTACAGCTCCCGACTCCTCTCTTCTTCCTCGCTCTCTCTATCGCACGGCGCAACCGCACTCCGACGCTCGAGACGGCCCTCGTCAAGCAGAGCAACAAGCTCACCGTGGGGCAGAGAGATTCCTCAGTCCAGCCCCACCGTACCTCCGGCAGTCCAATTTGCATCCAAAACGGCGTAACTTGGTTGTCTTTCTTTCGATCCAACGGCGGCGCCACAGGCAGTCTTGATGGCCTTTGATTAATGCATCGCACCCCTAACCGTCGTCTGCTGCTAGAGTTGCGTTGCCATCATCCTCTTGGTCCAGGCGCATTTGGTCGCAGTTCGTCGCGTCTCATCACACTGTCGACCCGACCCGCGCCATCGCGGAAGCTCGACCCTCGATTGATCCCAGACGATATCTGATCCTCGACCTCAATATGGCAGGACTGTTTCGGAAGGTGTACGATTGGCTTCTGCGGACATTTTGGTGAGTGGCCAAAGGCAGCTGCAGAGCTTGCGATGCGGTGGTTTTCCCCCAAACCGGGCCTCTTCCTTCCGCCTCATCCAAGCCGTCCCCCTCAGCTGGACGGTCTGTCGTTCAACCCGTAGGCTGACCCCAGGACAACCAGGGCGATGGAGATGGAGGTGACCCTGGTTGGTTTGCAGAATGCCGGCAAGACATCGTTGCTGCGGGTGCTAGCGGTAAGAATCTTCTTCCCCGGTTGGCGTAGCCCTGGCTAACACAATGTCTCTTTTGTAGGGTGGAGAGTTCACGCTCGAGTAAGTATATGTCTGTGCCGTACGACGGCACGTGTGGTCTTCCGCCGAGCCTTTGCTTGCAGCTTCAGATTCGAGTGATTGCATTCGCTGACTCGAGAATTTGTGAAGCTCCATCCCCACCGTTGGATTCAACATGAAGCGCGTGCAACGAGGACATGTTACGCTCAAATGCTGGGATATAGGTGGTCAGCCACGGTTTCGGTCGATGTGGGAGAGATACTGTCGGGGCGTCAACGCCATTGTCTTCATCGTCGACATTGCCGACGTAGCTCTCATCCCGCAAGCCAAAGATGAACTCCACGCTCTCATGGACCATCCATCACTGGGCGGGATTCCGCTGCTCGTGCTGGGCAACAAGTCTGACCTGCCGCAGAAGTTGTCGGTGGACGAGCTGATTGATGAGCTAGACTTGAAGGTGATACAGGGCCGCGAGGTGTGCTGCTATGGCATCAGTGCCAAGGAGGAGACGAATCTTGACGCCGTGGTGCAGTTCCTGGTAAAATGGGCCGGCCGTTGAGACGGGCATACTGTGCCTCTTGTCTGGACGGCAGGCCCCCGCGTCTATTCCCCTCTGATGATGATGACGAACGATATCGACGACGAAAGACTGAGCCGCAGGGCATGGCCCTACCGCGGAGGATCATAATCGCAAACTGCCGTGGTGACTAGACAAGGCAGCATCGACAACGCGGCGCGACGGCTGCGGCTCTGGCCTGGAGGCTTTGACGGCGGAAATAAATTTCTTCTCTCACGAACTCACGAACACGGCGGGGCCATGGTCGCAACGCCAGCTGCCAGGGACGGCTGTTTTGGTCCTTTTTCTTTTTTAGGGTTATTCGCTGGGCTGGAGCATAGCGACGCTTTCAAGCAGAAGTAGAATGGGATCTAGGGCCGGGGTCGGGCAGCATACAGACACTCGCCATGTTTGCCGCTTTGTCTCTGCTGGCCTGATGTTGTTTCCTCTTTGAAACGAATACTGCGTGGACAATGGGAAAGTGCCATCCTAAAGCTGCCACTTGTAGCAAGAGCGCATCGTTGCGAAGCGGTACGACTGACGATGTTGTCCAGCAACGGCCGACGGTGAAGAATGATGAGTCATAGGTAGCCTCTTGGCAGTCATGAATTGGTCTTCTTATTGACGCCAGGATTTGATGTTTTGGTGACCGTGCCTCATGTTCGCACTCGGAACTGAGAGGGTTCCAGTCCGTAGCGGGCTGTCAGAGGGATCTTGAAGCCAAGAAGACCTGTGATTGAGCAATGAGGAGTCGACAAGATTAAAGGGTAACGGCGAAGCAAAAGCAAAGGGCAAGATCAAAAGCAGAAGAGCCGGAGACGGCTGGTGCCGGGGAGGGAGGGACTGGTGTAGGTATAATATCGATTGCCTGCGCTGGCACGACAAGGCTGGCTACTGCACACGGACCACTCTGATGCGTTGGCCAGCGCAGCATTGCAGGACGTCCCGACAAGCGCCGCCTCTGGAGCCCCGTCGCCCTGGTCGGGATTTCGCCACGCTGCTCACCGGTTGATTCGACGGCCGTTTCGTTGCAGACAGACGGACAGGGTCCTGGTTTGGTCTAATCTAATTCCCCTCCCATTCCCGGTCTTCAATGTACTCGTATGTAAGGAGGATGGGAGGCACGTACAAACCACGCATGTGCGTAGGTGCGTAGTCCGTAGATGTGTACCTTAAGGTATGTACTGCCAGCGCATCAGGGAGGGCGGTTATTGCCCCCGTGACGCTGGCGCTGAAACGCCATGGAATGGTGGATAACGGAGGGGATGCATGGCATGGACGACATGGGTTGCTGAGCTGGCGGGTGCCTCTGTGTGGGCTTGATAAGTCCGCCGCGTCCTGCTTCTCTGTGGAGCGGACGGCTGGGTTGGCAGATGCTAACTATTCCGTACGGGTAGATTGACACTGTTCACTCGCACTCCGCTGAAGGTGATGTGCCTTTGCGGGCAAAAGACACATCGTGGAAGACCGATCCGGCAGAGCGCACGTACTCGTACAAGAACTACGGCGTGTTCATGAAAGACAGAGATGCGAATGCCGCTATCACAAATCACCCACTGCCGGGCGTCCCATCTCACATTTGTCGCCCGTCGCCGCCTCACCCGCGCCGGGGCTGACCTGCGCCTGTCTCTCCGCCGCGTCGGTGCTTCTTGCGTAGGCGGATGTTGCTCGGTCTTGTGGCAGATGTTTGCCTTTTTCTCGATTTTCTTTCTTTTTGTTTTCTTTCGGCAATGTGAGCGCTCAGGTGCTCGGCAGGTCGACAGACCCACCTCGATCTGCCCAAGCCGGTAGTGGTGTCAGTTCTGGCCTGGACATGGGTAGGTACAGACCTCCGTAACAAAGTCTACGGATTGTGAGACCCTCGTCTCTTGGTGCAAAGAGCAGTCGACAAGACTGGAAGCCTGATGACTTTGGGAGCAACGTCCATGTATGTTCGTAGTGCTCATGTGCGGTGGGTTCTGTTTGGAAAGTCTTGTTTATGCGTTGGAGAGTCTGGGCTGTGGGGAATGGTCCGGATATGGACTTTCCTGTTGATTTGCTCAGCAAGTTTTGATTGTTCATCGTAAAAGCACTAAGCTCGCAGCCTCTATCCTGTAACATCTAATACATGACGCCTTTGCATCCTGCATGTCCCAGCAGGGGAATAATACCAATACGAAACAACGTTACGGGTAGTCGCTAAATCCAGCATTCTCCCCGTCGCGGCTCAGCATGTACCCAAATCGCTCCCTGCCGTCCTTGTCGAGTAAGACGGCCGGCACGTCCTCGTTGGCTTCGACGCGCCGGAACTGGTCCCTGGTGCGGCCCCAGACATCCCGGCCCGCCCGTACCGACGCGGCGATGTGGTCGCGGTCGCGGTACTGCTCCTTGTTCATCCACATGTGCGAGAAGCTGGCCATTTTGTTGAGGAACTGCGACATGGTGGCGAAGCAGCTGCTGCAGTGCCAGCCGGCGTTGCCCAGCGCCCCAGACTCGCGCATGCGCTCCCACTTGGTCCCGCCGTCGGCGCCGCGCAGCTTGCTCGGACGGAGGGTATCGTTGAGGCCCTCGTAAAACGTCGCCTGCGGGTGCGGCCACTCGGCGCCGACATGTAGAAATTGGAACGAGTAGTAGTAGAAGCGCGAGGCGAGTGTCAGTCGGCGCGGAAAGGCGCAGGTGCGCAGCAGCAATAGCGTCGAGGGGCGCGGGATCTCGTCGACGTCGGCCACGAGGAGCACATCGCCGTCGACGGGCGCGGCACGGCCCTCGAGGCGCGGTAGGACCTGCTCAAAAGTGGCATCGCGCTGCAAATCCTCATAGTCCCACGTGAGCTTGGGCGCGAAGCCCGGTGGGAACTCGAGCAGGTGGTAGACCATCTTGTCGTGAAATCTCGCGAAGCGGTCCCAGTTGTCGCGCATGGTAAGCGGCTTGTCCGTGCCCTGGAAAGTGCGCGGCGACTCGACGACGACGAAGTAGTCGACATAGTTGTACATGGTGCTCAGCCGGATTTCGAGGAAGTCGAGCTCCGAGTTGGTCATGATCAAGTCGTAGATCTTGCGCTCGCCCGTGTCGGCCCGTGGCACGAAGACCGGGTAGCCGTGCGCGGTACAGAAGTCGGCGGCCGCGGCTGAGGTGTAGTATTCATGGTGCGAGCGTGAGGGAGAGGCCGCCGAGGAGGAAAAGCTGAGCGCTGGGAAGCGCAAGCTGAGATCTGTGTCTGAGATGCGATGCGCCGCGGCGGCGCTGCGAAAGGGTGCGTGAAGGACGGTGAGCCAGACGATGCCGGCAAGCGCTGCGATGCTGAAGAGAAGGCTGGAAGCGGCCATGGCCTCGCCTGTGGCTCCAGATGAGACAAGACCAGCTACCTTGCTTCAAGGCGTGTCCAGATGTAGCGCATGATGATGCAATGTCGTAACAATGTCGCAGCGCCGCGGCTCAACGGCGTCTCTCCTGGCTAAGTTGTGAGAAGGTGAACTGATGGATAGCAGCATAGGTTTCAACCTACCCGTAGAGCGCGCCATCATGAAGCAAAAGCTATCCCTTAGTGAGCTTGGCGTCTAGCTGCCGAGGCGGCTGAGTGTCCGTCTGTCTGAACTTTGCGCTGAGAGTGCCGGGCCCAGCGACGCTTGCGTCCGCTGGTGGCTTGGAACACGAGAGCCAAAGTCCACCAATTGCAGGCGCCATTGCATTAGAGATTGTCGGCGCGGCATGGATCTGATGGCGTGTCTCGGGCTTGGAGATTGTGCTGGCCGGGGTCAGTGGCAGCGCCGTACTTCGCATTGGAGGCGAAGATTGAAGACATCCGCGATGCATGCTTAAGGTATATATAAATGCACCTGCCAACAACGGTTTTGGGCGACCCCATGCTTGTGCTACACTCGTTGCGGAGCCTCAGCACGGCTCGGATGCCGGGGCCGATGCCTGTCGTTTTCGGTAAGCCGTGCAGGTGATCGCAATCTTCCCCGCTGGACAGGCCCTTCACAACGCGGTTCCGATCTGCCTGTCATTAGTTAATTACCTCTTCAGCAAAGCAGAGAGCCAATTGCAACATTCACCCGATGCTATGGAATGCCCGGCAGCTCGAGGGTGTTGGTGAGATTAGAACGGCGTCCTTTCCGCCCAGCGGCCCTGAAGTACTCGTACTCAGGCTGCACATGTACGAATCCGCGCGGTTTTGGCTATAGCCTCGCGCTGCAACTATTGCCATTGCCTTCTCCCTTGCGCATTGGCCCGGCATCATTCTCACGCGCCGTAAGGCCCGCCAGGTACCGAGTCATTGCGCCGTTGAGAAGAGCCACCAAACGGGGTCGAATCGCCCGGCCGGCAATCAGCCCGACTTCGGGAACGCCTGTGGAAGCAGGCCACGGCGCGATGTGGACCCCCAGGCATGCTCCGCACTCGTTCGAGGTACGACGCCAGCAGACATCACGGTTCCAGACAGAAGCGGCAGACATCGGCCAGCGACAGCCAATTGACTGCCGATAAAGCCAGGACCCCTCATCATGGCGGGCAGATCCATCTTTGCGTCACAATGTCAACGTCTTGTCCGGTGCACATCAGTACAGCGACGCTTGCTGCAACCGACTGAGCAACTCTATTCCACTCGATCCTGGTCCAGTACAGCAGCCATGGCCGCCACCGAACAAGGAGGAACTCACAATGCCTGGAGCGGAGCAAAGGGCCCAGGGTCGTTTGACTTGAGAAGTGAGACACCACGTGGATGGCCGACTGATGAAGCTGACGTCCACGGCCAGGCGATGTCATGACAACTCCAACGCCCTCTATGCTGGCTGCCATCCAGTCCTGTACCCTCCTGGATGATGTCGTCCGGGAAGACCGCACAACAGCCGACCTCGAGTCGCACGTGGCTGCCTTGTCCGGCAAGGAGGCTGGCTTATTTGTCACGTCAGGAACCATGGGGAACCAACTGTCTCTGAGGAGCCTGCTGGTTCAGCCTCCTCATGGCGTTTTGTGCGACCACCGCTCGCATATCATCGTATACGAAGCCGGCGGGTTCGTCCCCCAGTACCCCTCCGCTCCAAGCTGCAACGAGAGCTTACCGAACTGCAGTGTCTCATCCCTAACAGGCGCCACCGTCAAGCCTGTGGTTCCCCAAAATGGCATTCACTTGACGCTCGAGGACGTGAAAGCCAGCGTTGATCTTAGCGATGACGTCCACTCGTGCCCGACACGCGTCGTCAGCTTAGAGAACACCCTCAATGGAATGGTCATGCCGCTGAACGAGGTCAGGCGCATCTCTGAGTTCGCGAGACAGCACGGCATCAAGATGCATTGCGACGGGGCGCGCCTCTGGGAGGCCGTCGCTTCGGGTGCCGGAAGCCTGCCTGAGTTTTGCTCACACTTTGACACCATCAGCCTTTGCTTCTCCAAAGGCCTCGGTGCGCCCGTCGGCAGCGTCATCGTTGGACCAGAAGAGACGCTGAAACATGCTCGTTGGGTTCGCAAGTCCATTGGCGGCGGCATGCGTCAGCCTGGATTCATCACAGCCGCGGCGAGGGTCGCCGTCGATGAGACGTTTGGCAAAACAGCCGACGGAAGCGATGGGCTGCTGAAGGACTCACACGAGATGGCGAAGAAGGTCGAGGCTATGTGGGCCGGCTTGGGCGGCACACTCGTCCACCCTGCTCACACAAACATGTGCTGGCTGGACCTCAACTCTGCGCGCTGCAGCGAGGAGCGCTTCATCCAGCTCAATGCCGAAGCGGGGCTCAAGGTCATGGGTCCACGTCTGGTCACGCATTACCAGGTCGCGCAGAACGGCGATGAGGTACTGCGGCGGCTTGAGCAGGTTTTCAAGAAGGTGTTCGCGGAGCCGGAAGAGGTGAATGATACTGTGGGGGTCAAGAGCATGTACAAATCCTGAGCAACGCTACCTTACTCAACATGGACGACTCGAAGGCTGCAATCGCCTCTCCTTTGCAATGTGTTCCGAGTCGACCCTTGTCGTCAAGTTTAAGCAAGTTAAGAACGGAAGAAGGGGTTGAGAAATGCTGCCGCTAACCGTCGAGAGTGGGATCCGTGTGACGCCAGATCCGGGTGCAATGCCGAATGTCAAGGCCAGGTATCTGTCGGAGGCTACTATCACTAAGCACCTGAGAATTGTGTGAAGCTGATTGGAAGCTCGACGTTCCTGTTAGCGCTGCCTCACTCTGACCACGGCTGCAAGACAAGAAGTCAATGCGGTGCATCGTTTGTGGAGCCTCCTTGAAGTTTTCAGCTGATTTCTCCCAACGAAGACGTCCGAGAAGACGCTCAGCTAGGACAGGGCCGACTCCATTCTGGATGATGTGCCAAAGAGAGAGCTTAACGCAGGCAGTCCAACCTCAAGTGCAGGAACATCGTAGTGCGGTGAACCTTCAGTTTGGCTCATCAGTGAAAGGGCAGGCAGGCAGGCAGGCAGGCACAGCAAGCCATGAGGCAGGTACGACGCCGAGTCGCACGATGCAAACAAGATCCGTCCGCTCCTGTCTGATCCTTCAAGGGGCATCGCCACCACGTGTTCCCGACTGGTCTCGCCTCTTCGCCACGTTCTGTCGTTACTCTACACATCAACGTTCTCCTTAGTGTCTGCGCATCCGCCTCCAGTCCAACGTCCAGGACCCTCCCGCCGTTCTTTAATCGCCCCTCTGGCCGCTGCCGGGAGCCATACCCTCTTTGCTTTTGGACACGATCGTTCATTGGAGTCCTGGGCCAAGCATGCTCTGTTGTCGCAGTTATTGAGATCCATTGCGGAGACACACCTTTGCCTGTTCCAACAGATCAGCTCTGTAACACTGGCCCGTTTCTTTCCGCGACAATCGACTGACGTTATTCAGGCGCAGCGCTGCCCGTCACCGGTTCTCGCCACTGACAATGCTGCCGACAGTTGCAAATCTTGCTCTGCTCTTTCATACACTCATCGTCTTGTTCGCCTTTGCCTGTGCGCAGACTTACGACTTTGGCCGCGATGTTTCGCGCCTCACTCGCCGGCAAGATGCCACTGCTCCCGTCGTTGTCAGTAAGCTACCACTTGCCGCCAACGGCAGCGTTCCCCGGAGGTTCGAGGTTCGACAGATGAAGACGTATCCGCACAAGTGGGATCTCTTCATCCTGGCGCTGAGCATGTTTCAGTCGGCCGACCAAGGCGATACACTGTCGTGGTACCAAGTTGCTGGTGAGCGACATTTAGTACAGTGAGATGAATTTCTTAGTATTGACGTCCTCCACCTAGGAATCCACGGCGTGCCTTTTGTATCCTGGGACAATGTTGCACCAACGCCAGGGGCGGGCATGTCTGGCTACTGTACACATAGCTCAGTTCTCTTTCCCATGTGGCACCGGCCGTATTTGGCGCTATTTGAGGTGAGTGGTCACGCTTGGAGATATGGCGTGTGCTCATACTCGAGAAGCAACAAATGTACGCGATGGCCAATGCCATCGCTGCGATGTTTCCCAACGCGACGCAAAGACAGGCGTATCAACAGGCGGCATCAGATTTCAGGGTGCCCTACTGGGATTGGTCCCGAAGCGCTCCTCCGGGCCAGACTCATTTTCCAGGCATGTTTTGGAGCCCCATGATTGCCCAGAACGGTCCAAACGGCATTCAGAATATCAGGAACCCCTTGTATTCGTACCAATTCCATCCCCTCGATATGGACGCTCTCATTTGGAACCCCGTAAGCGCCGCCATACAGCGTCTAAGGTTGCGTTGGCTAACACCCGCCAGCTAAAGCAGTGGAATGAGACGAAGAGAGGGCCGGATCTCAACGTCAGCCTCACAGCACCTCCTTCGAACAACGAAAAGGTCAATGCCGCGTTGCTCTCAAAGCTCCCGGAGATCCAGCAGCGACTTTACATACTCTTCTCGAATTATCATGACTTCAACTCCTTCAGCAACAAAGCTTGGTCAGTATCGCAGGGCCTATCTACAATGGACTCTATCGAGTCTATTCACGACATCATCCACATCTATGGTGGCTCCAAAGGGCACATGACCTATGTTCCGCTCTCGTCTTTTGACCCGCTGTTTTTCATGCACCACCTCATGACGGATCGTCTAGTTGCCATTTGGCAGGTTCTCAACCCTTCGGCCTGGATCACTCCCATGGCCGCAGGCGAGACGAGTTTCACGGCCATCAAGGGCTCCATGCAATCCTCGGACACCCCACTAACGCCATTTCGCTCGTCCGCTGACGGCACGTTTTGGGACTCGGATACCTCAAGGGCCACGGAATCATTTGGGTATACATACGCCGATACGGATTCTTCGCTTAGTTCCAACGATGGCCTCCGCCAGTCACTCATCCAAAAGATCAACGATTGGTACGGAGCGTCCAGCCCCATTGGCATGATGGCCAAGGTACAGCGCGCTGGAAGTCTCGCTCGCTCGCACGGGGCTGCATGGAAGCGTCAATTGAACACAAGCAAGCTCAGACCAAATGTCAAACTGACGGCGGCCAACCCACCTCCGTCGCAGATCCTCCGAGACGGGCACTACACGGAGTGGATTGCCAACGTGCATGTGAATGTGGAAGCCCTGGACGGCTGTTTTGGAATCCACTTCTTCTTTGGCGAGCCGCCAGTTGACGAAGCCGTCTGGGAGCCGGCTCCGAATCATGCAGGATCTGTGAACATATTTGCCATGAATCGTCTGACTGGATCTCAGTCCAAAATTTCCGGCGCGGTACCGTTGACCTCAGCTTTGATGAAGATGGTGGCGATTGGAGCGCTTCAAGACCTGTCTCCCGCTGCCGTGACACCCTTCCTGGAGGCAACCTTGCAGTTCCGTGTGCTTGGCAGCGATGACCAAACGGTTGACCCTCGGTTGGTCGACGGCCTGTACGTCGGTATCAGCAGCTCAAAAGTCAGGGTGCCCGAAAGGGAGGTGGAGTTGCCCGTGTGGGGACCAGCGGTGACGAGGCTCGTACCATGGGCGGGACGGAAGGTGTGATTGGGGCGGAAGGAGAACGGGTCGCAATGAATGGGTTGCATTTTGTCGTTTGTGAGATGTTTGGGCCCAGTATCAGACGTCCCTGTAGCCATATGTTCTAAAGTTGCTCGCGAGATGGAAGATGATTCGCCGCAGAGACAATTATCCGTTTACAAAGGGAGCGTCCGGCGAGAACGTGTCGCCCCCAAATGTTCTTGATGTTGGCTTCGCTGAAAGTAATGAAAGTACTGTATAACGCCCATGTCAACATGTGACAGTGCTGCGACATTCTGCAACGCATCTGCTCATGAAGCTTTGGTATCTACGTACTTGCAGCCCATTGGACTGGAGGCGAGTATACTAGGGTGCCGAGCCAGCTTGTCGATATCAGAAGTCAGCCAAGCGTATCAAGGCTTTGAAGTACGGAGTAGTAAGCTAAACCCGCCAAAAGCACCGCGTCTATTCGAGCAAGTCCAAGGTAAATGGTACAGCTGCCAATGCCGCTGATTGTCACTGTTCATTCCACCAACGGACGTTATGCTGTGTTAATGTGCAGGGATTGCAAGACATCTCCAGCCGGGATAGTGGGACGCTCCGGGACTCCGATGTGGGGAAGAGCTGCGGAGGGTCCTTCAATTGAAAGGGGGGCATGATCCATTGTGCTGTTTAGCGGCTTGTTTTATCTGTTTGCGTCCAACGTCGAAGCAGGACATACACCCCGTAGGGATTCCAATGCTGCAGTTGGTACAAGCCCCACGAGGGCCCAGAAAACAAGACATATTAAAGGAGGAGTAAATCTACTTTAAGACACTCACTCCTTCCTTGCAATCTAAAGTATATATACTCTCTTCGTATCGTCTTTATTCTTTACTGTAATGAATAATAGCAAAGACCCTAGTAGGTATATTAAGCGGTCAAAGTACTATGTATAAGCAAACTATCGTTTCCTAACTAGCTAAAACTATAGCTTTAAGAGCGCATAAAGTAAATATCCCAAAGTATCTCTAGATAGAAGTTTCTATGCGGCGAGACCTGTGGCGGTTCAAGCCAATAAACATTTATCTCGTGGGCCCCTGTGGGGTTTGTATCGACTGCAGCATTGGAATCCCTACAGGGTGTACGTGCAGAAGTGGTTCGCCACGAGCGGAGGCCCCAGGCCCCCCTGCTGGTTCAGGTTATGCAGATCGATCGGGGTATTTCTACCTATGTAGCGGGATGCCATTCCTCCGGAGCGAGGGCGGGCGCGGTATGCATGTACTATGGCATCGGATCAAAGCCAGGAGGAGGAGCATCAGCCGTGCAATGCCCTTGGCGAACCTTCACTGCTTGCTCAAACAGTATTGTGTACTGTACCTGACTGCGAATAATGAAAGAAAGCACGACCCGGGACGGGGGAAGGGGGGGGTGGCAGAGACAGCGTGGCAGCGAGTGTGCGGGCATGCAGCGGTGCAATTTGATGCCGCGCAGTTGTGGGAGACAGGGAATGAGATGGACATTTAGTCCGGGCCGTCATGTACAGTGAGGTGAGTGTGCATGAGCTGCGTGATCAGGAGACCGCATTGGGCCGCGTAGATGGGCCGCCAAGGTCATGCAGGTTGTAAGGGGACCCACGGAGCGCGCAATACGTTGTCAGTGTACCCAGCTGTGTGTAAGTGAGACTGAGCTCTCGGAGAGGATAGAGCATCTCTCATGGATGCTTCGGAGCAAGCAGAGAAGTTCCGTTAACCCCGGAAATAGGAGACAAGTGCAGTAATAGTGGCTTGTTCTGGTGCACAGAGAGTCGACGTCGGCCAGCTGATTGATATGGGCCAGCCACCACCAGCAGCCGAGCAGCTGCCTGGCTCTTTTGGCCAATTGTCGTTGAGCCGCCAACCCAAACCAAACTTTGGGGCGGCGCTGGGCTTGGTCTGACTGTGGCTCTTTGGACCAAAAGTCAGGTACCCGCCACTGGACCCCTCACATTCGTCTCTAGAAGCCGGGGGCGGGCGGCCACGATACAGAGCAGGAAAGACTTTTTGCTGGCGGGGTGGAGGTTGTTGTAGATGTTGCAGCGACCAAGGGACGGCAAGAGCCAAGAGCCAAGAGTCGCGAATGAGAATAAACGTTGACGTTGCAAGCCGAACCGAGCCCAGTGGCACAAACGCAAACGTATGGTGCACGGGCCTCGGTTCGGGGCTCGGAGTTGCACCATGAAGGCAATGGAAGAGTTGTCGAGTCAAAGCTGCACGAAACAAAGGAATGCCACCGTTCCGTCGGTGTCAGTTGTCAGATCAGAAGGTGGGGGTTGAGCTGGTCCATGATCGCCTCGTGCTACCAGTCTATTTGACAGAACTCGTTAGTTGAGATGCCTTTCTGGCCATGCCACCAAAGCTTAGGTACCCTTGCCACGCCCGACATGCGCTGCGTCAAGCACCGGCAGGTCGCATGATAACGCCGTAGCGCGGCCGAAAGTGACGGGCCCGCTACCGCTGCCAGGTGTCCTTCGATTGCGTTTCGACATGGGCTTCTGAGCCGCTTCGGTGCCGATTCCTCCTGCTGCTCTGGGCAGGGGGGAAGAGAGAAAGTCGAGCTACCTTAGCTGTGGGGGGGCCGCGTCTTGAGGGGAGATACTCGGTGGACCGAGGGACACAGGGATATGCCTTTTGGGATGTGGCCTGTTCACCGGGGAAGTAGAAATGGCCTTGGCTTTTGGCTTTGCGCTGTGTGGTTGGCGAGGCAATTGTTCGAATTCGCTGCCGAATCAGAGTGCGTGCGCGTACTCCGTACGTGGAGGCGAGATGCGTCGAGTGGTGATGTCGAGTACCGAAGTTGATGGTTTTCTCTGCCTGCCCAGCCTGGCCTCTGCGCAGGCGGTGCGTCAGCGCAGCGTGGTCGCGCCTGCCAGCTTCAGCTCCCAGCGCCGACAGCCCAAATCATCGACGTGCCAGCTGCATCGTAAAACCCTGCGTCGTACACTTCGTAAGGCAACGCCATCCGATCCACCCTCGTGCTGGCGACTTTCACGAGCATGAACGCTAGGTGAGTTGCGGAGTAATACTGCTTCGTTGCAGCCACAACGAAACTTGCCAATTGCGTCAGCCGAGAAGCAAAGGAACATGGATGAGGGCACCAGCATAGGCCACGTTTAGGGGTGGTGGCAACGTGGGCAACGCGAGATCTGAGTCGTTTGTGTCCCCGCTTTGCGCCCATCCTGTCCGCCCTTTCGAGTTATCCGTCTCTCAGTTGCTGATGCTTTCATCGAATATGCTCGACCGCCAAGTCGACAACGGTGCTGAGCCCTTCCACCACACCCACGTCAACGTCCGTCCTCGTCTGCCCCTTTACCTGCCAGCTCAGTAAAGTCAGTACCTCGCTGAGCAGAGGCAAGACCGCGCCAATCTCTCCTGGACCCCATTGACTCCTCGGCATCTTCAGGGCCCCAGCGAAAAAGAAGCCTGCAACTCGTGGCACCCCGTCGCATGGCACCGTTGTGCTTGATTAGGGCGCTAGTGGCCTCGGCCCTGCCCTGCGCTGCCAGAGGGCGAAGCCAAGTCGCAAGCCTCTCCCAGGATCCTGGTTCATGAATGAGTGTCATTTATGACTTGGCATTAGCCCGAGCCCGCCGTCCGTCTGCAAGTGGTCGAGTGCCCCAGGTAGGATTACCTACCCAGGACGTGCGAGTCCGCGCGAAAACACGAGTCCCAGATAAAGTATCATTTGAAAGGACCGGCGCTGAGCGCATGCCAGCTCGGGCTATCGTAGATTCTTACACGCCTTCCTTTACGAGTACACCCTCCCTCCCCTCCCCTTCCCCCAACCCCATGCCATTTCCGGCATCCATGCTCGCCATGATGCTCCTGATCGTAGGCTAGCCACATCCTTGGGCCCCGAACCCTGGGTCCACCCCAAAGCGCATGGCTTTAGTCCCTTTGCACCGTTTACAGGGCGCCAAGGTCACCATCTTTATGCCGGGATTGGTCGTCAGCTTTCCCTGAGTCGGACCTGCGGGACAATGCATCTTGTACGGACTGGGTACGGAGTACGGAGTGCCAAGTACTCCGTGGAGACTAGTACGGTACATCCATTATGACTCCGTACGCGATACCTCAACTAGCGGACCGTCAGTCACCACCACCGTCGCGTCTTGGCCCCAATGGGGCTCGATGCTCGAAGGGGCCGGCCGAGGACCCGCGCGCGAACCGGCTCTTGAGTCGAGCCACTCCGATCGTTCCGTTTCGTTTCCTCTTCATCCTTGATCCTCGTCTGCCGTGGCAGGCCCATTTATACACATATCATGCCCTCCTCGCCGCCCCTCGCCCCCGATTCATCGTGCCGCACCTGTCCGCCGCAATAAGCAAGCAGTTGCTCCATGTCGCGCCATCACCATGTATACCACAGACACCACGACCGCCGCCGCCGCGAGTGCCGTTTCTCAGACTGACGCCGCCGACGCCTCGACCCCGGCCTGGAGGCAGAAGACGAGTCCCTCGTCCGGGACCCTTGCAACTGACAAGGATGAAGTACCGTCGTTCAAAACCGACATGTCGTCCCAGTCAGAGCCCATCGAACACGTCCCTCCGCCATGGCGCCTCCAAGGTGATGTTTACTGTATTTCCTTCTGGACCTCGGCGGCCTCTGCCCGGACACTGCGCGACGACCACACCTACTCGCCGCTCGAGGCCGGAGCCGATTTCGCACACCCGCCGGGGAGCCGGGCGGTTGGGGGCCTCGGCATGATCCAGATTATCCGATACCGACACTCCCCTGTAGGTCCGTACGACGAGCTGTTGGTCGTACCGGGTTCCTACGATTGGTCCCGCGACGGCCCAGACGGCCGTCCACAGGTGCGGCGCAACCCGCGCATCTCTCGCATATACGTTTCCCAGAAGCACACCTGCTTCAATGGCAGGATAAGTACGTTTTGCCTCTCGACCCTTCCTACCCGGTGCTGTTGTTGGCCTCGCTGTTTGGAGGTTGTCATCACCATCTTGGCCGACTACACACACCACGCCAGCACTTGGTAACCTGGCTAACATAAGTAGATTGGAACTGCCCCAAGCACCTCGCCAAGTTCGATTGGGACTTTGGCCCCAACAACTCCGTCTCTGTCAAGGTCTACCCCCATGACACAACGGGAGACGTCACCGAGTCGGCACCCAGCACCGCCCCCTGGTTCCAAGCCTCGTTCAAGCCCATGTCGTACGCGCCGTCGTTCCCCTTTGCCACCCGCTGGGCAAACTACCTCGGCTTTGATACGACGCTTGTCATGCCTCCGCTACCCCAGGGCAAGGGCAGCCAGGGCGAGCTTCCTAGCACGGACAACTGGTGCTCCGTTGTTCCGAATCAGTATAGCCGCACGACGCGCGTCGGCTGGTTCGACCTCGCCCAGCGCAACGAGTCGGGTCAAGTGGTCGGCGAGCACGAGAACTTTTGGCCCGGCCTTGGCCGGTGGCAGCTCGGACTCAAAATGGAGAATGCCGACTTGAGCTTTGACTTTCCCAAGGACATCTGGCCGGCGCCAAAGTCCAAGGCAAACCTATGATAGACCCTTTCAAGCCTTTCACTCCTGTATTACCTCTTTTCCTGCACATATTTGACGGCCCGCCTCTTATTCGGGCATAACTGAACAGGTTGCGTTGGTCTTGGCTTTGCGGACCACTACGAGAACATGATGGCATCTACTGTACGATTGATTTACTGGGAAACGGCGTGACGACATGATGATGGCATACCGGTTTTTTCATATTCTGCGTTTTCGGCAACCCACTGACAAATGTGCAATTCGTGCAGCAGTTTTGCGTTGGAATGGAAAGGGGCTGGAGTTGGTGAGACGATGGACGGTGTCCTGACGTCCAGTGGGGTTGCATTGAGCAAAGATATACGCAGATTGCGTTTTGAGCGCGGTGAGAAGGGGGTGGCAATAAACATGTTGGCTGTTGTTTGAGTGCCCGTCTCCTCTCCAGGTGGTGTGTAGTTGCGAGAGGTACGATATTACGCACAATGATCACGCAAGTAAGAGAGTCGACGAGCCTAGTCTTGTGCTTTGTTTCATTACAGTCGCCGTGATTGCTTATCATAAAACTCTATCCGTCGTCACCAAATCTTCTCTTGCCTGGCACGTGGGCACTGCGCGCCAGCAGCAGCCAATGCCGGCACTCGCCAACGTCGGTGCAATGAGTCTTGTTCCCTCGACACAAAGTCGCGGCTTTCGCACGTGCTTCCCTGCGGGAGCTCCTCTTTGTCTAGCCAACTACGCCGCTCTCGACTCGGCCTCTTCCTATCATTACCCCAGGGACCCGAACACATGTTCGTCATGCTCTGCATCGGGCCCCGCCTCGCCCTCGGCTCGCAGAGGTGACATCCCTTGCCCCGGTCTTCGGGAAGCTGGTGGTTCCTCGCACGTGAGTTTCGCGGGCATTCATGACATCTATCCATACAGGCCCGGGACTCTGCCGCTTTCGACAGCTAAGACGACGTGGAATTCGCGGGCGCTCTCCAAGAACGCCAAATCGTCAGCAGCTTCTCAAGAACGATGCAAAATCTTCATTCGGCCCTTGCCCCGTCGCTTCGGAGGCAGCATCTATGCCCCTGGCGCTGGCGCAGACCCCGATGGTGCATTTTGCGCGATTACCTCGCGCGCGTAAAACTCCACCAGCATGGTCGCGTACGCCTCGAGGTCTTCCACGGGCACGGCGAGCCGAAAGTCGTTGAGGACGAGAAACTGAATCTCGAGGTGGTTGAGCTCGGCAAGGGGAAGTCCTCCGACCTGTTGCGAGGCATCCAGTCAGCACATCAATGCAAGAGTCCGTGGGTGAGCATGCATACCTTGGCGTATCTCGAATTGGTGTAAAAAACGTCGGAGAAGAATTTGCTAGCGCAGGTGACGCCGGCAATAATCAATCTGTGGATGTTGAAGCTGTCCACGACAAAGTACGTCGCTGGGCCGGCGAGGGCCGGTTGCTCGGTGGGCATCGTAATCCGGGCAGTGTCTTGGCGGGCCGGCGCACTGGGCGAATCCACCATGTCATCGTCATCATCCTCTTCGTCGTCGTCATCGGCGAGATCTGAATCGCTTTCATCCGAATCTTGCGCCGCGTGGCTGTTGTCGTGCATCGTCATGTCGTGCTGGGGCGCGATCTCATGCGACGAGAGGGGCCGCGACATGGACGGTCTACTGCTCGCCTCCTCGCTCTTCATGACCATGTCGTTGACGCGCTCCGTCATGCGGTCAAAGTAAACCAACAGGCTCAAAAAGACTTCGTAGGTGGTGGGACAGTATTTATGTATGCGAGAGAGGTAGCTGAGGATGGTGATGGCAGGCACATTCTTGCCGTGGAATGCGAGAACAGAGTGGCTGAGAGGGCTCATCTGAGAACCGCCGGGGGAGTCGCTGTTCTGGTTTGCCTGCTGCTGGTGGGCAACATTGCGCTGCATGGCATCGTGCTGCAGGTCGTTGGTGGTGGTGATCTTGGTGAGGAGAGCGGCGACCATCTCGATGATGTCGCCGATAGGCATGCCGCTGATCTCGTATTTGATCTGGGCGCCTGCCGCGGCACCGGTCCCGTTTCTGCCCAGTATATGAGAATTGGCCAGGGTCTGGACATGAGCAAGGTCGCGGACGTGCACTACCGTCTGCTGCTGCGGCGCTGCCGCCGTGGCGGATGAGTGGGGTATTTGCAAGTCGTCAGCAGGCGGCGACGGCTGCTGCCGCGTCGTGGGCGTGATCATGGCCGAGAGCCGCTGGGCAGCGGACAGATTCGAGGCCATGGGTGCGCTCTTTGCATCGTCGGCGGGAGACGGACCAGTAGCGACAGTGGGCGACGACGAGCGCGGGGGCGAGGGGATCCGCGAGGCGCCGCCAGCGGACGACTCGTGGGCCCGCCTGTGCGTCGAGGACGCGGCTGCGTCTGCGTCTGCGTCTTCGTCTTCGTCTTCGTTTGCGTCGGCAGATGTTTTATCGGCGGCGTCTCGTCGCTGGGACCGTGGCGGCGCTGCGGCAGCCGTTGGCCGCGGGCGGCTGGTGGAACGACGGGGTGAGGAAGCGTCGACTGCCGTGCGCGAGGAGCGCGAGTGTGATCGTAGTCGGCGAGGCGGCGACGACGAGTTGTGGGGTTGGTGTTGATGCTGGGTGTGATGGTGGGGATGCTGGTGCTGGTGTTGGTTCTGCAGAGACGCGGGATTCACAATCATATCATGAAAGCGAGACAGATCAGAAGCGAAGTCGCCAATTACAGCTGCCATGGCATCGCAACAAGCCGCGCAGAGACAGATGAGAGGATGAATTGAGGCGGGTGGGCGAACGAAGCCTGGCGATGAGTATTATGACGCGGGTTCGCGGCAGCGGGCTGAAAGGATAGCGCGACAAGGATTAGCTTTAGGAACGAAGAGGCCAAGCAGCGGACAAGCAAAGTGCGCGAATGCGTCCGCGGTGGACGGGTGTGCGCGGAGGGGACGACGACGTAGGCAGGGAAGAATGAGGAGACGTGATGTGATGGAGGAGGGGAAGCAGCGGGCTGCTGGCCGGGGCGAGGAATTCAGGCGCCTCGGGCAATAAGTGGAGTGAGGCCGTGGCATTTGCCGTGGCCGTGGCAGTGGTGGAGCGAGCGGTGGCACCGACGGCAATGCGGGAGGTGGAGTGCAGTCGATGTCGAAGCTGCGATAGGGGCACGGGGAGGAGCGCGAGTTGACGAGGGCCAAAGAGACACGGACAGAGAAGAAGCGCCTCTTGTTTCCTTCGTCGTCTCAGCCCGTCGCTCTCAGGCTCCGGCCTCACAAGCCGTCCGTCCGTCCGCCCGCGACAAAGAACCGGAGGTGCCGAAGCGTCCCCATATAACCCTGTTGGCTGCTGCGACGCCCGGTTCCAGTTCTTTTTATATCGCCTGTCCCCCTCACGGGAAGCGTGACGCCATGGTTCTGGTCCCTGAGGCCCATCTCGCTGGACGGAAGCAAGCTCTGTCTGCCCGTCGGTCGCCATGGCATCAGAGCTGAGGTCGCAGGTGGCGTTTGTCGCAGCGTACACACGACGCTCTTGCGGCGGCGGCGGCGACGTCACCCGACGGTAGGCACGTGGACGGATGAGGACCATGTACGGAGCAGCGAGAATGACTCGGCGACGCAGAGGCGTCGGGCTGGCCGGCGACCGGAGGCCACGGGCGGTTCGACGATATGGGTGGTGTATGAAGTGGATGGGAAGGGGAGAGCAAGGCATTGGGCATTACCAGAGTAAGAACCTGAGAGAAAGTGATGGCTCACACCTAGAGATGCGGGGATGCTCTGCAAAGGTGCGACTGAGTGCGTACCTTCGGTGACGGGTTGGAGCCTGATATCAGACGTCGGACGGCGCAGGAGACTGGGTCTCGAGAACAGTCTTGCCAAATGGAGCACAGAGAAGAGATGACTTGCAATGCTGTTGTCGGCAGAAACAAGAACTCGCGGCAGTCGTCGTAAAAGTCCGAGGCAAACTGGTCGAGCCGAGTTCGCGTTATCTGTGGAGGCGTTGTCGACAACTGACGACTCCAGACGGGAACGAGGGGAGAGGGGGGGGTTTGAGATCGCCGCCGTCAGTGACGCAGCCAGTGGCGATTTCGCCCCTTGCTGCAGCGCCCTGATCGTCGCAAAAGCAGCACAGCCCGTCTATAGGCCACGTTTGTGCAGGGAGGCTGGCGCTGACGATGGATTGGAATTGCCTTCGCCGTGACAACAAATGCATAGACGTCTCTGAGGCCAGACAAGGGTCGGCCAACAGTGGGAGGCTACGGGCGCAACACCGGACCGTCTCCGACTTGGAGGGCATAGGCACGACGTCCCTTCTCCTGCTGCGCATGATACGGATAAGTCTTTCTGTGCTAGGTAATTGTACGTAGCCGTACGCGAGATGGGACTTGGACACTTCGTCAGAATGAAGATGAGGGAGTTGGGCGACTCGGCACAATCGCAGCCAAGGCATCCAGCACGTGGGGTTCCGGGACCCTCCAGGGGCGCCACCTCCGAAGCACGCACAATCCACGGGCCCCGGCCATGCGCGCGCATGCCGGATTCACTGGGCAGGGCCATTTGGACGTGCGAGCTCCTTTGCTACGGCTCGAAATCCCCAACAGAACTTGCGCTGATGAAGTTGCATGTCCCTCTGGAGCACAGACCTGGGGCCGGGCGGACGTGTCATCCAACTGACACGGTCGGGAGGAGCTGCAGCATGGGGAGGGCGGAGGTGCTTCCGGCGCGGGAAAGGTATTTTTTCCTAAATCAATTGCTAGGGTTTCTAGATGTCAATCCTTTTTGTCGCGACGTATCCTTCAAGAAAGATGTGTCAAATCATCAGTGTAGCAACATGTCGGGAGCTTGTGGCCGGACATGAACGCAGCAGCGTCAACGTCCGCCACTTTCTCACTACCCTCAACGTACAACACGTAAATCATATTACCCTACAATCCTCGCGTCCTGAATATACCTCGGAACAAAGCCCCGTCCACGTAGCAGGCTCGTCGTCTTCTTGCCAAACTACCCTGAACCTCGGGCCTCAGCCGTCTTACCGACCACGTGGTGCAACATGCGATGGTGTTGGTTCCCTCACCGCCAGTACAGCATCCCACTCCCGCATCGGTCATGGCATTCTTATCCGAGACACGGCGGCGGCCGCCTTTGTCGGTCAAGTCTAAAGTCAATCAAGCATAATGTTGCATGCCTGGCCTCGGCGGGCCGTTCCTCGCGTGCCAACTCGATGGCGGCCACCATCGCAGGGGCACAGGCGTTATCGCTCACCGCCCATTCAAGGCTTCGCTTGGCCATGGCGGAATGTTGGCCATTCGCATCTGCGCGCCAAACACAGGCAGAGCCGTTTCCGGGACATGTCCTGGTGCCGGATATCTCGCACTCAGGGGCACATGGACGCACCGCCACTGCAACAACCATCATGCCTCAAAGTCGTCGTGACCTTATCATTCAGGTGTCTATTATACAGACGCAACTGTATCTAGTGGCGCAGAAAATCCGTCTGCCGCTGAACCCTCATCAGTCTTCAGGCTGCCGAGGTTCGTACGGCAGCAACCCTCCCGATGCCTCAGCACCCTACTCGTGCCGCACCTTGTAGTCCGTGTCCGGCAGGTACAAGTGCCGGTCCGCTCCCTTCTTCGTCAACACCACCATGCGGATAACACCGCCCGAGCTGCCGTCCCACTTGATGGCCTCCCTCAGGGCTCCCTTGACAAAGTTGACAGCATCCGTCTCCTCCATACCCTCCTTCCAGTTGGCGTCGCAGTAGCCGTAGATGTAGGTCGAGCCGGAGCCGCCGATTGCGTACGCCTGCTTGTGCAGCGAGCCGCCCAAAGGGATCGAGTACACTTGGCCGCCAAAGCGCTCGTCCCAGCCCGCAATGATCAGGCCGGCCCTGTGCCGCAACACGTTAGCATCCTTCTTCTTGGTGCTCAGCTACCCGGTTGCAGAGGTACTCACGACAGGCGGTCCTTGTTGGCGTAGCATATCTCTTGGAATATAGACGCCGCCGTCTGCGTCATCGGAGGCTTGCCGCTGTGCATCGCAAACAGCCCCAGCTGGTATTGCACAATGTCTGCCACGGCCTGCGTGTCGGCGGCCGAGCCCGATCTGCAGCACCAAATGGTGTCGTGTACTTGTGTCAACTTGTCCGTCACTCGGTTCGCAATGTAGGCGCCAGTCGTCGTCCGCGAATCGGCACCTTGGAACAAGCTTGTCAGTACGTCATGTCGGAGATTGATCGAGGGTCCCCGGAGCGAGGCATACCGAGAATGACGCCGTCTTTAAAGGTCACTGCCATGATCGAGGTTCCCAGGCTGCAGTCGGTCAGTATAGGTTTCAGCAGCAAGCACAGTCGCGGCATTGAGCACTCACTTGACCTCGCCTTTCTTCAGCCGATCCATGTCGACATGGATGCCGTCTAGCCAGAGAACAGATCAGACATTCGTCCCTGTCCGAGACGCCGTAGCAGAGCGGCCAACTCACCCTCGTTCAACACGCCCTTCTGACCGAATTCCATGATTACGACGGCGAGTGCAAGCAAGTTCAATCAAGCGCTAAGTTTGCAAGAGAAGTGGGAGTCGTCGTGAGGCGAATCGTGTGATGCGTCGTCGTCGTCAGTCGTCGGCGGGAAGGCTGGAGCTCGATGTGCAGCTCAGGCAGCTCTGGAACGCGCAGCCGCGCCGCCTAGCTCATCGATTCGTTGGCGGGTCACATGTGTCGTCACGTGACCGTTCGCAGTTAGGTACGCTCCAACGCTTCGACGAACGCTGATCGATGACCGTTGAATGCGCCACTGAATACCGAAAGCGCACTACCAGGATAGTCGTTGCGCTGATGCTAGGGCTGGGCACCGTTCGTGAAGCATGAAGCCCCTCCGTAAATCGTGTTGTGCATCCATTGTACCGCCTACTAGCTGGATGTGATGCTGTATCATTAATGCCAAACGCCTTAACTCCATTCTAAAAGGGATTCCCGTTCAAAGTCTATATTTGTTCCGGCTCTGTGTCAACGTCCCCCTCTTCCCGTTTGCCTTCCTTCTTGTCGCCTTCTTTCTCTTCTCCCTTTTTCTCGTCACCACACCCGCAATCGTAGAAGTCGCCAATCTTGGTGCAGTCAAAGATGGGCTTCCCGAGCCGCTCGTTGACCTTGTTATGCGTAAAGCACAGCCAGCCGGCGGCGTTGTTTCGGCTCTTCGTCTGCGGCGGATGCTCGGCCAGCATGGCGCGAAAGTGCTCGGCACAGTCGCCGCAAGGGTACAGCCGCCCGAAGAGCTGGAAGAAAGTCTCGAGCGTCTTGCGATCGTCGGCGGACGGCTTCTCGGGAAATCTGGCGACCATGGTGTGTAGGAACTTCCACGTTGCGCGGCCGAGCTCGGCTCTGTCGGCGACGGTTAGCGACGAGGCTCCCATGCAAGTGCATGTGCGGGCAGGAAACTCACTTTAGGGTCGCATTCTCCAGCTTGGGCGCGATGGAGCCTCCTTGAAGCAGACCCCCAGGCACCTCGTCCAGATCTACTGTGAAGTCTGACTTGAAAAATGCATCTTGGCTGTCCTGCAAGGGCTTCTCGGCGGCAGAACGCGTGGCGCCCGTCGTCAATCGAGCGGCATCGCGGGCAGGCACGGAGCCATCGGAGAAGAAGTATGAGATGCTGCAGAAGAGGAAAACAGCAAGGACGATTGTCAACGTGATGTGCTGCCGGCGCGCCATCGTGAAGTGGTTGGATGGGCGAGACAAGTCTCTCCTCTGTTGTTGAAGCGTCGAGGCATGAGTTGACGTGGTCGAGATGATGGTCAGGCCACTCGCCGTCTTCGTGGCGACGGGAGCTGTTACAGCGCTAACCCAGAATGTACAGCGCCTTTCGGGGCTGAGCGCCGCCTGTGGAGACCCGGCCGGCCGGTCGTTGTTCCCGCAAAGCTGCCGTGTCGGCAGCCCCGTTGAACCTTCGCCGCCGGTGTGCGGGCAAACGGCAGAGAAAGTCTACCTGCCTAAGTACCGTAGGTAGTGTTCTGGCAATACATGCTGCGTTTCTCCCCTCACATCTCAGCTGCTCATACTGAGACTCCCTTTCTCGTTGATACTTCCTGCCACGATACACTTTATGTCTTGAAGGGTGCCAGCCTCTTCATACCCTATACCCAGCCATGACGCTGGAAAACATCGAATCGTCCGGTTGAGCAAGCCGCCGCATAAATACCTTATATTTTCTTCCTATTGACCTCACCAGGCTCTACGCATCTTGTCTCAAGTTTTTCTCATTGGAATGCTCTTTTGTTGTTCGTAGCTTTTGTCCAGCAGGGCGGCATATTTCTGCTGAGCCGGCAACTCAAACACTCCCCAGCCCAATGGGCATAAGACGCGACCCTATATCAGCAGACAAGCGCACACAACACATTCACTGCACAAAATGTTTTTCCATATCCATAGAAGCGGCAAAGAGAACGCACGGCGTTGGGTTGCCTTCAATGCTCTCATGTCGCGATGTTGAGTGTGACATACGACATGGCCGATTCATGATCAATTATTCAGGTCCAACGGCAAACGCCAGCTTGAGGGAATGACACCACTATGCGGGTCACCATATCTAGGCAGAATTGCATGGGCATAGTACTGCTCACAATGGCGGAGCCTGCTCAACCTGTCAATATTCCACTCCGATAATCCGATATGTGGCCGATAGAAATACATAGAACAATACATGTACGCCGTGGCGGAAGTATTGCGTGCTCCAACACCTTGGTGCGCTACGTGACAGTGACGAAGACAAGAGAGAGGTAAAAAAAGGCTTACAGGCCGCACAATGATGACCAGTGCTTCGTTGCTATAGTATCCAACATGTTGAATCAAACTGCACAAGAGAAGACTGGACGCTGATAATTTGTCCACGTATGCTGATAGTACACAGGCAATAAGCGCGGGTCGGCACAAATGCCTCTTAGACCTCCGTACAGTTCGTACTTGTACGCATCAATGCATTCACGAAAGTAGGACACCTTGATGTCCCATCCTCAGGGACACTGGATAGTTCCAACTTACGAGGCTGCTTGAGGACATTCTTCATCCGTCGGTTTCCGTCCAACCCGGAACGGGGTACCAAGCCAAGGGATTCGGAACGGCGACCTACATCACACCGCTTGGAAAACCGAAAGAGCCCCAAGGATGCCGGCCGACGCATTCGTCCTGCAGGTGCCAACACAATCTCTGACATGGCTCCCAGGGAGGCAATGGCAGACGGGTGCGTGCCTCATTTCCCGGCCGTGCAACCCAGCGCTCCAACAGAGATAGACACCTGCTGACAAACTCCGAACGCGGCAGGTCACACAGGACGGAAGAGGGCAAATGCGTCGATTTTGATGACGGGCAATGCGATTTGCAGAGCCGCCCGGTCGGTAAATGAGGCGACCGCGATGCCCTGCCATGGATGTGCCGCAAAGCAAGTTGGTACACACGCAGACACGCAGCCGGCGATTTGTTTGCTGCAAGGTTACGGACTACAGTTCGGACATCGCAAGGGACCATGCCCCTATTATTGCTGTCCAGATTGCAAGCGCGCAGTCGCTCACGTCGCACACTCGGCGTAGCCCGAAGTCGCGGGCGTTGGTTTTCGCTTGGGACGCGAAGTCAAGGGCACACTGGCGATGGAGCTGCAAACATGCGCAACGAGAGCCAAGCTCTAGCTCTACCTCGTAGCTTTGCTTATTAGTTACAGGCCTTTCGGAACAGCCGGTCAGATTCATGACTGGTTTGCCGGGCGCTGGGCGAATCTGAGAACGATGAGGTTGGCTGGAAGCGGTCTGGTTCTTCGGCTCGTGCGTATCGCCCAAAGCCAGTACCAAGCTGCAACGGACCGGCATATGCCTTGCCCTTGTCGACAGGATGCATCTGATACAGATGTCGTATACGACTCCGTAGGGTATTTCCCTACCTGCATGCATTTGGTAACGAAAGCAGCCGTTCCTGCCAAGACGCGTTGCGGGGCCTTGTTATGCGTGTCCGAATGTGGTCGTAATGTTCTGTGTCGCATACTTAGCCAAATGACAGAGCATTGACAGTCTGTTGAAACACCACTGCCGCTTGCATCCGAGCGAAACGGACGAGAGGCTGTTGATTGCTCTTCAAGCGCGAGGCCTTTAGGAGACAAATGGGAAGGCTAACGAGCAGCTTGCACTGCGTTCCAGCTGTGCAGGCCGGCCCAGAAGCGATCAAACATAGGTCCGCGGCCGCAGGGTGTCTCAATATGAGGCGAACAAAAAGCAAGACCCTGATTGCCAAGCGAGACATTTAAAGAGATCGTGGCGCCGCGGGGAGCACCGGCAGATTTGCGAGGATGCCAAACGCATTCCAGATGCGCCGCCCCATCTCCCGCGACAGTGTTTGATAGACGTGGAGGCTGTTTGTTTCATTACCATTCCAGAGCCACTGGTCTACGGCGTCTGAGCTAGTCCGGTGTCTTTACGCATGATGATCGAGGCCATTGCAAGCACGAAGTCAGGACGTGTCTGCAAACAGCACGGGCATGGAGCGTGTTGGTGACGCGAAGACGCCCGCGACTGCGATTCGGCCGGGCAGGTTGGCCGAAAGGAAATGAATTATGTGTGTGACGGCGACAGGCCAACAAGTCGCCTGAACTGCCGCCCTTCACCCCGACACTGACCCGAATCTGTGCGGATACGTAATCCAGATAGATGTTGGTTGGCTGCTAATGCAGGAGACATGACGAACAAAAAAATAAAAAAATAAAAAGTCATGCCGTAATGGCTCGATCCTGCCTGTTGGTATTCTTGGCTGGTGTGATGGAGCTGACGACATTGCGACCCATACGGAGAGACAATGGCGAATACCTGTAGGCAGGGCAGGGCAATTGTCAGACAAGACAGCACATCCGTCGCACCACTTCGATGTGCAAGGCGGATCGCTCGTCGAAAGTAAATCTGTCCCGTCCACGTGGAGCAGGGAGGATCTTTGGGGCCGGCCGTGGAACGAACGCGATCTTTGACACTTCAAGCATGCCAGACAAGCGCATCTAGCCGCCAGATGTCGACCGCGTCCCTTCGTCCTGTCATTCGCGCAGAAACAACAGCGAAGTCCCGTTCGTCTGTTGTTTGCCACTGCCCGTTCTCGACGGTGAGGCTGCGGTGCGGCGCACCGGAAGGACCTGAAGCAGCGGAGCACACACCTGAGGAGCCTCTGGCTGCGTGCTCGCCGTGGGCCGAAGATGTGATTAAAGGCACGCGCCAACCGAAGCTTCGAGACGAGCTAGAGGCGGCGAGGCTGCAAGCTCATTGGCGCCGGCGCCTTGGAAGGCCAGGGGTGCCTGGTGCGGACGGCAGGGATCAGGGGCCGCGGGACGTCGCTGTTTTTGGAGAGGATGAAATAGGAAGCTGGAGAAGCAGCCGACGGACGATTAGCATCTGATTGTTCCGCCGGTCTGGACGGCACTCAAAGGGAGAGCCCCAGGCTCGCCGTATGATGTTGAGGGCACGGATGCTGCGGGCTGATGCCACCTCATCTTAGCAACGGGGTGGTCGAGCCCGTTCGCCGGAGCTATCATTGTTGCTAAAGTTGCTATTAACGTGAACAAGATGCATCGCCGACGACGACGGCCGTGAACGGTCATTCCCATCCGGACAACGCGCCATGTGCACGCAGGATTCGGCCACTGCTGCAAGGCGCCCGTGCCGTCAATTGGCCATCTCGCCAGATGCAAACCAACCCAGCCCAACGCGCAGAGCCCCTTGGCGCCTTGGGTGGGCTGAAGTCTGCGATGAGATTAGAATGATTTCGCTTCGTCTGCAAGCAATCTTGGCAAAGTCAAGCCGTCCTCGCAACTGCAGCGGAGCAACTTCTCGATCTCGTCGGGGGATACCCGCGCTGCCGACGAACGGACCGCAGAGAGGCACTGGACGGAGGTCCAAGAAACGAACATGCCAGAGTCTTGCACGCAGCGCCGCACCGAAGGAGCACCCACTGTATAATCGTGGTAATTCGTTTAGAAACGTCGCCGTGAGAAAAATCGACGGCTCCATCACAGGCGTCCATGCTTGCAGCCGGCAGGGGCACCTCGTCGTCCAATCACGAGGGCCCTGCCCCTGTGCCGCTGCGCTAAGCTCAGCGGCGCCTCCACCTGGCGTGAGGAGACGCCACATCTGATGGAACAGTACCTGGCCGTGGCAGCATCTTCCGCCGCCTTTCAGGTCACCGCCTATTGTCCCCCAGGTCTCCACCGGGCGCCGCACCACGCGGGCTGCTGCTCGGGGCAGCTCAGCACTCTCGGGCCTCCCCCTGGTGGTCTCGCCCAAGCCCCACCCGGCCCCTGCAAGGCACTCGTCGAGCTTGCAGGCGTCCATCAGCGTAATTTCCACGGGGGCGCTTACAGTTCCCACTCACTCTCCACTCTCCACCAGCCCTTCCCTTCCAAGCCTTCTCTCCTCTCCCTGCTGCTTTGGTGGGTGGATGCAGTGTTTGAACACGTCGGCCGGGTTCGTTGCTGCGAGTGCTTGCAGGATGGATGCATGCGCATAGCGCGAAACGTCGCGGCGTTACGGACGGTACAACGGATCGTTGCCACGACCCCCGCCTTGGCCCATGTACCCTCCGTTGGTCAGGCTCGTACATCTCTACCACACTCAACGCTGCCTATCCGTTCCACGACCCTTGCCTGACCCCGGCGCCCACCAACGAGCGCGTCTGCTCCTCTTCTGCACAAGCCGCATCCCACTCGACTCAGTGCAGGCAACCAGGCAGGGTCTTGCGTGTTGGTGGCTACAGTGCAGTGCTAGCGCTGCTCCCGTCTAGGTACCTTAGCTGGGGTTGTACGCACTGCTCCCTCGAGGCATAGCGGCCGTTGCGCTGTTCGTCCACACCCCCTGGGCCGTCGCTGCCCTGTCTGCTGCTCCCCTCTCGTCAGTCCGTCAGTCTCGTCTCCCCTGATCCCGCTTCCGCTGGCCCCCCTTGTGCTGTCGTGTTTCCATACCCGTCGCCTCTCATTCCTGCCTTGGCTTCCATTCCTTTATTCGCTCTCTTTTCACCACCCTCTTCCTCCGCCCCTCCTCCGCCTCTCTTCTACCGCTCCTCCATCCGCCTCACTCGACAAGCTCTCCGAGGCGACGACGGATTGACTCTGGACAGCGCAGTCCTCTTCTTCAAGCCGCATCGTTGACGCCCCCAAGGCCCTGGGGCCCTTCGGAGGTTCTCGCGACAAATGCCCGCTGACGACTGACCGCTGTCCTCGACGAATCCGCGAAACCGACATCTGCCATCGCCAGCCTGCGAGCTACCACTGCTCGTTACGGTCCGATCCTTTTGACTTGCGCCTGTTTGCTTCGATCTCGTTGACGAGCTTTCGTCAAGTCGCTCTTTTATTTCTCATTCAAATTAAATATACATCGTTGCGCCACGCAATTGAAAGTGAGTGACGCAGTCGCATTCTATTACCGCATCGAAGCAGTCCAGCCTTCATGGCGGAAGATTTGGAATACGTGGGCGACATGTGTGTTGGACTATTTGGGGTTGATGCCATGATGCATCAACTGGAGCAACGAGCCCCTCTGGTCGTGTCGCTGGCGAACCGCTAAAGCTGGAACTTAGATTGAGGCTGACCACCATCTACAGATTACACTCGTTGACATTTGTCAAGTACATTCGTTCTACCGTTCCTGACAGTGAGTCTTTGCAAGCTCCTGGCCTCAGCAGCTCGCCTCCAATCTCTTATTGACCACGCCCGCAGCTTATTGCCCACGGCATCCAACACTATCCTTGCAGTCATTGAATTCAAGTGTACTCTGAGCGGAAGACTTTGCTATTCGAAAATCAACAAAAATGCACATCAAATCCCTTGCTGTGGTCTCGGCACTGGCCTTTGCCGCGTCTACTGCCGCTGCCGCCGAAGCCGACGCCGAGCGCCCGCGGATCTACTATCCTCGCCAGGTCAAGCGTGAGTTTTTCAACACGACCGCCACAAGCACCGACCCGGTCTCCACGTCAGACAAGGCCGCTACCACAACCAGCGGCAAATCCACATCCAGGAGAGGGCCCCTTGGCGACTTGATCTCTGATTTGTTGGGGTCCAAGCCTGATGGCCCGTCTACTACGA
This sequence comes from Tolypocladium pustulatum, assembly GCA_024340155.1. Lineage (NCBI taxonomy): Eukaryota > Fungi > Ascomycota > Sordariomycetes > Hypocreales > Ophiocordycipitaceae > Tolypocladium > Tolypocladium pustulatum. Next base: position 289,384 of record JALHBY010000133.1, on the reverse strand, counting down.
AAGATGGCAAGGACACCACAACGACCGTCGTCGTGCAGAACACCGTCGTCATTACGCCGACGCCAGAGACGCACGGAACAGGCGGTGCGCGCGATACCACGGTCCAACCCACGAAGAAGGTTCAGCCGACGAGCAAGCCGGACTCTTTGACCGAGAGGCGGAAACCGTCCACCGATTCCTCCACCGAGACAGGCATCCTGATTGCCCCTACCGGCATCGTTTCGAGCACCAGGGAGCAGCCGACTACAGCCTCCGACACGGACTCTGCGCCGACCTCGCTTGTCAACAGCACGTCCATCGATGCGCAGCAGCCGCTCACATCCACGACCACGTCCACAGGTGGCATCCTGGGCCCGATTTTGTCCCAGCTCAGCACGATCCTTGACCCGACCCCGACAAACTCGACCACTTTGCCCATAGAGACGCCTACGTCTATCGTTCCCACCACCGCTGCTTCTACAACTGGCACGACGTCTACGTCCACTGATGTTTCGATTTTGCCCTCGCTGACTTATCCGTCCGAGACGCCTTCCACCACGGCTAGCTCGCTGCCGGTGTCTTCGTCCGAACCGGCGAATCAGACTTCCACTGATGTGCCTAGCGTCACGGTTCCTACGAGCGTGACGAGCGTGACCCCTACGAGCGTTGCGAGCGTGACGAGCGTTGCGAGCGTTACGAGCCTGCCCCCATCATCCGTCACGACGGATCTTCCCACCATCACGACCGCCACCGACGTCCTTCCTGTGAATTCAACGAGCACTGGCAGCACCGTGACTCCCACCTCGACTGACACCTCGGTCGGAACCTCGACTGACACTTCGGTTGGTACCTTGACTGGCCACTCCACCGGAACCTTGACTAGCCACTCCACCGGAACCTCGACTGGCATCTCAAGTGTGCCCACCGAGGTGCCTGTCACCAATATTACGAGCTCTGTGCCCCCGACTGCGCCAGTGACGACAACCTCTCTGCCGATCACAACCACCGCCGCCGACAATTCCACCGTGCCAAACCCGACTACGGCACCCTCTACGGCTCCGCCTACGGTGATCCCGACAACCACGGCCAGTCCGTCCAGCACAGAGGTTTCCGTCACCAGCCTTGAGCCTGTTACGAGTATCCGCCCCACCGCAACATTGGCCAACACCGCAACTTGGCTTCCTTCGAACATTCTCCAGGAGACAACCGCGGCCCCAACTCAATCGCAAACTGGGACTTCTTCCGGGGTGCCTACTGGCTTGCCCAAGATCATCCTTCCCGACGTTCCAACCCCCAAGCAAGTCCCCGAGAACTTTGATCCGATTAAGATTGGGTTCAAGTTCCCGCTCAACTACGCCTTCGTGGCCGGGAATCCCACTGCCGCCTCCCAGATCTTCACGTTTCTACCTCAGGCCATCGCCAACTCTAGCGGCCTCAACTCCGAAATTGTTCGAATCACTAATCTGACGTCGAAACCCACCGTGGACGGATGGCTCATGACCATTGCCAATTTCCACTACCCTCACGATCTGGTCCCCAAGCTCTCGATGGACCTCCTGTCTCCCAACTCGGGCATCTACAATAACGCCGATGCCATCGTGCGAAACCTGACCGATTTGATTGACCCTAACATGGATATCCACGGTGACATCACTAATGGCGGCGCTGGACCCCAGACGGGTGGTGCTGCCCCGACCAGCGGCACCGGCTCGAACAACGATCCTTTCAACAACAACAACAGTCAGCAGGGAGACCAATCTTCGAAGCAAAAGGCTACAACTGCTGGCATTGCCATGGGCGCTGTCGGCATTAGCGTCATGTACGGAGCTGCCATGTTCATTGTTGCCCGGCGATACAAGCGCAAGAGACAGACTCACCGTCGCTCTAGCTCCGTTGCCAACAGCCAAGGCTCATCGGAGATGCGCTACAACGGTGCCGGCAGCCCGGCGTTGATGGGAGGTGCTCTTCTTAGCCGAGACTTCTCCAATTATGGTGGTGCTGGTGCCGGAGGCCGCGACAGCCATGGCAGCGGTCGTAGCGGCGCGGGCAACTCGGGCCGCACGGCCAATATCTCTGCTCCAGTTGCCGCGGAGAACTCGCTTGGCTGGAACTGATCTCGACAAGTCTCACATGCTTGTGGATCATCACATGTCTAAACTTTTTTTTATTATTATTAAAAACCATCTTCTTCGCGACTTTCGATACCCTTCGGGAGGAACCGTTTCAACGATTGCTTGAGGTTGAGCCAGCATCAACACTTTTGGATATTGGGCTGTATCGGTTGCTTCAACGACTGTGCGATGGGAGCAACTTCAACTCGCACGTCGCTTACAAAGCTCTCCCTCACTCTTGTCGCGCTGCAACGTGCTTTTTGCCAATTAGGGCCATGGCCGCTGCACTGCAACGCCTTTCTCCTCATGCCGGGCACCACATCAATGGATACGGGCCCTCTCTGATTTATTCTTCTGGCCTGTATCCTGGTGACTCGAGCCCTTTTTTCCCCCTTTCATATTTAATGCCTTTCCCTTGCTGGAGATGGGACATACGAGGTGGCGTGGCGGCAGTTTCCGGGACGGGCGTCAAAGCGCACGGCCAGCACGGGTTGTTTCGGCTGGACGGGGTGCAAAGAGGAGGAAACTGGGGATCGACGCAAGTGTGCAGGCGCAGGATTGGCGAGGCGAACGTGCGTTAAGTGGTGTTTTGCGGCGCTATGCCTAGGCCTCTCTGAGTTGCTTGTTACCTGCCGTACAATCCTGCGTAGCCTACAATCAAGACACCTGAAAACACTAACGCGTTGCTCTGTGGCTGTGATACGTCTCCAGTAGTAGATTGTTCTCGCAAGCATATGTGAAAAGTTGGATGTTTTCACTGGGACCCAGTCGGAGGTACCTCTAGAAGCCATTTTGGCGCTCCTTTGCATGATGTGATCAATCGTCGTGGCTAGGGAAAGGCTGCAATTAAATCAAGTGCCTCACATAAGAATGTGTTAAATGGAGTCAAAGCTCAATAACTAGCTACGCATGAAATACAGTTGAGCGAATTCTGGCGCTCCAGACTGAGAAGAAATCCCACGAAATGACTGCCTTGAAATGACTTGACAGGACAGGACATGAGAACGCTAAGCGTACTCCGTACTTAATAAAGGAAAGTGCTAACAAGATAACGAAAATAGAATGGACTATCTACTTGAGAGACTGTTGTTTTTGACTTTCATCTTGTGCCACGAGACCTCAAGATTTGTGCTGCTGTTTTGCGCTGCTTAAGGGTTCTGCCGACCGCTTGCTGAGCTTTGTGACTAGCTGCTGCGCGATGCTGGCGACCTGCTGCGTGAGCGTCGTAATCTGCATCTCGTTGAGAATCGTAGAGTTGTAGATAGCGACAAGCTCGACACCGTCACTGGCGAGACGGCACTGGAATACGAGCGGGTAGCTCAAGTAGTTTTGCACGCCCTCCTCGAGCGACTGAACGTCGGCGCCTGCCGGCACGAGCACCAAGTCGGGCTTGTCGCCAGCATCGCCTGTATTCATAGAATTAGGCGAGGGCTGGATGACGAGCAGGCTGGAGAAGTCGCACGCGTCCTTGGCGTCGTCGCTGGCTCGTGAGATGTTTTGCAAGCCGAATTGCTCGTAAGGCGTGGCGAAGGGTGGCGATGGCGGGCCCCGGGGTGGTCTCAAGGCCCGGCACCGGTGCGTTGCGGCCGGATATGGTGGTCCCGAAGGTCACATCGGAAGAGGAGCAGTAACGACCAAGGACCATGGCCCATGCGCTCGCATAATAGTTGCCTTTGTAATAGACGTATTGGTCGAGCGTGGCAGGGTAATCGTCTTCTTGACGGTGCGCGTGATGGCGTTGCTGCCATGTGTCGACGAGGAGTTGGCGCTAGGGGCTGGGAAGGAGGCCTTCTTGGCCTGAAGGAGGTATTTCTTTTCCAGAAGGCGGACGCGGCAGCATGGTCGATGCTGGAAATGTATTTGATAAAGTTGGCGTAGGGGTGTAACGCTGAAATGTCGTTGCCGGCATAGGCATTGGTCAGCGTGCCGGGATGAGGTTCATGGTCCAGCCATCAAAAGCAGCGTGGTGAATGGCCCAGACTAAATAGTTGTCGCCGCTGGCCTCCTGAATCAGCGCGTAGCGAGACAAACGAGTACCGTACTGCATTTTGATGTCCTGCGCAGCCTGCATGTAGGATTGCAGGTCCATACCGTCTGCCGAGTCCCAAGCAATGTTATCCTTGATGAGAGCCTGTAGGGATGAACTGCCGCTGCGGATGACTCTCGTCCGTAAGATGCCGCAGAGCTGAACTGTGCGTTCCCAAGCGGCCTTGAAACGAGGCAGGTCGATGTGCTCAGGAATCTTGTATACGTGCTTAGCGATGTAAGAACCGGGCTGCTTGACAGCGAGGGCCATGAGGCCCTCTTGGAGCTTGCTGCAGGGATAGATGTCTTCAATCTCCCGGCTCTCGGCCAGCGCACATTGAGCGCGCGCTGTAGACGAAAGAGAGTTGGCCTCTCTCTCGGGCACCATGCTGAATGGCTCGGCCTCAAAAGTGGCCAGGTCGCTGGAGACGGCGGCTGCGGCGGCGACTTTCGAGAGACGCGGGTCCTGGAAGATGACCGAAACTGTGAGGCTTAACCCGCGTTTCTGCGCAAGAGTGACGAGTTGGATGGCGGTGATGGAGTCACCGCCGATCTTGAGGAAGCTATCGGTCTTGCCGATGGTCGTGGCATCTACATTGAACACCAGCGCCCATAGCTCGCGCATTTCAAGTTCCATTCTGGTCGTGGGGCGTTGCCTTGATGTGATTGGTGAGGGAATAGGAGGTGAATTGCTCTTGTGTGAGGCTATCCGCAAGTGCTCGGAGCTGCTTCCTATCGAGCTTCATCGAAGATATGAAGGGCATGGCGCGAACGGGTAGGAACAGACTGGGCACCATATATGATGGCAAGGCACCCTGGAGGTCGTCTATCAGAGCGGAAAGAGACGTGTGCATAGCGCTGTCCATCGGGAGGAGAGCGTCCATGGCACTCGCGCCGTGACTTGGAGCCGGGTTGTCGCCCTGCTTGTCGATGAAGCTGACAAAGGCGACGAGCGACTCGCGAGAGGCTTGGCGGATCATGTCCACGGCTACGTGGCCGACCGCAGGGAAAATGCTTTTGATAGTGTATTCGATCTCGGCGAGTTCGATGCGCTGACCGCGGAGCTTGACTTGGGTGTCGCGCCGGCCAAGGTACTCGAGGGTGCCGTCAGGCTGATACCTGACGAGGTCGCCGGTCGTGTAGAACCGCTTCTGTTTGCCATTGTTTTTTGAGGCTGATGGCATCCACTCCACGTTGTCAACCAAAGCGCTCTTGGTGTTTGCTTCAAGTTCGTTGTTGATATAGCCTCGAGCCACAGCGTATCCTTGGACCATGAGCTCACCAACACAGCCGATCGGTGCGAGTCGGTGATGGTTATCCGGATCAACGACCCAGCACGCATGGTTGGCACCGCCGCCGATAGTCGTGGGCGTGTCGCTGGCCGATCCGAAAATGTGCGTGCAGCAATAGATGCACGCTTCAGCAGGGCCATAGCCATTGATGAGCTTGATCCGATCGTGCCAGGTCTGCAAAGTGTCTTTGGCAGGGGCCTCGCCGCCGACTACGAGCGTTCTGAGCGTGGGCACATCATCCGGTGTGAATGTGCGGACAAAGGATGTGGTAAGCATGGCTGTGTTGACGCGAGCATCTTCCATGAACTTGGCTGTGTATTGCAGACGTTCCGTCTCTGTGGGCACGCACACTGTGCCGCCAAGGGCCAACGTGCTGAGAATTTCGCCCAAGCTGACGTCGAACACGTAGTTGGAGAACTGAAGCACTCGAGATGTCTCGTTCAACCCGTAGTTGATACCATGACCCATGATACTCGAACACAGCGCCGCGTGCTCCATCAGGATGCCCTTGGGCTTGCCAGTCGACCCGGACGTGAAGAGCACATAGGCAACATTGTTTGGCATTGGCCGAACATGGGAGGGCTGCTCTTTCGACTGCAAGAGCTCGGCGACGAGGGACGGCGAGAGGGTGATCGTGTGACTGGCCATGCTCTCGCATGACGCCGCTGATAATAGTGAGACGATAAGGTGGCCCGCGCCAACCTCTTTGATCAGGGCCTTGCGGCGAGGAGCTGGGTGCGAAGGATCGAGCGGAACGAAGACGCCCCCGGCCTTTAGGATGCCTATCATGGCGACAATTGCCCATATGGACTTTTCGAAGCAGAAAGGCACCTTGGCTCCGGGCTTGACACCTAATTTTGCGAGGTAGTTTGCGAGTTGCGTAGTCAAGTGATTGAGCTGCCCATACGTCAAGCTGGTTTCTGAAGAGAAGAGAGCCTCGTGGTCAGGGGCGTTGGTGGCCCGCTGAGCGATAAGGTCCTGTACGCAGGCTTCTACCAGTCGAGGCTCCTCCTTGTATTCCATGGCCTTTTGAAGGTCCCATGGGCCGGACACGGAAATGGCTTTGAGAGGCTCCTCGTTCTTCGAAAGGAGTTGCTGGACGACGTGGCAGAACTGTTGGGAGATGGCCTCCACCTGCGGCTCCTTCAGGAAGTTAGAGTGGTATATGATGAGGAGGTCGACGCGATCATCCATGACGTCGCTTTGAAGGACCAGCGGGTAACTAAAATAGCCTTCCATGGCTTCATCGGCACCGTGTTTGTCATAGTGGGCAGGCTCGAGGATGGAATCGCTCATGTCACTGCTGGCCTGCCTCTTTGGCTGTACGACTAGTAAGCTCGAAAAGTCACAGGCGTCCTTATCATTGGGCCCAAGCTTGGATATGTTCTGCAAGCCGAACTGTTCGTATTCTATCATGCTCGTTGCCTGACCCTGGATGCCGCGAAGCATGCTCGCAACGGGTGCCATGCCATCCAGACGGACTCTTACGGGGACGGTGGCGACCATCGCTCCCGTCATCGTCTCTAGTCCACGCACTAGTGCTTGTCTTCCGGACACGACAGCCCCAAAGCACACGTCGTTGCTGTCGCAATACCGCGCCAAAACGATTGCCCAGGCAGCGCGAAGCACCGAGGCTTTGGTAATTGTCGTGTTTGCTGATTAAGAGAAGGGGATCGTCTTCCTGAGCATGCGGCTCACTTCCGAAGTGCTTGCCGGCGGCGCTGCCTGGGGGAATGGCGTGCGTTTGGCATCTTGGAGCTGCGTCTTTCAGAAGTCGCCGGCTGCGTCAGTATCAAGATTGCTTGTGTATTGGATGAAGCCTGCGTATGGCTGCAGCGGTGCAATTGCGGCTCCTTGGTAGGCGCTGTTCAAGGTGCTGAGGATGACACCCATTGTCCAGCCATCAAAGATGGAATGGTGCATCATCCAAACCAGGTAGTGCTCGCCTGTCGACTCTGTGACGAGGGCGTATCGAGCTAATCGGGAGCCGTAGCTCATCTGTATGTCCTTCATAGTGCCAAGGACACCAGAGACGTCCAAGCCGTCGGTCACTTCCCAAGAGATGTCGTCTTTGATAATTACCTGAACAAAGGTATCCTCTGCGGGAGCAATCTTCGTTCGGAGGTTGGTACAGCGATGCACGGTTTCCTCCCATGCGGTCTTGAATCTGACCAGGTCACCAAAATGCGATAAACATACTTGGCAATGTACGAGCCCGGTTGCTTGACAGCAAGGGCAAGCAGGCCTTCTTGCAGATTTGTGCAGGGCAAGGCATCCTCGATGACTTGATCGTTGGAGAGGCCGCAACGAGACCGGAACTCGTCGCCACCGACGACTCCACGGACGTGCTTGCTGAGAAGGCTCACAGGAGCGAGCTGCGACTTCTCTTGTTCCTCTTCACCCATCTCCTGGGCCTTGAGAGAGACTTCGGAAAGTCTTGGGTCATCGAACAAGTTTTTAACGGTCAATGTGAGGCCGGCCTGGCGAGCCTTGGTGACTAGCTGGATTGCAGCAATAGAGTCGCCGCCGATGCGGAGGAAGTTGTCGTCGCGTCCGATGGACTCGAGAGGTGATCTCAGTACATCTGCCCACAGCTGCTGCATGCGGCGTTCTCTCGAACTCTCAGGCTGCCTCTTCTCAGTATCCTGAAGCGAATACCTGGCCAGTTGTTCCTGGCCAAGCATGGAAGTGAGTCGCTTCAGACTGCTCCTGTCCAGCTTGGTCGACGTAATCGAGGGCATGGAATAGCAAGGAATGAAGAGGCCGGGTATCATATATTGAGGTAGCACGACGCTGAGTTTGCCCACCATGGCAGACAGTCTGTTCTGCAAGTCGTGGGACATTGATGCAAAGACTTCCCCGGGACTGGTGCTGGCCCCGACTGTGCAGCTTTCAGCACTGAATGAAAATAAGAGACCAGGATGGATCCGGCCTCACCCTTGAAGATGTCCACCGCAACCTGTCGGACGTCTTTGAGGGATGCTAGGACGTGGTGTTCTACTTCTCCCAGCTCAACGCGGAGACCACGAACCTTGACCTGCGTGTCCTTGCGGCTCGAAAACTCGATCGTGCCGTCGGAGTTGTAGTGACAGAGATCGCCCGATTTGTAAAAGCGGCTGCAGCACTCGGAGGATTGTCGCGGCGCCCATTCTGGCAAATTCTTCATGATAGTATCGTTCGACCTGGCGTGGTCGGCCAAGTACTCGCGTAACAAGGTCGGCCCTTGAACCACAACCTTGCCGACCGTGCCAATAGGCGCAAGCTTGCGATGATCTTCTAGATCAACAATCCAGTAGAAGCCGCCGACGGGCTTGCCAACAGTGAGGGGCGACTCGTTCGGGGACTGCCATTCATGCAATGTACTGAATACGCAAGTCTCGGCAGGACCCCAGCCATTGAAAAACCGGACCTTGCCGACCCAAGCCTCAAAGACGTCCCGGCTCACAGCTTCACCGGCGAGGAGAAGTAGTTCCAGGCTGGGAACGTCCTCCGGCTGCAGGGTCCGGGCGAAGGCGGGTGTTAAAAAGGCCCAGTTAATTTTCATGTCGCAGATAAATTCTTTCAGTCCATTCATACGAGTATGCTTTGACGGAACGCATAAGCAGGCGCCTGATATCAGCGGCGCAATAATTTCGCCGATAGACAGGTCGAAAACGAAGGCTGCGAATTGCAGCATGCGAACGTTGGCTGATAGTCCGAGCCTCTTACAGATCGCTGCTTGGCTCGTCGACACGGAGCCATGCTCCATCACTAGACCCTTAGGCTTGCCTGTGCTGCCAGATGTAAACAAGACATACATGGCGTTTCGAGGAAACACAAGGATACTTGGGCCGCGAAGGCTCGAGTCATTGCTATCAGCCTTCAGCTCTAGATCGAGGGCTGATGTCAGCTCGATGATGTTTGCGACTAGTCCGGCACACTTTGACGCAGTCTCCGTGGATGCGATGGCGAGTTTGGCTCCTGTTTGGTGCACAATTTCCTGCAGTCGGTGCTGCGGGTGTGAAGGATCGAGAGGAACCCAAGCCGCTCCAGCTTTGTTGATAGCTAAAATGGCTACGAAGAATCAAGCCGACTTTTCGAAGCAGACATGCACCAACTTCAGTCTCGATGTTGAATTTGTCGATAAGATGACGCGCAAGCCTGTTCGCCGCTTGGTCAAGCTCGCTATAGCTGAGACAAGCATCCCAAGCTTGAATAGCCAGGGCATTAGGTCGGTGCTTCACCTGTGCCTCAATAAGATGATGCACACAGGTATCGAGAACTTCTGGAGCTTCCTTGTTGCGCTCGATGGCTTTTTCAAGATCCCAAGGGCCGGCGATGGACAAGTCGCCCAATGGCTTGTCGTCCTTGTCGAGCAGTTGCTGGACTACGTGGTCGAAATGGCAAGAGAGCGCATTGAGTTGATACTCCGATAGAACACCCGTATCGTAGATTGGGAGAAGCTCCACTTGATCGTCGAACATGTGACCTTGGATAACAAGAGGATAGCTGAAGTAATTTTGGAGCCCATCCTCTGGAACATCGGTTTCCGAGCCCGCAGGTACTAAAATGGCTTCAGTATCGCTGTCCACGGACGTAAAGTGTTGTGTTGGTTGAATGACTAGCAAGCTCGAGAACTCGCAAGCCTCCTTAGCATCGGAACTCAACTGCGAGATATTCTGCAGGCCGAGTTGCTCATGAATGCCCATTCCTGAGGATTGAGCCTGCATTCCGGAGAGGAACTTTGAGATCAATGTCTGATCGTCTAGCTGGACCCGAACTGGCACAGTAGCAATAGCAGGACCAGGCATGATCTCTAGTCCAGGGACTGGTGCATTGCGCCCAGAGACTGTTGCGCCGAAGCAGACATCTCCAGTATCAGAATAACGAGCCAAGACGATTGACCACGCGGCTCGAAGCACTGTGGCCATCGTGATCGACATATCTGTCGACGTCGGGAAATTTATGGTCTTGCGGGCAATGCGGCTTGCACTTTTAGTCACTGAGCCAGAGCTAGCGTGCTTGATTGGAGGAAAGGCAGCTCGTTTGACATCTTGAAGCTGTGACTTCCAATAGCTCTTTGTGGCATCGTAGTTGAGACCCATTGTATACTTGATGAATCTGGCATAAGGCTGCAAATCTATTGTGCTCTTTGCCTCGTAAGTGCGATGCAAAGTATCCAGCACCAGGCGGGTGGCCCAGCCGTCGTAAATGGCGTGATGAATGATCCAGTAGAAATACCGAACACCCTTATCCTCGATCAATGCGTAGCGGCATAGTCGTGATCCATAGCCCATTTCGGTATTCTGAGTGGATACCATGAAGGACTGCAGAGAGTGACTCTCGGTAGGCATCCATTCTGGGGCTTCCTTCACGACGGCTTGGACTGTAGACTCATTTATGGCGATGATGCGAGTGCGCAAATTGCGGCAAATAACTAACGTTCGCTCCCAAGCGTCCTTGAATCGAGCAGTCTTAACGTGATCCGGCAGGCGATACACGTAGCTGGCAATATACGAGCCAGGCTGCTTGACGCACAAAGCCATGAGCCCCTCTTGGAGTTTCGTGCAAGGATAGGCATCCTCAATCCTTTGAGCGCCTGGGAGACCAAGTACTTCGGCGGCATTCTTACTTTCGAAGAGGTCTTGAAGCGGCTCATCGAGGAGGCCGAACGGTGCGATGTCGAAGTTCATCTGGTACGCCTCGTCGAGCTCGACTGTCTTCTCAGCCACGACCGACAGTCGTGGGTCGTCAAACACATCCTTCACAGTTAGGGAGAGACCGTACTCGCGAGCAGCAGACACCAGCTGAATGGCTGCAATTGAGTCGCCCCCAATACGTAGGAAATTGTCGTCTTTTCCGATTGACTCGGCCGGAATGTTCAGTATTTCTGCCCAAAGGGTCTGCAGCTGGCCTTCCATTGGTGTTTCAATTGCCCGCTTAGTGCCCTCTTGTAAAGAGTACCGGGAAAGCTGTTCCGGGCTCAGAGAAGCTGTCATGCGCTTCAATTCCTTTCTGTCTAGTTTGGTGGAAGTAATGAAAGGCATATAGCTGCACGGGATGAATATAGTTGGAATCATGTATCGTGGAAGAACTACGCTTAGCTCTCCAACCATGGCCGTGATGCAACGTTGTAAAACATCCTCAAGAGGAAGAAAGGGCCCCTTGTCACCCCCGTAGTCAATTCCAACAGTGCGCGATTCGTCACTGAAACAGAAGTAGGTTACTAGGCTCGCGCCGCCGTCAGTCTTAAAGATATCAACAGCGACCTGGCGGACGCCCCCAAGACAAGCTCGGATGTGATGTTCGACTTCGCCAAGTTCCACGCGCAAGCCTCTGATCTTGACTTGCGTATCCTTGCGGCTAGAAAATTGAATAGTTCCATCCGCATTGTAGAAGCCTAAGTCGCCGGACTTGTAGAACCTGTTCCAATTTTGCGAAAAGTGCTGAGGCGCCCAGTCGGGCAGCGCAGTCACCATTGTCGACTGCGTTCTCTGCGGATCGGCGAGATACTCTCGCAGCAGCGTTGGTCCCTGGATGACAATTTCGCCCAAGGTGCCGATCGGTGCGAGGCGTTGAGGGTCTTCAGGGTCCACGATCCAGCAGAAGCCTCCAACCGGGCGACCAACAGTTAAGGGTGACTCGTTTGCATTCGACGCGTCCCACTCGTGGAGGGTGCTGAAACAGCAAGTCTCAGCTGGTCCCCATCCGTTGACAAAGCGAACCTTACCGATCCAGGCTTTGAAAACGTCTCTTCCGACCGCCTCGCCAGCAAGAAGCAGAAGATTAATGCTAGGAATATCGGCTGGCGTCAAGGTTCGAGCAAACGCGGGCGTGAGGAAAGCCCAGTTGACGTCTTGCTCGCGGATGAAATCCTGGAGACCGTTCATCCGGGCGTGTTCAGAAGGAATACAGAGACAGGCGCCGGTAATAAGAGGCCCGACAATTTCCCCAATGCATAAATCGAATACGAAGGCTGCGAACTGGAGAATCCTGACCTTTGAAGTCATGCCTAACCTCTTTGCAATGGCTTTCTGGCTAGAACAAACCGAACCATGCTCCATCAGAAGGCCTTTTGGAGTACCGGTGCTTCCCGAGGTGAATAGCACGTAGGCTGCGTAGATGGGCTGATGTCGCACATAGGGGGGGTGGCGCTCGTCTTTGAGTTCTTTGAGAGCATCTTGTCTAGGGCAGCTGTCACTTCGACCACCTTGGGAACAAGTTCGGCACACAAGGAAACGTTCGCGGGCGAAGCAAGCGCTAGCTTCGATTCGGTCTGCTGAATCACTTGTTGTTGACGCTTAAGAGGATGAGATGGGTCGAGAGGAATCCATGCGCCGCCTGCTTTGTTGATAGCCAGGATTGCCACGAAGAACCAGGCAGACTTCTCGAAGCATACGTGAACGAGGCTCCCGGGCTTGATACCATAATCAACAACAAGGTAATGAGCCAATCGATTCGCGGCGTGATCGAGTTCAGCGTATGTGAAGTCCGCATCCCATGCCCGGATAGCTAATGCGCCAGGCTGACGCTTGGCCTGGCCCTCGAACAGTCAGTGGATGCAACTCTCAATAACGTCTGGAGCATCACTATTGTACTCGACGGCTCGCTCCAAGTCCCACTGACCCGCGATTGACACATTCTTCAGCGGCGTGTGATCGTGGACCAAGAGTTGATTGAATGTGTGGTCGAATTGGCGTGAGAGAGTTGTCATTTGTGTTTCGGCCAGCAAAGCGGAGTCGTAAATGAGCAGCAGTTCGATGCGGTTGTCAAACATGTGCCCTTGAATCACCAGTGGGTAGCTAAAGTAGCCTTCCAAAGACGACTCAGACTTGTCTCCCTCACCGGCCTCAATTGATGAGAGCATTGAGCCATAGTTGCTTTCAGACGGCACAATTTGCTGGGCCCGCTGATTGACGAGCAGACTAGAAAAGTTACAAGCAGCTCTCGCGTCTTGACTTAGCTTGGATATGTTTTGCAGCCCGAATTGTTCGTAGGGGACCATCTCCGACGCCTGGGTTTGGATATCCTCTAAGAAATGTGAAATTTCCTGCTTCTGATCCAGTCTCACCCTGACGGGGACCGTCGCAACGACGACGCCTGGTATCGACTCCAGTCCTGGGACAGGCGCGTTGCGGCCCGAAATTGTTGTCCCGAAACAGACGTCATCGGTATCGCAGTAGCGGGCTAACACCATAGCCCAGGCAGCGCGGATTATTGTGGCTTTGGTTATGGAAGAATTGATCGAGAGTGGAAAGTCAATCGCCGTCTTCATCACGCGAGTGACATTGTCGGGTCGAGTGTTGTTAGGGAGTCGCATCGGCGGCCGGTCGCCGCTTGGCTTCGTGATGCTGAGATTTCCAGTAGGCCACCGCATCGTCATGATCAATGCTTCTGGTGTATTTGATAAAGCTGGCATACGGGTTGAGAGACGGGACGGTCTGAGTCTCCTGGTAAGCACGATATAACGTGTCTAGGATAATATTCCAAGACCAACCATCAAACACGGTATGATGGATGAGCCAAACGAAGTAGAACTCTTTGTTGCTTTCCTGGATAATGGCGTATCGACAGAGGCGAGAACCATAGCGAACTTCCACATTTCTGGTGGCTGTCAGGACAGTGCGCAGGTTGAACCCGCCGGTCGCCTCCCATGCCGTATCGCCCTTGATCACCGCCTGGATAGATGAACCACCGACAAATGCAATTCTCGTACGAAGATTCTCGCATATGCTTACAGTAAGCTCCCAGGCAGCCTTGAAGCGATGGATGTCGAGCCCTTCTGCCAAACGATACACATGCTTGGCTACGTAGGATCCGGGCTGTTTTACAGCCAACGCCATGAGTCCCTCCTGCAAGGTCGTGCAAGGAAATGCATCTTCGATACTTTGACCCTCCAAAAGGCCACACTGCTGGCAAATCTGGGAGATGATGAACTGAGTTTGATTTTCTGGCAACAAGCTGAATGGCTGTGCCTCGAATTCATTGCCCGCCACATCGGAGATTGTAGCCAGAGCCATCTGCGACAGCCTTGGGTCCTTAAAGATCGTCCCAACCGTCAGACCAATGCTATGCCGATGACATAGAGTTACAAGTTGAATGGCACTAACAGAGTCTCCACCGATGCGAAGGAAGCTGCTGTTCTTGCCAATCTCTCCCGACGAGATATCAAGCACCTGAGACCACAGGTCCCTGAGTTTCAGCTCCATTGGTGTAGTCGGCGCCACATTTACCCCGTCACCAGGTGTAAATTGCTGTCTCTGAGTGGCAGAAGTGTCTTTGCTAAGCGCGATCAATAGACGTCTATCCACCTTGCCCGACTTTGTTTGCTCCGGTCGTCCTTGGAAGATGAGATAAGTGGTGGGTATCATGTAAGACGGCAGTACTTCACCCAAGGCTGGATCCAGATGCGAGATCAGCCTTCGAACTTCTTGAGAGCTACTATCGTGAAGCTGGAAGTTCGGCTGCTCGGAAATTGGCCCCTTGAAATACCACAGGAATGCCATGAGACTGGGAGGAGCACCATCGTAACCTCCTACTACAGCGACGATGCCACTCATGTTTGCAGGTAGACATTCGTGTAAATGGCCCTCAATCTCGCTCAGCTCTACTCGTTGACCATGGAGTTTGACTTGCGTGTCCTTGCGACCCAGGAATTCGAACGTGCCATCGTGATTACGGCGTACGAGGTCGCCAGTCAGGTAGGCTCGTCGTCGCCCATCACTGGCCAGTCCCGGGCCCGGGAGCCAGTCAATGTTCTCAACGAAATTTGCCGATGTCTTTTCATCCACATTTAGATACCCGCGCGCGAGCAAAGGACCTTCTATTAGAAGCTCGCCAACACAACCCACCGGAACCATTTGCTTAATATTGGTTGGTTCCACAACCCAAACGGTGCTGGAGGCTGGCCGACCGAGATTGGTAGACTTTCCTGACTTGCCCACAACAGAATTCCAAGCACAGATTGAAGACTCAGCTGGGCCATAAAGGCCATGGAGCTCTGCAGCATCCTTCCAGCGATCCACCACTGGCTTGACCACGGCCTCGCCACCGCGACAAACAACTTTCAAATCGGGAACGTCTTCTGGCGAGAGCAAACCAGCCACAGTAGGCGTTAGGAACACCCAATTAGCCTTCGTGGACTTGATAGCGCCGGCGAGATCATTGACACGAGCGTGATCCGAAGGCTGCTTGGATTCAGGCATCCCAGGATCGAGTTACAGCCACGTCCAAGACGCTTGAAAGCACCAAGTGGCTGAAGGTCTCGGGGCTGAATGGCCTGGCCTTTTCCATGATTCGGCGGCTAAGGACACACGAACTCACTGTTCCATGAGGTATAGACTTTTCTTGGGAAGTTCGATGGTCATGCGTGCGTATTGTACCATACGTGGCGACTAGCTTCCACTAACGCCCTCTTAGTTGTACTGGTGCCAATTTGGAGTCCAATCCTCAAGTTCTCTACCTGGGCAGGAATTGCAAAGAACAACGATAACCCTGCCGACTTGGCGAAGATATTCGCTGCATACTTTCTGATAGTGCTACTCAACAGTCCCCTCACTATGATGCTAGTCGCGCTGCCCGTCCTTGCGGGTTCAATTGCATCCTTCCAGCGCATACAGAACCACTTGAACGGCCGAGAGAGACAGGACAACAGAATCAACCTTACCGGACGCAAGTTCTTTGACCCTCTCCCTGCTCCCGTCCTGAGCGCTTTCGAAATTCCCGATCTGATGTTGGTCGTAACTCCTCAAACTGAGGATGCATTTGAGCTCGAGTTTATGCGCTCGGACAACCTTGCCACGCCAACGCCATCACAAGAAAGAGATGTCATCGCGTCCGTTCAGGGAACATTTTCTTGGACCCAAGACTCGGAACCATGCCTCAATATAACGAGCTGGATCGTTCGGCGGGGTCCGTTAAACATGGTTGTCGGGCCCGTCGGCTGCGGCAAATCGACACTTCTTAAATCCGTTCTTGGAGAGCTGTCCGCGTTTGACGGCATCATTAGAACCGAGTACACTGGAATCACCTACTGTGATCAGATTGCTTGGGTGCCTAATGAGTGCGTTCGAGATATAATTATCGGCGGATCAAAGTTCGAGGAGGCTTGGTATCAGCAAGTCATCAGAGCATGTGCGTTAGAGGAAGACTTGCGGAACTGGCCGCACGGAGACCTAACAGTGGCTGGAACTTCCGGCATTTCAATGAGCGGTGGCCAGAAGCATCGGCTGGTAATGGTTGACATAGTCCCGTTGCATGAGACAACCACACTAACCTCTGCACAGGCTATTGCAAGAGCGGTATATTCGCGACGAGAACTTCTAGTGTTCGATGATGTCCTCAGCGGCTTAGATGCCGCGACCGAGAATTTAGTTTTTAACAATCTATTCGCCAAAGATGGCCTACTCCGCTTGGGAAGGACGACCATTGTAATGGCCACTTCGTCGAGTCAGTCTATTCTTATCTGTCCATTGTACATCTGTTAATGTTCAATCAGTCTCCCGCTTGAGCTATGCCGACCAGATTGTTTCCCTCAGCGAGAAAGGCCATCTCATGTACACCGGGACCCCTGATGAGCTCAGAGGTATACTCGGCTTCTCCGAAGTAGAGCTTTCGTGGGAGCCCAACGCGGCACCAAAGCAGATGCCTGAGGATGATGAGCGTCCGGCGGCAGTTAGAGCTGTTCTCGATGCCCCCGAGCTAGAGGAGGACAAGACTCGCCGCCTCGGTGATTCCGGCATGTACTCGTTCTATGCCGTAGCAGCGGGCCGCACGACGCTGCTGATCTTGGCAGTGTCTATGGGCATCTACGCCTTCTGCAGTGCATTTCCGAGTGAGTTAGCCGCAAATCTGGCGCTAGCGTCTGGCTAATTTGACGTCTTCAGCTGTCTGGATTGGATGGTGGGCCGATGCAATGGTGGACGCATTGAAAGTCGTCGAGAGCCCCTTCTCCAACCTTGGCAAGTGGCTAGGAGTCTACATTGAGCTCGGCGTGGGTGCAATCATAGCCGTGGGAACCGGTATATGGTAAGTTCTGAGCGTGGGGTACTGCTGTATAGTCTTTTGCTAACCTATTAGGCAAATCCTC
Organism: Tolypocladium pustulatum; assembly: GCA_024340155.1. Taxonomy (NCBI): domain Eukaryota; kingdom Fungi; phylum Ascomycota; class Sordariomycetes; order Hypocreales; family Ophiocordycipitaceae; genus Tolypocladium; species Tolypocladium pustulatum. The sequence continues at coordinate 271,910 of JALHBY010000133.1, read as the reverse complement.
ATCAGGATTATTAACCGAGCTGGTCGTCATTTCCATGACTCCCTAACAGAGACCGTGTCCAAGTAAGTAAGAGCGTCCGACTACCCTTAGTATGTTATTGACAAAGCCAGGGCCCCAATGTCGTTTCATCTACCATCGACAGCGGTGTAACTGTTAATCGATTTAGTCAAGATCTTCGGCTCATTAATATGGAGCTCCCCAGCGCTTCATTTGGAGTGGCCACGACTTTTGCGGCTGGCGTTGCGCAGTTCATTATTGTCTGCGTCGTGTCGAAGTACATGGCCGCCTTTCTACCCCTGCTCATTGCAATTTTGTAAATGATGCAGTACTTCTATCTTCGCACATCACGGCAGCTCCGTCTCCTCGATATCGAGCAGAAGGCACCCCTCTACACACAGCTCATCGAAACGCTCAATGGACTGCCGACTATTAGAGCATATCAATGGGAGGATAAGTTTGAGACAAAAAACATGCTGCTTGTCAACAATTCGCAACGGCCGGCGTATCTTCTTGCAACGCTGCAATGTTGGCTGAACTTCGCGACCGATCTTTTCATCCTCATCATTGCTTTTGTCTTCATCGTACTTACAACAACTTTGCGAGAGCAGACTGGCGCCAATTTCATAGGAACTGGCTTGAGCAACGTCTTGGGGTTCAGCAACACGATGAAAACCTTCGTTACTTTCTGGGTGATGCTTGAAATTGCTCTTGGTGCGGTAGCGCGCGTCAAGACTTTTACGACGACCACAGAATCCGAGGGCAAGGACGAAGGCGATACGAACGAACCGCCAGACCGCGAAGATTGGCCTAGACAAGGTGCAATTGAACTTGACGACGTATCCGCTTCATATCCGTGAGTTTTTTCCCCACACTCATTTGTCTCCTTCGCGCCCGCTCTGGGGGTCACTGGAAGCAACTTCTCACAAAGATTAGGACTTCGGGACCCGTCCTGAATGGGTCACATTTTCGATCAAAGCTGGCGAACGAGTCGGGATCTGCGGGCGGACTGGCAGGTAAGTAACGGTACCCCTCTATCGCGATTCTAGGACTGACATTAGGCGCAGCGGAAAAAGCTCTTTGACTCTGTGTTTATTGCGGATGATTGATCAGAATGGAGGTACCATTACCATAGACGGTACTGATCTGAGGACGCTCCCCCACGAATATGTCCGGACCAAGCTCGTAGCTTTACCACAAGAATCGTACGTCTTCGACGGGACAATGCGGCTCAACGTCGACCCTCATCAAACCGCCACCGACAAGGATATTGTGGAGGTATTGGAGAGGGGGCAGCTGTGGCCAAAGATTGAGGCACGAGGTGGCCTTGACGTGGTCATTCACAACGACTTTTTCTCGCCTGGAGAGTCCCAACTCCTTGTCTTTGCGCGGGCCATGCTGAGGCGCAGCAAGATTCTCATTCTTGACGAGTTTACCAGTAGATAATTGCTAGAATTGATGGAAGTCTCACGATCACCATTGTGCTAACTCCATCCTATAGTCTCGACGACGAAACAAGTGATATCGTGGACAAGGTACTGCGGTCTTGGTTCAAAGACTGGACAATTATCACCATTGCTCACAAGCTGCAATCCATTGTCGACTTCGACAAGGTCGCAGTATTAGATGCCGGGAAGTTGGTGGAGTTTGGAGTGCCGCGCGAGCTTCTGAGGCAGGATTCGATCTTCCGGGGCATGTACGGATCGGGCTCAAGCAAAAGGCCGCATGAGGAGCATGATGAGGGTCAGGGAAGTGATGAGCGTAGTAGTCGCACCTTGCACTATATTTGATAGGTTCAGCGGCGTGCTTCGAGCGAAAATGACCAAAGTTCAAGTAGTCACCGCGGCCGCTGTGCCATTTACTGGTTGCATTCTGCATCAACAGTTTAACTTCAATGGGCAAGGAATGCTGCAGCCTCCTTTGCAGGAATGCCCTTTTCTTGACAACGGCAGAGTAATAGTATAGGTCTCAGTGAGACGCAATACTGTTTCAAGTGACCAGTACATATGAACATACGGACGCGAAGCGTTCGTGCAATTATTCGCAGTTCAGTGGCCTACCCTGGACGCGCATTTCCAGAGGAGTTCGCTGCCCCTTGGGCAATTTGTGTCGGAGGCCTATGCCTGTGACCTTACCAGCTCATGATAGTAACCTGGAATCATCCGTGGTCTTGCATTCAAAAACGGCGACGAACAATGATGATTACGCAGTCTAGATAAATACTACTTTGCACGAGGTTGCAAGCCAGCTTCGCAACCAAGAAGCGCTAAAGGCATCAAAATTCGGAGCACAAAGTCGACGACGACGAAGTTTCAACATTAGTTTCGACCGTCGTGCTCTCAAAGCATCATCACATGTATCGCTATTTACCGTTGCACTTTGACAAGGCATGACTGCACTTAGACTATATCGACACCTCAGACCAGGTGGAGAAGAGGCGTCATTCCCATTAATACTGCCTTACTTTCAGTAGACTCCCTGGCGCTCGACGCTTTGGTGGCGCGATTATCAATTCCTATGTTGCCTCTCAGGTGCAGCTTGAAACCACACAGTACCGGTTTCGATGCTGGCAAGGCTGCCATAGAGGCTACACATACGCGCACTCAAAGGGCGCGACATGTGGCTGACTGGCGATCTTACGTCAGTTGGCTGGTGTTGGCATGCCCCCGCACCGGCCACAGGCCCCGTCCGGCACCGCGGACTTGTGCCGACTGCGAGAACTCTTGACGATTCTATTGTTGTGTAGACGATTGCCTAGAATTCTCGCCATTAAGTGATCTTGATTTCGAGTTTACGGTATATTTGAACAGTCAAAGCGAGAGACCGAATCCGAACCTTGATGGCGCCACCAACCGCGACAGTTGCGACTCTCCAGGAGACGCCGGCTGTCACACTGAAGATGGACGCGGCTCCGTCACCCCCGGCTGAGAATCAAGACATGGAGTGCCAACTGCCTAGCCTGAGCCGCGGTGCAAATCCTCTTATGGGTAAGAAGATGCCATTTGGGTCACGATCTCAAAATTCATGGCTGAGAAAGTGTTTCAACAGGCATTCCAAAATTCCCGTCGTACCATGAGCACCGCAAGCACATTCTGGTGCACATGGCGGCCGTGTTCCGCAACTGGGCTAGGAACGGCTACACAGAGGGTATCTCGGGCCACATCAGTGTCCGGGACCCAGAATTTGCAGACCTCATTTGGATGAACCCAATTGGAAAGCACTTTGCCCTGCTCAACGGCAGTGATATGCTGTGCTTGAGAATCAGCGACGGAGAGGTGGTTGGCGGCAACAGAGTGAGTCTACACTGCCAACCGCCAGCATCAATGGGACGCAGATCGACTTAACGAGGGCCTCACAGACTCGACCCGCAAACAATCCCGGCTACTATATTCACTCCGAGATCCACAAGGCCAGGCACGACATTCATGCCATCTGCCACGCACACACAATTGCAGGCCGCGCCTGGGCCGTCTTCGGAAAGCCTCTCGAAATGATAACCCAGGACATTTGTGACCTCTACGGGGTTCTGGCTGTCGACAATGAGTACGCCGGCATCGTCACTGCAGAGCAAGAGGGACGGCAAATTGCGAGAGCCCTAGGACCTAAGGGTAAAGCCGCGATTCTCCTAAATCACGGCCTCATAAGCGTTGGTCAAACTGTGGATGAGGCCTCATTCCTTTTTGGTCTTGTGGACCGCAGCTGCGAGATTCAACTTCGAGTTGAAGCGGCATGCGCAGGCAATCCGTCGCTCAAGAAGAGCGTAATCCCGCATGAGTTGGCAAGCAATAACTTCAAGATGGCCGGCGAAAAGAATTGGCTGTACGAGGAGGCTCAGCCCGATATCCAGTACGAGATCGAAATAGCGGGTGACATTATCGAGGGGGGGCTGGATGAGATCCAGATCGATGCCCAATGATCGGAGCTCTGGCTTGTACCCCTTTTACAGGATACATAACGCAGATTGAATATCTGCATTGCATAAAAATGCATGATGAATATACCAAACGGCAGGCTCAGGGGAATGCTTGTGATCTGTTCTTATGCTGGTGGGAGCATGGCAGCGGCACAGCGCCGGAAGGGTCGGAAACTGGCGGAACAGGGCTTCGAAGTGCTCTAGTCGGCTCAAGAGGCACCAGATTTCAACCGAAATACGTAATCACAGATTTTAGGTCCTCTGCTAGTTCGGGGAATTGCTAAATGTGGAAAGTCATCGTTCTAGGCCAAGGCGCTCATTTGCCGCATGCAAGAGGCAAAGCTGGCCTACCCCGATGGCCCTGACCACCTCTTGAAATTGTGCTCTTGAAATTGTGCTGCTGGCACAGTGGTGGTGTCTTTAACGGGCCCAACAGGGCCAAGACCGGCTCCTCTCGACGTCAGTGGACTCTCAGAAGTGGGCTTCCCCAGCCAAGACCCTTCAACGAAACCCCGCCACAGTAATACTGCGACGTCAATGTCTTTCCTCATGTACTATTATGTACCAGGAAAGGGAGCTGTGTCAGGGTACCGCTTCACCCGCCGTCATGCACACCTATTCCTGAGGAAAAAGCGAGGACTCTGGGGTTCTCGAGCTTCGACCCCGTTGAGTCCTCGACCCCTTCCATCATTGTCCGCTTGCAATCCCCTCGTTGTTAAGGTCGTGGCTCTGCAAAAGCGATTGAAGACTGCTCCGTCACAGCTGAAAACAGCCTCGGACGACTGCGACCTACTCCAAAGTTATTTGACGTCTCTCGATCGCCAGCTCATACACGATGCCGTTCTCTACACCATCGTACGTCCCAAAGCTCCCGAGCACCCCTCCAGACTCAATGCCCATCCACGAGTTTCTCTTTGGTAAAGGAGACAAACATGGACGATTTCCCCTAGCATCGTCGCGGTCCCCATTCACATGTGGAATCACCGGTAGAGGTCACTCGGCCACAGAGGTTGCTGAACGCATAGAATACCTCGCCAGGGCCCTCGCCTCCGAGCTCGGGCTACAAGTGGATAGCGGCAACGAATTGGACAAGGTCATTGGGGTCTTTAGCGTCAATGCAGTAAGTTAATCGTCGTTCTTGTCAGACCGTGCGCTGAAGCACTTACACGCGAGACTCATCCAGGTCGATACCATGACGGTCTCGTGGGCGACGCACCGGTTGTCTGGCGTCTCCGCACCCATCAGCCCATCATATTCAGCCCCAGAACTTACTCGGCAGCTCAAGGCCGTCAGTGCCAAAGCACTATTTACTTGCGCACCCTTACTTCCAATTGCTTTAGAATCCGCAGAAGCAGCAGGCATTCCGAGAAACCACGTGTACCTGCTAGAGGTGCCCGAGAAGATCTTAAAGGGAGCTACAACACCGACCGATTTTAAAACAGTGGACCAACTGGTCAACGAGGGCAGAAACCTAGCGGCGTTACCCAGTCTGAGCTGGTCTGAGGGTCAGGGTGCTCGCCAGATTGCTTTCTTATGCTCGTCCAGCGGGACCTCTGGGCTGCCGGTATGTGAAAGCCCGGATCCCATTGAATGGACGTACCAACCAAGCCTCTGACAATTGCCCAGAAAAATGTAAAAGTCTCCCACCGGAATATTATTGCCAACGTTCTTCAAATCGCCACTTATGAGTCGAATTACAGAGAACCAGCTGCAATGGGAAACCTTGGGGTCCTTCCCCTAAGCCATAGCTATGCCCTAATTGTGATAGGCCACTTGGGCGTATATCGCGGCCACGAGGTCGCCATTCTACCGGGCTTCGACATCTACGATGTCTTGCAAGCGATAGAAAAGAATCGTCTTGAGATCTTGTGGATGGTACGAGGACAAATCCCATCGGAACAGAAATGCGACGCCTTGGCTAACCCGAGAACCTTAGGTGCCCCCTATGATTGTGGGAATTATCAAAGCCGCCGCAATTGCGCAAAAGCATGACTTGAGCTGTGTAGACACTGTTGTCGTTGGAGCTTCCAATCTGACAAGGGAGGTCACGGAGCAATTCTCAAAGCTACTCCCTGGATGTCATTTCGTTCAAGGCTATGGCCTCACAGAAACGGCAGTTGCTGCTTCTATGCAAAATCGCACCGACATCATGTTCGGCTCTTGTGGTAGCCTTTTTCCACTCTTTGAAGCGCGATTGATCGACAGCAATGGTGCAGATGTTACCGCGCATGACACCCCGGGAGAGCTTCTGCTGCGCTCACCCACCGTGATGCTGGGCTACCTTAACAATGAAGAGGCAACCAAAGATTCATTTACCGACGATGGGTGGCTACGGACTGGCGACCTGATGGAGATAAGAACAAGTGAGAATGGATATGAACATTTGTTCATCGTCGATCGCGTGAAAGAACTCATCAAAGTCCGGGTATGTTGTTCCCAGGAGCTGCGATCTCTTTACCAACATCCGCCAAGCCAAGTTTGCTCATTATAATCAGGGTCTTCAAGTATCGCCCGTTGAGGTTGAGTCGCTTCTTTTACGTCATCCCGCAATCGCTGACGTTACCGTTGTGCCGATACCGAACGACTCCGCGGGAGAATTGCCAATCGCTTTTGTCGTCAGGTCGCCAGCTGGAAAGGAGGAGGAAGAAAACGTCGTGCGGGACAAGATCCACGAATTTGTCAACAGCGAGCTCGCCGACTACAAGCGCCTCGCTGGTGGTATCGAAATTTTGGACGCGCTGCCCAAGTCGGCGAGCGGAAAGACCAAGAGAGGCGAGATGAAGGCCAGAGCCAAAGCCATCTTCGAGACCAGCAAAGCGCGAGCCGTACCTGCGGTCATTCAATCATTTGAGTTCGATTCGGATGACTCGGACGACTCCGACTAGATGGCAATCATGCCCGAAATGCCCGTATGCCGGATAGAAGTCCCAGTAGGAGCAGAATGCCGAATTTCATGTGTGGACTCTGCGTGACCTTTTGCACGCTTGCATCAATCAGCATCGGCTCCCCTCAATTTACAGGTGTGACCTGGTTTCGCCCCATTCTGACTTTCAAAAATACAGCTGCTTTCGACGTGCTGTGATGCTTATGATACTATGCAAGAATCCACACACTAACTTAATGATGAGGATCATACGCTGCCGTGCGTAGCCTGTACCTAAAGCCCGTGCCTCACCTCACCCTCCACCACTCGCTTTCCGCCCCTACCTCTGATCTCGTAATGAGTCCGGCGACCTTGATCGTTACGCAATCGGTGAATGAACTTTTGACTAGGCTTCATCCCATCGAGCTCGTGGTCATGCGGCAGGGTGGCGCTTAGCCCTCAGAAGATTCCAAAGTACCATCCAGACCGATGTCAAGCAAGAAAGCAAAACAAGGATACAGAGTGCGACTCAGCACCCAAGAACAACCGAAAGCATGAGCTCCTCGCACGCCTACCGAGACTACAAGTCAAGGGGCAGCGATGTGAAATTTCCTTTTAACAAAGTGAAGCTTGATCAATTTGTTGTCCGTCAATCCACGCGAATCTGAACCTGTAAACAGCGCGATACTGCATTCTTCTGTCTTCGCCCTAATTGTTCCTCATCATTCGCTGCTTGTTTGCGTTCAGAGCATACTAAGGGGGAAGCGGAAGGTGAATTAGTTGGGCCACAGAGGTGGAATTCGGCTAATATTCAGAATCAGTCAAGACTACAGTCACTGGGAACCATGAAGTACTGAGAGCCTCTGCCTGTACGCCGGACTCTGCACCTGTACGGCTGAGCAGCCGCGACGGATGAAAGCACACTGCTCGGGTAACCGCTGCAGGGGGTGCTTTGGGCCAAAGTTGCCATTCTCTTCTTCCCACGTTTATCTGTACAGGTAGTCCATGTCTGCTTTCCAGCAGTAAACGTAAAATGGATGGCCACTTTCACGCTTTGGGTCCATTAACCCCGTCTGTACCTTGTCAGTACCTTGCAGGGCTTTGACGCCGACACAGGCTTAAAGAGCTTGGCGCTGGACTATGATCTTACATGCACCGCCCCACATCAGCACCTGTGGGTGGGATCACCACATGTTCACCCCAATTCCCTCTGACGTAATTGTTCACCAATACCAAGACTGACTGTACTCGTACTTGTTGCCCAATCATGCGGCAGGTGGGCTTCCGCCTCCTCTAGCATTTTTGGATGAGGCTGTTGCCAGCTGTGGGCGTCCAAGCGTCGACGCCGGATGGATCGTGATAGTATGGAAAGTTGAGGTGGAAGAGCAAACGGCTCATGCATCACTAAGGATCTAAATCCCAGCAGGCTGACACATGGCTTGCATGCTGAAGTGCCACTTACACCCGAGGCCGTTCTAGCCTAGCCTAGTAGAGATCTTTTGGTAAGAATCTCAGGGAAGTGGGGGGTTGTCAGCAACTAACAACCCCTAACTAGCTGGCAGCAGTACCCGTGGCTGCCGTGGCCCTAGTAAACCGGGCAATCTGTCGCATCGTGGAGCTCAAGTGGATATCAATCACTGCTCGTATCCGAAGTCGCAGCACAGCTACTAGATTCGGCAGCCTGAAAAGAGACCCTTGGGAATTTGCCTGTCGACACGCCCTGAATGTATGAGTATGCAATACCTGCAGCGACACCCATCAGCTCTTTGGGGTGTGTGCCGCAACTAAGCCGGAGGGGTTCAAGGATCGTTTCTATAACGGTACAGGCGAGCCATTCCCTGACGATTTACATTTCGTTGTCTCGGCGCCATTTTATAGTAGCGAAAGACTGATACTGTAAAGCTAGGTTGTACAGAGCTCTGATGGCTTGTACCTCTACTCGACAGCTGCTCTTCCGGAAAGCGTTGCCCTGAATGTTTCTTGTGTGTGTAGTGTCATATCTCTTTTTGACAATTACCGACGATACCACCAGCACATCTCCAAGGCGACAAGCTCATTCTTCTCTTCTTCGCCTGGACTACGTCTGCGACTTGAGGTTTCTAAAGCTTCCGATTCATCAACGGCGTAATCGGGTGGCTCCGCTCGCGCAAATCTCGCTAGTATCATTTCTCCATTGGGACTCTGATCATAGGTCTATGCTTTGCCAAACATGGCTCCAGGAGCGGTTGTCCAGCTGCCCGTCGGCAAGGTCAGCTATAGCGACACGAAGAATTGTGCCACTGTGACTGACCGACCTTTGTTCACAGATGCAGATTGATCTGACTCGGCCCTCGCACCTCGATGAAGATGAAGAGAAACCCAGAAATGGCAATGCCATGATGAACGGACCGACAAAACAGCAACGTGAAAATTCAGCATCTCAAACTACAAGCTACAACAAGGCTGAAGGTAGAGACCACCTTCAACTGAATGGCCACAGTGCGGAGGACACCATCAATTCGTTACAACAAGAACCCGCTCAATTTGAGAGCAGCGGTATTAATGGAAATAGCCAAACGAATGAAACCAACGACTCCACGATACAGATAAGTAATAGTGGCCATGTTCTTGCAGTGGCTTCTGGAAATGATACAAACGATGATCCTCCTCCGCCTATTGCTATTGTCGGAATAGGCTTAAAACTTCCCGGGAATGTCACCACCACCGATGAATATTGGGATCTTCTCGTAAACAAGAGAAATACGCGACGGCAGGTTCCCAAGAATCGGTATAACTCGGATGCGTTTGAGAGTCAATTTGCCTTGCCCGGCACTCTCAAGAACACGTACGGCCACTTCTTAGACTGCGATCCGGAGAAATGGGATGCTTCTTTCTTCTCCATGAGCAAGGCTGAGGTAGAAAAACTAGACCCGCAGCAGCGACTGTTGTTGGAGGTAATTTGGGAATGCATGGAGTCTGGTGGCCAGAAGAACTGGCGCGGCCGCAACATTGGATGCTACGTCGGCGTTTTCGGCGAGGATTGGCTAGACCTCTACGCCAAAGATCCGCAGCATCTGGGAATGCATCGCATTGTCGGCGGCGGCGATTTTGCCATATCAAATCGGGTGTCATACGAATATGATCTTAAGGGACCGAGGTTTGCATCTCCAATCAGTGAGCTTGAATGTGCCCAGCTTATTTTGCTTGTAGCATGACCATTCGGACGGCGTGTTCATCTTCGCTTACGGCTCTTCACGAAGCCTGCCATGCAATATACGGTGGCGAATGCGAAAGCGCTGTGGTTGCTGGAACGAGCTTATTTATGTCGCCGACGATGACGTTAGCCCTGTCCGAGCAAGGCGTTTTGTCCCCGACTGGCTCATGTAAGTCGTTTGACGCGAAGGCAGATGGTTATGCTCGTGGAGAGGCTATCAACGCTATATACATAAAGAGGCTCGACGAGGCGACTCGCGATGGTGATCCAATACGTGGCGTGATTCGGGCCACGGCGACCAACTTTGACGGCAAGACGATTGGAATCACAAATCCGAATCAAGAAAGCCACGTGGCTCTCATGCGCAGAGCATATAGTGTCGCGAAGATTCAAAGCCCTAGCGATACTGCTTTTGTAGAATGCCACGGCACAGGAACCTCAGTGGGAGATCCCACTGAGACTGAGGCGGTTGGAAGAGTGTTTGGCGATCAAGGAATTTACATCGGATCTGTAGGTCAAAATGGTGTCATGAGTTCCGCACAAGTAGGGCAAATTATTGACACAAGCAGGTCAAACCTAACATCGGCCACGGCGAGGGGGCGTCGGGTCTCAGTAGTCTGATCAAGTCCATACTGGCGCTTGAGCATATGACCATCCCGCCAAATATCAACTTCTCAGAACCAAGCCCCAAAAGTCAGTGCGGAGAAAACGCCTAAAGAATTGATTTGCTAATGTTTAACAGTCAAATGGGATAAGTACAAGTTTAAGGTGCCCCTAGAACCGACGCCGTGGCCAGCCGACCGCCTCGCCCGGGTTTCAGTAAACTGCTTCGGCGTGGGAGGCGCCAATGCACATGTATCTCTGCCCTTGTCCTTCCCTAGAGAGTTTCAAGCTGACATAACATCAGGTCATTCTCGACTCTGCAAAGCCCTATCTGGCGAATCACCTGTCCACTGAGAAGCCGAGCCCTCAACTGTTGGTATTTTCGGCCCACCAAGCCGACTCCTTAAGGGAGAGGGCTGGGAAAATAATGGAGTACGCACAGAAGAACAGCAACCGCCTATCATATATAGCCTATACCTTAGGTGCTCGTCGTGACACCCTACCGCATCGCGCATTTGCAGTGGTCGATGACTCTTCGCTGGCTGAGGTGTCGCCAGTCGTCAGACCAAAAGAAGCTCCGGCTGTCAATTTTATCTTTACTGGACAAGGCGCGCAGTGGGGAGGAATGGGTGCCGATCTATTGGCGTACTACCCCTCGTTCCGAAAGGATATTAGGGATATGGATGCGGCGTTGCAGAAGCTGGCACGTCCACCCTCGTGGACTATCGAAGGTAGGGTCAAGACATCAAGCGACCTCAGGGAGCGCAGCTGACCATCCATTTGCAGAGGAGCTTTTGAGGTCGAAGGAAGAGTCCAATATACAACAGCCCGAGTTCTCACAGCCCATTTGCACGGCCCTTCAAATCGGTATTGTAAACCTGCTCAAGTCCTGGGGGGTGAAGCCATCCGCCGTCGCAGGTCACTCGAGTGGAGAAATCGGCGCCGCGTATGCCACGGGCGCTATAACGCTCGATGTGGCCATAGCCATTGCATACTATCGAGGGCAAGTCACACAGAATTACGGCCGTGTCGGTGGCATGGCTGCCGTGGCATTGGGACGGTCTGACGCGGTCGAGTACCTTGAAGCTGGCGTTGTCATAGCTTGCGAGAACAGCCCCAAAAATGTGACACTATCCGGGGACATTGATCGTTTAGATGCCGTTATCGCGCGCATAAAGGCGGAGTTGCCCGATTGCTTTGCCCGACGGCTAAGAGTTGAGAGGGCTTATCATTCACATCACATGCGCGATATTGGCAACATGTACGAGAAGCTGCTCGCTGATGTGATTTCAGACAACAGACCCTCGATCCCGTTCTTCTCCAGTGTGACAGCCAAGCAGATCAAGAGGGCTGGAAGCTTTGGGCCTGGCTACTGGCGAGAAAACCTGGAGTCGCCCGTTTTGTTTTCGCCGGCCTTACAGTTGATGCTACACGCTGCCATCAAAGATACAGTATATCTCGAAATCGGCCCTCACTCGGCGTTGGCCGGACCTCTCCGTGATATATTCAAGTCCGTCACGATTACAACGGCGACAACATACGTCGCTACACTTGTCAGGAACGAAAGTGGTGCGAAGTCAATGTTGAGCTCGTTGGGCCGACTCTACCAGGAAGCCGTACCGGTCGACGTGGCAGCGACCACATTGGGTCGAACAGTTCTAACGGATTTACCAAACTACGCTTGGCAACATAAAAACACATATTGGTACGAGAGTCGCGTATCTCGAGGCTGGCGTACCCGCAAGTTCCCTCCCCACGAACTTCTAGGAAACAGGCTCTTGGAGTCTGACGACCTCGAGCCTACCTGGAGAAACATGCTCTGGCTGGACAATGTGCCATGGGCTCGGGACCACAAGATACAAGATGATATTGTTCTCCCAGCCGCGGCCTATATTGCCATGGCTATTGAAGCCACTCGCCAGCTACAGGGCGGCGGAGAGACAGACGCATCTCTGAGGCAGGTTGATATACGGAACGCCCTGGTGTTGCGTGAATCACAGGCACACGAAATCATGACTCATATGCGCCCTGTAAGACTAACTTCAAGGCTAGACTCTGCATGGTTTGAGTTTTCTATTTCTTCCTTCAATGGGACAGGCTGGGTGAAGCATTGCACGGGCCAGGTGAGGCCAGGCAAAGAGATATCCAACGGAGTTGAGGACATCGAGACACAGCCCCGTCTTATTTCCGCCGCCGCTTGGTATCGTATCATGAAGAAGGTTGGGTTGAACTATGGACCTTCTTTCCAAGGCTTGACCGATATCTCGGCCAACCCGGGCCGCAGCTCGGCTGCCGCTACCATCGCGAATCCAGATCAGGCAACAGGACCATATTATCCGCTCCATCCACGAATAATCGATCTGGTTCTGCAAGCATTCACCGTTGCCATTGCCGACGGACTGACACGCCAGTTGACCAAATTGTGCGTCCCAACATACATCGGCGAATTGTACGTTGGCAACGGAGGGCAGGACATGCGCCTCGGTGTTACAGCCCGATCGTCCGCGATGGGGCTGCTGCGCGGGTCTGCGACAATTCTGGCCCATGATCAGCTTGTACTCAGCCTCAAGGACGGCGAGTTTAGTCCTCTCGAGGACGGTGTGTCTCAAGGGTCTACAGACGTAGTTCCTGCTGCCCACTTGCATTGGAAGCCCGACTTGGACTTTGTCGCCCCAGTCAACCTCATCCAAACCTTTCGAGGTGACAGAGATGGCCTTCTGAAACTAGAGCGACTTTCACTACTGTGTCTTCTTCAAACGCTTCATATGGTGGAGCCTCATGAGACGAAAGAACGCTTGAGCTTGTTCTATGATCGCCTCGTCTCGCAGCGATTGAAAGCTATCAATGGTGAATTGGAACACGTGCCAGACAGCTCTCATCTTGCTGGCTTGGAGAAAGCGACGCTTGCTGCAGAGATTGATATTGTTCAGAAAGAACTCTCCACATCTTCCTTGGGTCCGATCGGCGAAGTTCTTATGCGACTCGCTGCTAGCTCTGCTGCCATATTCAATGGCCAAGAAGACGCTAAAAGTCTCCTTGAAAATGATCCTGGAGTGGAGAGTCTTTACAGTCTCATAAACTCTAGGTATGACTACGCACGGTATCTGGAGCTTTTTGGCCACGCCAATCCGACGATGAAGGTCCTCGAGATTGGTGCGCACTCGGCTGACAAAACAGCCGACATACTACGTGGGCTTATTAACGAAGACAGCGAGTTGACTTATCGTGCTTATACGTACACTGCTCGCTCTGATTGTGGGTTCGAGTCTGTCCAGCAGAAGCTCAAGGAATACAACAATGTTGGATACAAAGTACTCGATATCAGCAAGGATCCGACGGAGCAAGGCTTTGAGTCAAGCTCTTTCGACCTTGTCATAACTTCAAATGTGAGTTCTTATGATTCTCAATGGATTTGACATCGTATTAAATAGTGCTCAAGGCACTCCACTGCGTACCGAGCGTTCGAGTCGCTCTTCAGAATGTGCGAAAGCTGATGAAGCCCAACGGACGACTGTTAATGCAAGAATTCAGTGCTGGTAAGCAACGTGGCTCTCGTTTTACACCATGCAAGGCTGACACAGGGTTCAAGTGCCTATTTTGTTCGAGTTCATACTGGTAAGTTTCTGCATGCCCTGGCCATTGACAACGCGCTAACTCAATGCAGGGTTTCCATCCCGATTTCTGGGCTGGTATAGAGAGCGGCCGAGACCACCAGCCATTTGCCACCATCTCGCATTGGGATACTGCGTTGCGCGACGCTGGATTCTCGGGTAATGACTGTGTGGTGCTTGATGACGATCAGCCATACCATATCAACGCCTGTGTTATATCAACAGTGCCTTTTCCCTTACAGCCTCCGGGAGAGGTGTCTATTCTTTGTGCCAAGCCCGAAGGCCCTGCTCAGGAATTGCGAGATGCCCTTGAGCTGAGTGGCTTTACAGTGTCCATCAACACTCTCGACCAGGAGTCGACCCCAGAGGCAGACACAATCTCACTTCTTGATTTAGAGGAGCCATTCTTCTATAACATGTCACCGGGAGACTTCGCCAGCTTTCAGGGATATCTCAGCAAGTTCACTGCCCGAAAAGGGATGTTGTGGGTCACTGGACTTGCGCAGGTTGCATGCAGAGACCCTCGTTATGCCACAAGTATAGGCGCATCACGCAACGTACGCTCCGAACTGTCTCTCGATTGGGCGACGATGGAAGTCAATCCCGAGCTTTACGATGCTTTCAGCATCGTAAAAGTTTTCGAAAAGTTCCGTTACAGAACTAAAGACCCAGAGTTTGACCCGGATTGGGAGTACGCACTTGTGGACGGCACAGTAATGATTCCACGCTACCGATCCTTTGACATATCCAAAGACACTCAACCTCCCAATGGATATAATACGCGCAAGCTTGGAATTGCACGCATGGGTCAGCTTCAGACCCTACAGTGGGTTGAGGATAAGGTCAGATCACTCAAGGATGATGAAGTTGAAATTGAGCCCCGCGCAGTCGGGATGAACTTCAAGGTAAATTTCAAAACGAGCAACGTGAACATCACGCTGAACTAACATTGTTCAGGATATTTTGGTTGCTATGGGCATTGTAGAAGGCTACGAGCCTGGCCTCGGCATCGAATGCTCTGGTGTTATAAAAAGAGTTGGGCAAAGAGTGCGGAACTTGTTACCTGGAGACCGGGTCATGACAATCGGCCATGGATGCTTCAGCACGAGCTTCATCGCAAATTCCAACCTCGTGGTTAAATTGCCGGACCATCTTAGCTTCGAAGATGCCGCAACTGTGCCGTGCGTATACGGTACTGCCATCCATGCCCTCATCAATTTGGGTGGCTTGAGTGAGGGAAAGGTATGTATTGAGTATGACTCTGTGAAACATTGCATCTAACATCAATTGTATTAGACTGTTCTTGTGCATTCCGCTTGCGGAGGTGTCGGCATCGCCGCGATGAACGTCTGCCAGATGATGGGCGCAAAGGTAAGCTCCTTGTTGACGTGCGATGTTCTCGATCTAAAACGCTCTAGGTTTTTGCAACAGCAGGAAATCCAGACAAGGTCAAATATCTCATGGACACGTTTGGGCTGCCTCGAGAGCATATTTTTAACTCCAG
This sequence comes from Tolypocladium pustulatum, assembly GCA_024340155.1. Classification (NCBI taxonomy): domain Eukaryota; kingdom Fungi; phylum Ascomycota; class Sordariomycetes; order Hypocreales; family Ophiocordycipitaceae; genus Tolypocladium; species Tolypocladium pustulatum. The sequence goes on along the minus strand of JALHBY010000133.1, from coordinate 256,226 downwards.
AGACTCATCTTTCTTTGGAGATCTGATGTCCGCCACCGACGGCCTCGGCGTTGATTTGGTTCTGAACTCGCTTTCTGGAGAGCTTCTTCATGTGTCATGGAAATGCGTCGCGCCATTCGGCAAAATGCTCGAGATTGGTAAACGGGATTTCATCGGCCGTGGTCTGTTGAGCATGGACGTGTTCGAATCCAACCGCTCATTCCACGGCATTGATATGTCCCAAATGGCTGTTGAGAAGCCAAAGATGTGCCAAACGTATGACGAAGACCTGTTGTCTGCAACAATTTCTTTCCAAAGCTAACTCAACGCTGTAGGGTCTTTGAACAGTTCAACTATTACTTTGAGCAAGGCCGTCTCAAGCCCATTGCGCCAATCACCACCTTCAAGTGGACTGAGATTGTCAATGCCTTCCGATACATGCAAAAGGGCCAGCATATCGGCAAGATTGTTGTTACCATGCCAGGAAAGGCGGACGAGCTGGAAGTTGCTCCCAAGGCCCCTTGCGCTGCGTTTCGCTCCGATGCGTCCTATCTTCTCGTCGGTGGATTTGGTGGTCTAGGCCGTTCTGTCTCGACCTGGATGGTCCAAAACGGCGCTCGTCACCTCAACTTCCTGTCTCGCACAGCTGGCGACTCGAAACGAGACCAGCAACTTATAAGAGAACTTGAGTCGCAGGGTTGCACAGTACGGACGATCAAGGGCAGCGTGATTGAAGCTCAGGACGTGGTCGATGCAGTGAACAACGCAGCAAAGCCAATCGCCGGTGTTTTTCTCATGACCATGGTATTAAGAGTGAGTCCTTATCCAGCTTCTTTGGCGTTACTGGAGCAAGTGATTCTAACGACAAATAGGATCGGGGCATCTTACAACTTACGCACGATGATTGGTTTGAAGCAGCAGATCCCAAGGTTAAGGGAGCCCTCAATTTGCACAATGCGCTGGCACATGTTAAGCTGGACTTTTTCATACTTTTCAGCTCCATCTCATACGTCGTGGGCCAGATTGGCCAGGCGAACTATTCCGCGGCAAACTCATACTTGGCTGCTTTCACGCAATTTCGGCACTCACTGGGCCTTCCTGCAGCAGTAATCAACGTCGGCGTAATGGATGATGTTGGCTATGTCGTCGAGAACCAGGCATTGCTCGATCAATTCCGCTCATTGAGCTACCATACGCTCAAGGAAAATGACCTCCTGGATGCCCTCACATTCATGTTGTCGCACCAAATGCCATCACCGGTGGCAGACGCCTCGTTCTGTAACCCTTCAGAGCTTGTCATCGGTCTCAAGAGCACTAAATCTCTTTCAGACCCAAGCAATCGCTCAATCTGGAAGAGGGACGTTCGCATGGCACTAGCACACCTGAAAGATGGGGTATCCCCGAGCGTGTCGGGCAACGAAGACTTCGCCCAGTTCTTGAAGAATGCTACTGCTGACCCCTCTATACTTGATGTGCAAGAAAATCGAGAGTTTCTTACGAGACAGATAGGAGAGGTCGTATATCACCTCATGTCTCGGGACGTCAGGGATCTCGACGTGGACATGACCATGTCTGGGCTCGGCGTAGATTCTTTGGTCGCCATAGAAATTCGCAACTGGTGGCGGCGGACTCTTGGTATCAGCACGAGCGTTCTGGAACTTATGGGAGCAGGAAGTATTGCGAGTCTTGGTAATCTGGCCGCTGAGGGCATCAAGGACGCGCGTATCGTGACGGCTAGCGGGGGGTCATGAGCACTTGAGGGTTGGAAGGGCCGCATCAATTTGGTCTAGTATTATTTCCTTCTTGCGAGCTACAGTATGACTTTGAGTACTATACTGTCGTTAAAACTTAGCGACAGTCCACATGCGATGTTCACATACTGCCTTCCAGCTGTTGCTCTGCCGCTGTTGTTGTCTTAAGTGATTGCAGTGAGGGTATCAGCCACCACTGCGTGAAGACAGCAAGTGTATCGACAGGGTAACCATGCCACAGTATCCGCATATGATGTTCCAATATGGCAGGACATAAGGCAAGTGAGATATTGGGCTTTCTATCCGCCACACCTACGACGCAATCACTCTAAATCAGGCCTTGAAGATAGACGGCAAACAGAAGGGGTAGCCAGCCGAACCAACACGAGGCGGGAGGCATGCGTCGCAGCTTTGACAAACAATTCTTCTGAATCAAAATAATGCCATAGTCAGACTGATTCCTGAGTCCTTCAACTTTATAACCAAAAGGGGAACCTTGAAACTCGACGGGCCATGTCCCATGCAATCTCAGGATTTGTGTCTCATAACATCGTTAAGAATCCTCGGAATGCGTCCGCTAACATAACGATGCCCGGGCCGAAATTCTGCGGTTACAGCTAGTGCTAAAACCTTCCCACCAACGAATCTCTTTAGGTGCAGGGGACGAAAATTGGAACCTCCATCGGCATATCTTGATGCGGAGTGAGCGAGTCGATGGACCCTGAAGTATGGCTCTTCTCCACAGGCTTGCGCGTGAAAAAGATGAGCATGTCGCGTGTCGCCTCCTTGGTCTTGTCGACGGGATATACCGGAGACAGGCTATGTTTGCGCTCGTGGTCGACAATGAGCAGCGTGTCTAGGAAGTTCTTGTGCTGCACGCGGGACAGAAGATGGTGAGGGGAGATCTCGTCCAATTGGATGCCAGTGGTCTCGGCCATCTCATGCATGAACGTCGCAGCGCTGTTGGGGGCCATGTTATTGCTGCCGAGATATGTAGTCATGGTGTGGTCGACTCCGTCAGAGTGGACGCCTTCCAATGCTGGCTCGCCGAGGATGTCCGGGGTGGTGACAGTGCGCAGATTGAATAGGGTCGTTACCCACTTGTTGCTGTTGTACTCAAGCTTTGGTCGCTTTACTGTAGGAACACCATGCAGGATCATGGCCTTGAAGGCAAATAGGGCCTGGAAGACGGTGTTTAGCTGGAGTTCATCGTGGACTTCGTCAAATCGACGGATTTTTCCAGAATCGTGTCGCTTAAAGTCTTCATCTAGCGACAGCATGAATGGCTGGAACTCGAGGCGCCGCAGAGTATTGGTGTCAAAGTCGATGCAGAAGCGGCCGTTCCTGGACCTGCGGAAAGGAAGCGTTGGGTCATGGTACAGGTGGTCGCTCACGGTCTGCAGACGCTTCATGTCATCCGGCGACGCACCAAGCCCAAGCAGCAACGGTACCATGTCTCGGCTCTCGACAAAGACGGAGCGATCCTCGACATACCTCTGCCTAATTTCCATGATCCTGGAGATTGTCTCATAGAATCCGGGATTGTACGATTGCTGCAAGATGTTTAAGTGGCTCGTTCCACGGGCATGCTGGAGTGGCTGGCTCGGCGGAACGGGCGTGGTTGGCCGCCGTCGCTCAACTGGTGGCGGCGGCGGCGGCGCCTTATGGGTCTGAGGCGTCGGTGTAGCGACAGCCTCGACGGCATTTGCTTTGCCAGACTCATGGAACAAGCGCTGGCGGCGGCAAGCGACAGCAGGCGAGGCCCTGGTAGGACGCAGCAAAAACGTGGAAGCACGCACTGCTCGTTTCGCTGGTGTGAGATATGTCATTTTAATAGTGAATTGCGGACAACTATTAGACAGTTTGAGAGTATTTGGCTCAGGGTAGCCCTCAAGAGTGCAGGTTGAGTAGTGGCTCAGGGTAGCCCTCAATTTGCAAATTTGAGAGTTGGGACTGGCTCAGGGCAGCCCTCAACTTTTCAGATCAGTCTTTGTTCAGGATAGCCCTCTGTCAAATCAGGATGTGTTAAGAGTGACTCAGGATAGCCCTCTGTTGGATCAGGATAGAAGAGATACGGCTCAGGGTAGCCCTCTTGGTGGTATCGGGAAATCTGAAAAGAGTTCTTCGAACTTGTAACGGTGGTGCTGTCGCGTGGGCGAAGGACGAAAGAGTTAATAAGAATCCGCTCCGAGATTACGGAACACAGCGGGCACTGTCGCACGGATAGAGACCCGAACTTCCTTCTGCCCTTTGTATGGACAATAGTCTGCCACGTCAACACAGCAATCGATCAACCAAACGGCGTTTTCCCAATCAAACTTTGACGCCTGCAGCAAGATGTCGCAGCTGATGTCAGACGCGCATACAGCACACCTCACAGGATCCGACTTACACGCCGATTAGTGTTACTGTCATACGTCGTTTCCCGGCGCTAAGCGTTGCCCAGTCAGACGACACCTGGTCCATGTCCTTGCCGAGTGCCGGAATGGTAATTGCTGGGATCAGTGGTTTGACCCTCAGGATAAAAAGAGGGCCATCAGTTGCTAGCATTTGTCGCGTCGTTCCACCTCGCCACAAAGCTTTCTTGGCCGTGCGCCGGAAGATGAAATAGGAGAGGTACCACAGCATTCAGCTTACTGTGATGCAAGCAATCAACAACTACTATTCCAAGATGATGAATAAACACATCGCTTTGCACTCATCGCTTTGCACCGATCTGCACGCCTCCCTCTCCTTGACAACGCGTCGCAGCGTTGGACGTAATGCAATGGCACGTCGGTCGGTGAAGCCCAGTACGAGGACTCATTTGTGATTTCTCTTTCAAAGATGCATCCAAACCCCAGCGTTCAACGTAGGGTAACTTAAATCGACATAGCATACATTTATGCATCCAGCCATCCATGTCACATATCATCTTTGGAACGGCTTTACACGTACCGCTCCAGCATTCTTGCCGACGGACAGCGCATGATGCCAGTGTTCTGTTGCCATTCCCACACCTTTGTAAAAGTACAGTAATGGCTTGTTGGCTTCTTCTGACGAGGCAATCTCAGACCGTTGAATACAAAGAAACGTATAATTCGTGATTCAAGCAAGCCGCCGCTGCGGTTCCTTCCGCTTATGAAGCCGCGCTTGCATTGATGGCTTGCATCATGCACCTTTGCCAGACTTTAGCGAAACTGACTACAGCCATGAGCGCCCAGGTATCCCCCAATACCCCCGATGCGCCGCTGTTCATGAACTCAAATTTAGCTACTTTGGACAAGCTCATTGAGGCATCCACCCAGACAGCACAGATCTCACCGTCTTTTCTACCCGATCAGACCAGCTTCCATCCTCGAAGCCACTGCTCCAGCCCGCGCACCTCCTGACCAGTACTACTCACCCAAGAGAAGCACTCGAGCTGCAGCTTCGCGCCCTTTCCTACTGGGGCCGCGAATGTGTACGTCTCGATGGGGCTCCTCTTTCTCGTGATTTCCAGCTCCGACTCGAAAGGCGGCAGGCCAGGATGTGGCGGCGGGATGGTGACGAAGCTTTCGTAGCCAAATGTACCCTCGTTCGTTGCAGTAGCAATGGGTCGGGAGTGGAGTGACGGGCCATCGTACATGATCATATCACCGTGCCATCCTTTGGGCAAGTTGAAGAGATACATGTGTCGGGAGCGATCCGTTCCAAGCTGTAAGCTCAGCTTGGTCCAGGTCACGTCGTAGAAGAGCAGGAATGAGTTCGGGAACCGCACGCCTGCCGCTGAGGCCCGGTCCATATGATCCCGGATTTCTTTGGATCCGCCGGAGCCCATTATCGCGTTTGAGGGCGATTCGGTAGTAGCACTGCCTTGCAATAAAGTTCCAACTCTCTGAGAGAGCCGAGCGATGTTGACAGATGAAGATTCGCCCAGATGTAGAAGTCGCAATTGTGCACGCCGCTACGTGTTGTGTTAGGATGCGGACGGATCATAGATCCGTAGACACGAATATTTAAGTGCAGGCCGTCTCGATGCCTGTCTCAATGCTTGGAATGGAGGAGTGGCAATGTGAGGCATGGCCCAACATCGCCCAGCCATTAGGCGGCCATGGCGGCTAAGCCTTGTTGTACGAGTTGCGACACCGAAATGGATAAGGTATGGATCGCCAACTTTGTGCCAGCCATGCGGAAGCATTGACAATCCTGGGGCTCGAGGGCCGCTGCAAAACAGTCAGGCGGGCGTTGGCACACGCCATCCGCTGCGTCAGTGGGTTTTGCACAGTGGCTTGAGCTTTGGGCAAAGAGGATGCACCGCCACTTCCCTGGTTGCCTAAAGGGGCAATCAAAGTACAACTAACGCGCTGCGTCGGGATTCTCGTCTCATGTCGCTCGCTTGCTGTTGGTTGACAGATAAAACGTGGGGCCGCGCGGGAGTTCTAAGTCGATGCACAGGCAACCGATTGTCACATCTAGAGGGACTGCAAAAGTCCATGTCACTTGCCGGCGGATAAAGCGGTTTGGGCCCGCGCCTGGAGAGGAAGAATCGCTTTCCGCTTCTTCAAATACCTGTAAATGATACTCTATGAGAAAACTCAACAGCATTTGCACTTTACGGCTTTAGATAACCGCTGAAGTGAAGGATGCATTGTGGTCTGGTGTTAGGTGGGCCATTCTCAGGGTTCAAGCTGCGGTCCCTCTACATGTAATTTCATCTCGTCAACCGGTTGGCAGATGACAGGGAACGCAACTGCGAAGTATGTACGGAGTACAACCATAGCACCTGACTGCGCCACTGAGCCATTGAGCCATTGTGATGCTGTCTATTCCGTCCCACCTGGAGGTAGACGGCACTGCGCAGCAAGGCGATAGCCACAGGTGGTATCCTCGGGAGCAGACGAGGCTCGGCTATGCCGTCATATCTTTCTCTTAGGCACCTGTAAATGAAGCCGCCCATTTTCTCATTATAGTTTAACATTCTTGGCGACGGGGCCTTGAGGCCAGTACCTCGCAATGGGTTGCAGCAAAAACCAGCTGCGTACATGTCGTTTCTGATCTCCCCTACGTCTTTTTCGCTGATGTGACGTATTTGAAGCCAAAATTTTATACGTCTGTCATCAAATTTGTGTTTCAATCCCGTACTGCTTCGTGCGTGACATTGACAGAGTCTTCACCAAGGACCTCGGGCAGCTATTTGATGCAAAATGGAGTGCAGAATCCATGGGCCAGAGATCAAGATTATCAGCCAGGGGCGATAAGTCTGTCACCCCCTAATATCGTCAGACCACTCCGTATCTTTTCCACATGTGTTGGGGTATTCTAAAAGCACCAGCTCTGCGGATTGTTGATGGATTGCGACGGTCAAAGCATCAAAAATTCATATTACTGTCCACATCTGTCCGATCTCCGTCAACGCTATCTTATGACAGACAGGCATTCACGTCCAACTGCAGCTTATGACTTTTGTACTGGACAGTATGACGTGATGGACGAATTAAAGGTACTAATGGCAGGCCGCCGTGCCTAAGCTCAACATCTGTATCGATAGAATGTGAGCGAAACCATGTTTTGTTCTCGGACTCGATACGCTTTGGCATTCCAAACGAGCCACTGCACATTAAACAGACAAGTATGCGCTCGTCGGGCAGAAAGACAGTTCATTCTATCTGAAAGTACACACTGTTCCGTACCAGCGTATTTGTGCATGTTTCAGTTGTCGAGTGGATTGGTTGCGAATGCATCAACGGCATCGGCCATCCCACCCATACTCTTGTAATGCCACGAATAGGAAACCTTGCCCTCGTACGCCTTTGGGTCTCCCCCCATGACACTCTCAACTTCTACTCCACGCTCGATCCAGGCGCTCGCCAATCCCATTTGCATGGCGGGCACGTGATCGTGGTGCAGACTTTGTGCCGTGTGAATGATTCCTTCCTTCATGACTCCAAGGTCCTTCGCACAATGCTCAATGAGATACTCAAAATTGTTGAGGTTTGGTTTGTACGTCCCAATCTCTTGAGCGGTGTAGATAGCATCGAAGTCAATCCCAATGAGCTGCTGGGTTAGTGTCCGCTTGAACGAGTCCCGGTCGACATTGGACAGAACGACAAGCTTGAAGTGCTTGTGCAGGCGTTTCAAGGCATCGATAGTGTCCGGATACACCGGCCAGTCTCCCACACTAGCGCCGAAGTTGGTCTTGTCCTCCTCGGATATCTCGACACCGAGCTCAGCGGCGAGTTTGCCGTATGTCTCTGCCAATACGGAGTAGTACAGAGCATTTGGTCGAGCTCGTTGCACCTCGCCTTCGAGTCTGATGAAGGCTCTTAGCGTTGCGGAGCGGTCATTGTGCAACGGGTGAGTAGTCGGGAGATTCCGTGTAAGTGGCGATAGAGCTTTGTAAATGCCCCCTTCCCAATCGACGAGGGTGCCGAAGCAGTCAAAGGTGAGGCATTTGAATGAAGTGATTGGCCGTGCTGTAGCCATCTTGCTTTGGCGTCAGTTTCCGCTATGATGTTGCTGGGCACGCGCTTCTGTCGGTTCCATGAAGCTCACTATTCCCTCGAGGACCGCCGGAGGATTATGAAATACGCGGGGCCTGCGGGGTAAGTTGCAGTGCTCGGTTATGGGTTGGATACTCCCTACGTGCCAATTGCGCCTTTCTCGTCTTACTAAGTTTGAGCAAGGCGTCTTACTGTGGTTCGGCGGTTGACGGCGTCGCCGTGTACGGAGTAGATTTCGACAGATCCATGAGCGCCGAAGCCTACAAAGACCTCGCTGATCTGCTTCCGGGATGGAATGTGCCTTCATTTTCTGCTTCGTACATGTACTTCTCAACGCAGACGCCACGCAATGGCTGGGACTTGGCTGGTAACAATCCTTGCAAAGCTTGTGGCAGTGGCACTACAATGACTACATGTACGTAACGGACGGGAAGCCTTTCCCGTCAAAATACGGGCAATAAGTTCTTGCGGCAAGTGTAACATGTTGGCTACACAGGGGGGCTTTTGTTGGTGTGAGTGAAGCATACGCCGCAACAAAAATTACTTGACTTGTGATGAATTGATGTGTCATACTCCGATCAGCCGTAGTCGTAGCTCGATTGCATTGCTGCCCGGCAGGATCGCAAAAGCGCCGCAGCTAAGCGAAAGGCGTATTTGTGGGATTTCGGGACACATTGAATCCTGGAAATTCGAAGGATTTTCTCGGCGCGCGGCTGATTGTACAAACGTGGCCTCTGCTCTAAATCGGTCTCTGATGTATGACAATCACAGCTCACGTCCTGCACGCACCCTGAGGCGGAAGCGCAACTGGCTTGGCGCATCAGACCGAATGCCCCCAACTATGGCCAGCTAGCCCTAATAGTGCCAGGCGCCACAACTTATTAGAGTAAGGTAAGCTCTTGAGATGAGGGAGACTTAACTTGCATAGTCTCCAACACAATCTTTTCGCTTGTAGTCCTTCAAGTGATCTTCATTTCGGCGACGGCCCCTAGAAGTCGTTTCCGTCGACCTGTGAGCTTCTGATACCGGCCGCAAGGTCCAATACACAGCACTCTGCAAAACGAGAGGAATGAAATTCCCACTTGACTTTTGGTGAACGAAAGCCCCACCCCAAGCCAGTCTCATCAATGGATTCGTTATGTAAATTGAGGGGACATACGAAGTATCTGGCTCGTATCGGGCTTTTAACCCCAGCCGCCATTGCAAAGTTGACTAATAATAACCGGACTCAGTCAAAGCATCAGCAGACTAATACAGCGGTTGCCCCAGCGCGGGCATGCTGGCTCCGGCAAGCCCGTCAGCTTACCCTCTAAATCGACTTTCGTACCGGCCTCAACTGCAACGTCCCAGAGAGCTGATAGTTCCTTTTGAAGGCCCATGTTTCTATGTGCTGTCTTGACACGGGAGTAATGATCCGGTTCTCAGCTGCAGCGGTTTAGACTCTGGACAACATGCCTGCCTCCGACCATGAACACGAGATCGAACTCGAAAACGAGCGCGCCAATGGCTGGTCAAAAGTGAAGCCAAGTCAGAGACGCGCAGATGAAGTGGATGAGTTAATTGACGCCGTAAAATCCCTCATTATCCCCTACATCAGAAACGCAGACGAAGCAGCACCCGCCAGGGCAACTGGCCGCCCTCAATCTGAGACTGGCGGCCGTCCTCAGAATACGCTGGTTGATCCGCACTCTCCCCAGGAATTGATACAGCGCCTCAAGTTCTCACTACCACAAAATGAGGGACGGGGCAAGAACGGACTCATGGAGGCTATCCATGATATCCTGCAATACAGCGTCAATACATGGGACCAGGGCTTCATGGACAAGTTGACGGCCAGTACAAACGCCGTGGGCGTGATATCGGAAATGGTTCTGGGAGTCCTCAACACAAACGTCCATGTTTATCACGTGTCCCCTGCCTTGACCGTCATTGAAAAGATCACGGCGCGTACACTAGCATCTCACTTTGGCTTCAACGGCCCTCGCGCCGGCGGAGTTACCTGTCAAGGCGGCAGCGCGTCGAACCTGACGTCTCTCGTGATAGCCCGTGGGGCGTTGTATCCCGATACGAAGCTTCTTGGCTCCGAAGGTCACCGCTTTGCCATCTTTACAAGCGCCCACGGTCACTACTCCATTGAGAAGGCTGCGGTGACCTGCGGCATGGGTGCATCAAGTGTTGTTTGTGTCCCCGTGGATGAGCTGGGGCGGATGATGCCTGCGGCGCTGCGATCTCTCGTGTTGGAATCTCAGGCGCAAGGGAAAACGCCGCTGTACGTCAACGCGACAGCAGGGACCACGGTCTTGGGCGTGTACGACCCGATCCGAGAGATCAAGGCCGTATGTGAGGAGTATGGAATGTGGCTGCACGTAGACGGATCCTGGGGTGGCTCCGTGTGCTTCTCTGCGAAGCATAGGCATAAGCTAGATGGCTGCGAACTGGCCGACTCGCTGACTATTAACCCGCAGAAGATGCTCAATGTACCCATGACCTGCTCATTCCTGTTGACAAACGATCTGCGCCGCTTCCACGCCGCCAACTCCCTGCGCGCGGAGTATTTATTCCACGACCCGGAGGACGACGAGGTTTGGGACCTGGCCGACTTGACACTGCAGTGCGGGCGGAGGGCGGATAGCTTGAAGCTTGCCTTGGCGTGGATATACTATGGCGCCTCTGGCTTCGAGGAGGGCATCGATCACGCCTTTGACATGGCCTACCACTTGACCGACTTGGTCGAAAAGTCACCCGATTTTGATCTCATCTCGACCAACCCGCCGTCCTGTCTGCAGGTTTGCTTCTACTACGGGCCCGGCGGACAGATAGCAGAAAAGAAGGAAGAGAACACGAAGCGCACGAGGACGATGGTTCAGAAGATGCTAAGTCGTGGGTTTATGTTTGATTTTGCCCCTGGTCCAAGAGGTCATTTCTTTAGGGTTGTTGTCAACTGCCAGACGCTCATTGGAACCGTTGAGGGACTGCTCAAGGCTCTGCACGAGGTCGGACAGGAGGTAGTTATTTAGATCGTGTCTCAAGGAGCTCCATTCAACCACGACTCATATGTTGTTAGTTTGAAGGTTCCGATTGTTGAATGCGTCATGTTTATAAACAATGCTTTTGCACAAAAGGCGTGCGAGTTAGTGTATAGATGCTTCAAAATGAGTTGATCTCCCGTGTTAAGCTGTTTTGTCTGTACGAAGCATGCTGCTACCATGCAACCGAGCAAAGTGTTTCTCCCTATAGATCAGACGACATCGTTGCAGGCGAGTACCAGAAGAGGCCAGACACGGCTTGGAGGTGAGAAAGACTGAAGCGAGAGTAGTGAATCTCCAAGCCCTGGCTATGCTGGCTGCGTCGGATATTTTAAATCATCTTTGTAAGTTTTTTCGAGGACGTCTCAGTCCATCTATAGATAGATCTAGCAGTTCATGCGTTTCTAATCATGTTCCGTGTTCTCCTGGACCTTCTATCCCAGCTCAAAAGAAGTCTAGAGGAGGCTTCGGTTTCGTGGGGCCGGCAAGGCTGTCGAGAATCTCGAGACCCTCATTCAATTGAGCGGTTAGTCTTTCCAGCTGTTAAAAACGGTCAGATTGTGGTACATTCTGGTACGACAAAAGAGGCTGGCTTGATTCGTACCTTTCGTTGGTCGTATTTGTCAAAGATGTTGTAATGGTCGGCATCAACATCGATTACAGCCTTGATAAAATCGGCGTGTTTTCCTTCCCAGCCTAGCAGGGTTTCGTCCCGATGCAAGTCTATCAGACACGGATCACTCGACCCTTCCGGTTTCGCTGTTGGTCGAGTGCAACGAACCATGACTGCAGGCGGAGGCGCTTTCGACACATCCACAGCCTTTTTGTGATTGTACGTCCGAGTCGTGATTGGTTTCCACACTCTATCCAATGGCTTGTGCAAGACTTTATCGGGCTCCAGGATGAAGTTTCTTCCAGCTACGTCAATCTTGACCTCCCTTCCTTCGCACGTAGGGCCGTCCCACGAAGGCAAATCCCAGTGCTCCAGCATAAGATCGCAATTGTCGAACGCCTTTTGCACAAGGTCTGGAAGGCCGTCGAGCTGGGTATCTGATGTGGGCACATGTATCTTGGACCGCGCGATATGGTAGGGCGAGTCGATGATGAGCATCCCTGCGATGGAGAGGTTGATGGATGGATCGTCGGCAATCATGCGAGCCATGGTGAGAGACAGGAAGCCCCCAAGCGACCAACCTGTAGCGGAGAATAGGAGCAATTAGTCGACGTCTGTCAATTGCGCATTGCCGCAGTCTGCAAGCAGGCAGCTTGCGAAGGGTCCCGTCGGCTAACTGTCCCTTACCTCCGAGCAAGATGGTGCCACTGATTCCCGCCTCGACGATCAGGTCAATGTAGTGGCGTGCCATCTCGTCCATGCCGCCTTCCCAAGGCTCGCCATCGAAATACTTGGGATTGTGAATAGCCCAGACATCACGTTTTAAACTTCCGAGTATGAAGTAGCTGAATATCGTGCCACCGCCATCGTGGATCAGGACAAGCGGTGTCGGCGGATTCGCGCGTTTGTACGGCGGCACGAGCTGGACTCTGGTCGGATTAGGGCCGTCGATATACATGTTCCACACAGCTCATAAGAGAGATCAATTGCTGCCCCTTTCATGGGCCGTGGAGGACTTCAATGTCTGTCGGGTTCTCGCGCAAGCTTCTGCCGAGGGAGCTTGATATTGTCGTGGCCATGTTTGGCTGCCCCGCGCAGGCTCTCAATTATTATCACCGCGCAGCGCGTTGATTACCTTACGTGGGCCGTGGGTGGTCTTGAACCCCTATGACGTGCCAATGGCGCACAAATCTCACCCGCGAGACTTGAAAACTGATCTCGGTCCTGGCAGTGGCACAGTGGACTTGAGTTTCATTTGTAAGCCAGTTTGGCACAGACATCTATATATTCTGTGCGTGAGAATTGCGGCTCTTGCATCCTGTTCAACAGCGGAGTAACTTCAATTGGCCAAAGCGCCAATGATCCTACGTACAACCACACTCATGGCTGGCCTCTTCCCCAGGGACTAGGGCGTGCCCAAATACGCGGTTCTCAATAGTCGAAGTCTAGCGGCGCGCACCTACAGCTGCACGTATCTTGGAATGGTTACCACAGGCCTCAGCGTGGTTGGCCCGTGCCTTGGTGAAGCAGTCGCCGCGCTGGCACAATACCATGGGACAGTGAACGAAATGCTACAGCCCCATTCACTCCATCGCAAATGCACTATCTCGCGCCCGCCATGAGCAATATGGGGCTCGCTTTAGAAGCATTGTAGGGAAAAAGCGCGTGCGGTGACGTAGTTGTTTGCATTCTTGGGATCGTGATACTATGACTGGCTCTCCCAGCCAATAACAGCCAATCGATTTTTTCTTTGCATCAGTCCCATTGCAAACTGTAAAGATCGTAGTGCTCCTCAGACAGCGCCATTGGAGAGCGATACGGTTGCTTGATCGGTGACGGTAGAGTAGTCCTAGCCACCAGACCGTTCGCCAACCCCGAGTTATTCGTTTCGACCACTTTCGCCGTCAATGCACTCAACACACTTAAACAGTTCCTCTCAACTTCCAGGCACGTGTATACAGGAGCTCGCCAGATAGTCAGCTGATCGACTACTGCAGGCCAAGTAAATTATTTCTATTCTGCCATGCATCTCAGGTCACGTAGGACCCGTGAACGCGTTGTACGAGGAAAGCGTCCAGCATTGCTCTTGCATGTGCTGTGGTCTAGGGTAGCTTGATGGCGTGCGTGATTTTCGATTCTAGCCACTTCGTCGTTTAAAATGACAGCCGCAGCAATCGGCGGTCTGGACATCTCAGAAGATGAACAACAGGTTGGTTTTCAACCATGCCGCTTTGCTCCTAAGCGCGCAACAGCTTCGCCAAGCGCGAACCGCCGCTTCTGCAAACCCAGTGCGAGATCCCGAACCCCCCACCCCTTCCTTTGCTTTCTGCACCCATCTCGATCCCGCTGCCAGCATACAGACTAATAAAAGGTACCGACAAAAAGGTCCGAGCCAGCAGAGTCGATGCAAATGTCGCCCCGCCGTTCCCGCGCTGTTCGTGTGGGATTTGGGCGGGGGTGTCTTTAGCCAGCTGTCGGACTCTCTACCTGTAGTCATTAGACGCCAGGCGGCTGGAATAGCACCGAGCCACAGCTTTTCGAGTTCTGTGTACATAATCTCATCTCAGACGTGGTGGCGCAAGAGCCTGAACGCGAGGCTGTTTACTCTACAGCTTGCTCCATGTCATTCAGAAAGTTAGAAGAAGCTACTGAAAAGCTTGCCGACCATCTCTTCAGCATCGGCGTTCGACCGGAGACCATGGTACCTATCTGCTTCGAGAAGTCCGTCTGGGCAATTGTTGCGATGATTGGCGTCATGAAAGTCGGTGGCGTGTTCATTCCCCTTGACCCTTCACATACAAAGAGTCGCCTTCGATCTCTGGTTGAGGAAGTAGGTGCAAGCTATGCGATCGTGTCTCCAGCATCGGCCTCATTGGCTGAGAATCTGACTCAAAATGTTATTGAACTTTCCGAGACGACGATAAACCAATTGTCTCATGGTCCGCAACGTGTGAGCAAGCCGCAACCTGGTAGCTCTGCCCACGTGTTGTTCACATCTGGATCAACAGGACAGCCTAAGGGAGTCAGAGTAAGCCACTCAGCCTTGTGTTCAAGCATCATGGGCCACGGCCGAGCATACGGGCTCGATGCTTCTTCACGTGTTCTTCAGTTTTCCAACTACGTATTCGACGTTAGCTTGGGGGAGATCCTTAGCACGTTGGCGCTTGGAGGCACAGTGTGTGTGCCGAACGAGGTCGAGAGGCTACAAGGCACTGCCGAATTTATAGCTATGTCAAATACTAACACAGCCATGCTGACACCATCCTTCGCAAGGGCCTTGAAACCCCAGGACGTGCCATCTCTGAAGACATTAGTAGTCGGGGGAGAAGCACCTTCGCGAGACATACCGGAAGCGTGGTACGGCAAGGTGACTCTTATCAACGGCTATGGCCTAGCTGAAGCTTGCATCTACTGCTGTACCCACGTTTTCCAATCGTCAACGATGCCCCAACTACTATTGCACGTGGCGCTAATAACAACTGTTGGGTTGTTTATCCGAATGATTACCAGAAGCTTACGCCTATTGGATGCATCGGAGAGCTCTTGGTGCAAGGCCACACACTAGCTTGTGGCTACATTAACGATCAGGAACAAACAGAGAAGTCATTCATACAGAGCGTTCCATGGCTACCAGATTATCCTAACGAGTCTTCCCCCGGATTCTATAGAACTGGTGACTTAGTGCGGTATAAGCCTGATGGTGTGTTGGAATATACCGGACGGAGATACACGCAGGTCAAGATACGAGGCCAAAGAATCGACCTTTCAGAGATTGAGTATACTGCAAAGACATGTGCCACAAACATTGACCAGGTTGCCGCCGATGTCATGAGTCTGGATTCTCGAGACGTCTTGGGTTGCATTTGTGTCTTTTAATAACGAGTATGTCACGGAAGACACTAAAGAAACGGACACATTCCTGCCAATGAACGACAAAACCCATCAAGTATTTCATACTCTTGCTCATTGTCTCGAGGAAAGGCTTCCAAAATACATGGTCCCGACCGTTTTAGTTCCACTTCGAGATATGCCGTTTATCACGTCTATGAAGCTAGATCGCAAGAGACTGAAGAGTCTGCTTGACAGCTTCTCTCCTGAGCAATTATCACAGTTCTCCTTGTTCAGAAAAGAGCATGTTGAGCCGACGACGGATTCAGAGCTAAAACTGCGTGACATCTGGGCCGAGGTTCTTCGAATTGATGCTCAGAGTATCGGAAAAACAGACAGCTTCCTCGACATTGGCGGAGATTCAATTAGCGCTATACAGCTCGTGAACAATGTGCAAAAGCACAACATCAACCTCACAGTTGCCATGCCGACATCTTCAAACCCTTGACCTTATCACACATGGCGAGAACTTGTCAATATGGGGAAGGTGCATCGTTCGCGTCCCCTGCGCCGTTTTCTATGCTGGAGACTATTGACCTTGATCGCACCCTGACGGCAAATTCAGGAGAAAACTCGGATTCCCAGAAAAGGCATGACCGAAGATGCATACCCTTGTACACCACTTCAAAAGGGTCTCATGGCTTTAGGTGTTGAGCAGCCGGGGTCTTATATTGCAAAATATGTTTTTCGAATCCCTAACCATGTTGATCTGGGCTTTCTTGAGTCTTCGTGGAGCCGCGTTGTTGAGCTTTGCAGCAACCTTCGGACAAGAATAGTTCATGTAGGTGAACTGAGTATGCAGGTGGTGCTGAAGCAAGAAGAAACATGGGAAAAGCACCAAGCAGTTGACGTACGTTCACTTATAAGCGAGGCCCAGGATTTCATTATGGCATATGGCGAACGCCTTTGCCGATATAGGCTCATTCAGAGCCCAAATGGTGACAACTTTTTCGTCTGGATCATGCAACACGCCATCTTTGATGGCTGGTCCATGCAGCTTGCTTTAGATCTTCTGTACCGCACATACTACGGGTCCAATCCTTCCAATTTATATCCTTATTCCGGATTCATCAAATACGGCTCGGACTTGGACAGCAACCTGGCTCGCAAATACTGGACAGATCAGCTTCGCGGATGTAAAGCGCGCAACCTTCCTCCCTTCTTCCACATGTCGGCCTCCAGTGGATACAGTCACACGCCTTTTCAAGAAGCAGATGGCTTTGACCCGTGCAAATGATAGCTCTATCACGAAGGCCACGGTTGTTCGAGCGGCTTGGGCTATTTTATTAGCACGATATTGCGATGCTGACGATGTTTGCTTTGGTACAACAGTATCCGGGCGTAATGCGCCTATGCATGGAGTTACAGAGATGGCGGGACCAATGATTGCAACAGTTCCAGTGCGTATTTGGCTTGACAAGCAGCAAGACGTGTCAGGCTACCTTCAAGCCGTGCAATCCCAGGCGTCAGAAATGGTCGCATACGAGCAACTCGGCTTGGCCAATATTTCTAAGCTAGGGACTGATATTAAAGATGCCTGTGACTTTTCTAGTTTGTTGGTAATTCAGCCAGGAAACCAAACACAGACTTCAACGTCTAACGATGCCCTCCTGATTTCATCAAATGCAGACCAGTATCAAGCCGAGGATGCGGTCCAAAATTATTTCAACTATCCTCTTGTCCTCTAGGTATACATTTCAAACGATACTGCTGACCTAGTCATGGCATACAATGTCAACGTGTTGACGGAGCATCATCTTGTTGCCTTGGCCCATCAATACGACAACGTGGTGCAGCAACTGCTCACTCAGAACCACACTCAGCTCGGTGATTTGTCCATTGCGGCCCAGTGGGACATGCAGCAAGCTATGGTATTCAACAACAATGATCCCGAAATAATTACTGACTGTGTTCATCATCTGATTGAGCACCAAGCTAAACTTCGACCTACTTCGCCTGCTATAAAGACGTGGGATAGAGTTTTAACCTATGCCGAATTGAACTCTGCTGCCAATTGAATGGCGCACTTCCTAGTAAATGAGCACAATGTGAAACCGGACGAGCTAGTCCACGTGTGCTTTGAGAAGTCAGCATGGCATTTCGTCGCTATCCTTGGAATCAACAAAGCGGGCGCCGCTTGGGTGCCGCTCGATCCCTCTTATCCACACGAGCGCCAACGTCAGATTATCAACCAGACTAGTGCGCGACTTGCACTGGTTTCTGCAACAAACGCAGCAAGTTCTTCCGAGTTGGTGCATGTTGTGGTAGAAGTCACACCTGCTCTCGACGCAAAGCTAGCGCTGCGGGATATTCGCACTAGCCAGCGGGGTCCTCAAGTAGATGTGACTTCACGTAGCGCAGCATACGTGCTGTTTACATCTGGTAGTACTGGAACTCCCAAAGGTCTGGTCATGGAACATGGATCTGTGGCAACCAGCCAGACTGGTATCAGCAAGCGGCTAGGACTCACTCCAGAAGTCAGAATGCTGCAGTTCGCTGCGTTCGTGTTTGACCTCTCGATTGGAGAAATCATTGCCACCTTGATATCAGGCGCATGCCTCTATATCCCGTCGGATGATGCTCGATTGAATAACTTACCTGGCTTCATCAAAGAGAACAAGATTAACTGGGCCTTCCTTACTCCGGCCTTTGTAAGAGCGATTAGGCCAGAAGAGGTTCCCAGCCTAGAGCTCTTGTTACTTGCGGGAGAAGCTGTCAGCCGCGATATACTCAAGACATGGTTTGGAAAGCTTCGCTTGATCAACGGCTGGGGCCCAGCCGAGACGTGCTGCTTTAGTACACTTCATGAGTGGCAAAGCCCCAATGAATCTCCTTTAACAATCGGACGGCCTGTTGGTGGCTCTTGTTGGGTCGTTGACCCTGAAAATGCCGAGGTCCTGGCGCCAATTGGATGCCTTGGCGAAGTTGTTATTCAGGGCCCAACAGTTTTGCGCGAGTACCTAGCGGGCTCAGAGCGAACACGACAGTCTGTGATGGCTTGTCCAGAATGGGCTCCACGAAAGGAAATACCGAGTTGGCAACGAATTTACAAGTCAGGAGATTTGTGCTACTATAATCTCAATGGGACTATTGAATTTTCTAGCCGAAAGGATACACAAGTCAAGATTCGCGGCCTTCGAGTGGAGCTTGGCGAAGTCGAGTATCACATTCGAGCCGCGCTCCATGGGGTTAAACAAGTTGTCGTTGACGTCTTTGAGTCAAATGGAGGCTCAAACCTGGTGTCATATTTCAGTTTCTCTGGTGATACAAAGGTATCGACAGAGCCAAGTTTTGACAACGCAGCCTTGCTACCCTTGACAAAGGACTTGAGAAGTCAGTTGATGACGTTGCTTGGAAAGCTGAACGTGCTGTTACCACAGTATATGGTGCCTACGCTCTTCCTGCCTTGCAGATTCATGCCAACAATTTCGTCCACCAAGCTAGACCGCAATAACTTGAGAGGAATTGCCGAGACACTCACCCAACCAGACCTCGAGGAATACTCACTTTTTGGTGGCGAGAAGCGAGCCCCTGAGAACACCATGGAAACTCAATTACAGGCTATTTGGGCAAAAGTTTTGGGGACCCGATACATTCGATTGGCCGCGATGATAACTTCTTACGAATTGGTGGCGATTCAATCGCCGCTATTCGACTTGTCTCGGTCGCTCGTGAAGCAGGCATCAGCTTGACCGTCCAGAATATTTTTGAAGACCCAAGACTGTTAGCAGTTTCCCAGAAAGCCGCCACACGACGTACTGCTGGTGCGGATGATGAAATAACCCCGCCATTGAGTTTTTTGATGAAGCACGAGCGCAAGGATCTCCTAAGCGACAACCAACGAGAAAGGCTAGGATTGAACAGCGATTCAGCTATTGAGGATGCTTTCCCCTGTACCCGGCTTCAGGAAGGCCTCATGGTTCTAGCTGCAAAACAGGCTGCGTTTTATATGGCGAAATACGTCTACCGCCTGCCCAGCCACGTTGATCTCCATCTCTTTAGAGCCTCGTGGGAGCGCACCGTTGAACAGTGCGGCAACTTACGTACCCGTATTTGCCGCCTTGATGATTTGTCCGTACAGGCTTTGATTAAGAACGACTTGTATTGGGAACCGACAAAAGGCATGACTCTACGTGGCTTTATGGATAACGCCCGCCGAATTCAGATAGAACATGGCTCACGATTGTGCCGGTACGCACTTGTTCCAGACGATGAAGGAAACCATTATTTTGTTTTGATCATACATCACGCTGTGGATGGTTGGTCACTGGATCTAGTCATGAGCACTTTATTGGCTGCGTATAGAGGAAGAGAGTCTCTCCCTTTAAAGCCGTTTTCGGGCTTCATAAAGTACATAATGAACCTGGATACCACGGTAGCAGGTGATTTCTGGCTTGAGCAACTACGAGGAGCAACGAAAGCAGCGTTCCCACCATCTGCTCCCTCATCTCAATCGAAAGGGACGGCTCGCAACGCCACAAAAATGATGTCGACCCGTATAACATTCTCCAAGCAAACGGGCACAGCCATCACCAAGGCTTTAGTCTTACGGGCCACCTGGGCTATCTTGCTAGCACGCTATTGCGACACGCAAGATATTTGTTTCGGGACCACAGTTTCAGGTCGCAATGCGCCCGTTTCTGGATTAGATATGATGCCTGGACCAATGGTTGCCACGATTCCTGTTCGTTTACGCTTGTATGAGCAGACTGTGCAAGACTTCCTTGAATTTGTGCAAAATCAAGCGTCCATAATGGTGCCTTATGAGCAATTCGGCATGCAAAATATTGCGAGATTAAGTCCGGAGGTAAAAGAAGCGTGCGAGTTCTCCAGTCTGCTCGTTATTCAACCTGCACAAAATGCTGCGGAGTCGAGCGCAGACCAAGACCAGCTTCTTGTTACGGCTGATGGGAAAAGCTTCGCTGCCCTACTGGTCGTCCAAAGTCAAATCGCCGACAATCATGTCGACCTGCTCTCAACCTACGACTCGGAAGTCCTCAGTGAGCTGCAGATGATGGCCATTTCGGAACAATTTAATCACGTAGCTCAGCAGTTGCTTTCGTCGGAGGCTCGAAATCTGAGTGACGTGGTCGTAACCGGGCCGTGGGATATTGCACGAGCAATAGCCTGGACTACTCAGGACCACCCAATCAATAGAACGTGCATCCACAGTCTCATATCTGTCACTGCTGAACGAGATCCCGAACATGAAGCAGTTACTCTTCGGACGGCTCCCTGACCTATTCGGAGCTCGAAAACTTCTCTACGGCTTTTGCCAACCATCTTTATCGCCTAGGTGTCAGACCAGAAGTCATGGTCCCAGTCTGCTTCGAGAAGTCGAGATGGACTATTGTGGCAATGTTGGGCATTATAAAAGCTGGAGGAATCTTCGTTCCTCTCGATCCGTCGCACCAGTTAGCCGCAGGCAAGCTTTTGTGGACGAAGCCCAGGCACACTACATGGTGGTCTCGCCCCAGACTGCTGCTTCTTGCGAGAGAATGGTTTCCACAACTGTAAAATTCTCCTCAAGCTTCATCAAACAGCTCAGAGATGAACGTTCCATCGAAACGCTGGTTGAACCCACTCCCAATAACGGCGCTTACGTGCTTTTTACTTCTGGATCAACTGGCAAGCCGAAAGCAATAGTTGTCGGCCATACAGCCCTCTGTTCTAGTATTGCTGGGCATGGCAGGGCGTATTCCCTTAAGAAGGAGTCTCGTGTATTGCAATTCTCAAATTACGTCTTTGACGTTTCTCTGTGCGAGATTCTCGAGACTTTGGTATTCGGTGGTACTGTTTGCGTACCATCTGACAAACAACGTCTCGAATCCCTATCAGGCTTTATCAAAGATGCTGGTGTCAACGTCGCAATGTTGACTTCGTCATTTCTACGCACAGTCCAACCGAAGGAAGTTCAGTCTCTGGAGATGTTGATATTGGTTGGAGAGCCCCCGACTAGAGATATTCTGAAAATCTGGTTTGGCCACGTGAAACTTGTCAACGCCTACGGACCCTCTGAGGCCTCAATCTTCTGTGCGTCACACATGTATCGTTTTGCAGATGAGACCCCAACCAACGTCGGAAGGGGGTTCAGTGGGGCGTGTTGGATCGTGGAACCAGGCAACGCAACTTGCCTTGCCCCTATTGGATGCGTGGGAGAAATTCTGCTGCAGCGCCACATGGCAAGGAGCTATCTCAACGATGAAGCCAGGACTCGAAAGTCGTTCATCGAAACCGTCACTTGGCTACCGCCTAAAGCAGAAGATGATACGCGCAAATTCTACAAAACCGGCGACTTGGCAAAGTATATGTCAGATGGAACGATTGAATATTTAGGTCGAAGAGATACACAAGTCAAGGTCTGAGGGTACCGCATTGAGCTTGGAGAGATTGAATTCAACATCAAAGAGTCCATGAATGTGGAGCATGTGGCAGCAGATGTCCTTCGGCAAGACTCGCGGGAGACTCTCGTTGCATTCATATCATTCAATGAAGCTGAATCCTTTGAATTCTCATCAAATGAGAAAGATTAAGCTTGCTGTTTCCCATGACCGAGGAGTTGAAGGTGACCCTTTCTAAAATGGCGGCTCATGTTAGGGCCGCACTTCCTGCCTACATGATGCCCAGTCTATACACCCCTCTTCGAAAAATGCCTTTCATCACGTCAATGAAGATAGATAGGCAGCAGCTTCGAGCTCTAGCCACCAGTCTTTCCGCCGACGAGCAAAGCGCCTTGTCCCTCAACGATAGAAACAAAGTTGCTCCTACCACCGAGATGGAATTCCAAGTTCGCGATCTCTGAGCACAAGTGCTACAAACAACACCTGATGACATTGGGAAAACCGACAACTTCCTACAGATTGGAGAAGATTCCATCTTAGCCATCCAGTTGGTAGCATTAGCTCAGCAGGAAAATATCGTGTTATCGGTGGCGATGATTTTCCAGCAGCCCAAATTGGAAGACCTTGCAGTTGCCGCTACGGGTGGAATGAGCCAGTCTACCTATGAAGTGGCTCCTTTTGATTTACTCTCAGGCCACGACGCCGAATCAGTTCGGGCTTTGGTGAAATCCCAGGATTACTTGCCAGATAATGCTATTGTGGAGGACGCGTATCCTTGCACCCCCCTCCAGTCGGGCCTCATGGCGCTATCTATCAAACAACCAGGATCTTATATCGGCAAGTATGTCTACAAGATCTCCGACAGTGTTCATTTAAGTTTTTTCAAGGTCGCTTGGCAAACGACTATGGAGAAATGCACCAACCTCCGAACCAGAATAGTGACAGCCAACGAATCTTATATTCAGGCTGTGATCAAGAGTCCGGCCAGCTGGGTGCCTTCTAATGAAATGAGCCTCGCCGAGTTCATGGAGTCTACTCGACATATTGGCATGTCTACCGGGGGGGCGCTCTGTCGGTATGCGCTAGTTTGCACGCCGTCTGGAGAAAAGTACTTCATGATGCATCACGCTATATTCGATGGTTGGACCAACGCAATAATATTTGGTCAGCTATATGGGGCATATCGCAACATTGAGATGCCCCCTTTGAAGTCATACTCAAGCTTCATTAAGTACACTTTGTCGGTTGAGCATGACGCGGCAGCCAAGTTTTGGGGGTCGCAGCTCAAGAACGCTCAGAGGTCGTATTTTCCATATGTCAGCTCGAGTCTGCGGCACTTGCTGCTACAAAGATGAGGGGCGTCAGTCGTGTACTGCGAAAAAGGTTTGGACTCGGCAACCTTGAAAGGCTTTCTTACACCAAAGCTTCCATATTGCGGGCAACTTGGGCTGTAATACTTGCTCGATACTGTGATACCGAAGATATCTGCTTTGGCAGCACTGTTTCTGGTCGTTACGCCCCTGTGCCGGGTCTGGCAGAGATGTCAGGGCCGATGATTGCCACAGTTCCCGTTCGTGTAATTATTCATCGCGAAAAGCCTGTGTCGGAACTTCTCAAGGCTGTCCAAACCCAATCTTCCCAAATGACCCCCTACGAGCAATTTGGTCTCCCTAATATTTCCGGAGTCAGCACCGACGCGAAGGACGCCTGCAAGTTCTCAAACTTGCTAGTAATCCAGCCGGCTCAGGATAAAGCACCAGAGGCCGAGGATGGCGATGCAATTCTGATTTCATCCATGACCAAAGATATTGACGTAAATGAGACTGCCGAGGGAGAATTTAACTACCCACTTATCCTTGAAGCTAAGGTGTCAACTGACGATGTCGAAATGGTGTACACCTACCATTCGAGCGCTTTGACAGACTTTCGCGTCGAAGCTCTCTCTCACCATTTCGAGCACGTTGCCAAGCAGCTCGTTGCAGGACAGAATATTGTGCTAGGGGGAATTTCTGTGACAAGCCCTTGGGACCTCGAGACTGTCGCTAGCTGGATGCCCAAAGAAGTAGACGTGGCAAACACCTGTCTCCACGACATGATTTCGAGACAAGCCGTCAAGTCACCTGAGCACGAGGCTATTTACTCCACCACCCGCAGCTTGACATATGCCGAGCTAGATCGCGTTTCCACGCTGTTAGCTGATAATCTCTTCAGCCTCAACGTGCGCCCGGAAACCAAGGTTCCAATTTGTTTCGAAAAGTCAATTTGGGTGATTGTGGCCATGCTGGGTATCATCAAAGCCGGTGGGGTGTTTGTTCCTCTAGACCCTTCCCACCCCATTGGCCGTCAAACTACATTGATGAAAGAGGTTGAAGCTCAGATCATGGTCGCATCCTCATCAACGATGAGATCATGCCGCAGCCTGACACGGCATGTTGTTGAGCTCTCGGACGCCTTATTAGAGCGTTTCGTTGGCAATGAAGCCAATGTTTCCAAACCAAAGCCGAGTCCGCAGAATGCTGCGTACGTCTTATTCACTTCCGGATCAACTGGCAAGCCGAAAGGCATTGTAGTTGAGCACTCAGCTATTTGCACCAGTCTTTCAGGACAAGGTCGCGCATTTGGCCTTGGCAGAGAGACACGATACCTTCAATTTGCAAACTATGCATTTGACGCTAGTATCAGTGAGATATTCTCTACCCTGATTTTTGGCGGCACCATCTGTGTGCCAACAAATGATCAGAGGCTGCAGCACATTACTTCCTTCATTTCATTAGCGAGAGTAAATACCGCTCTCTTAACGCCTTCTTTTGCTAGGACGCTTCTTCCCCACTAAGTCCCAACTCTCAAGACCCTTATCGTTGGTGGTGAGGCGCCGGTAAAGACACCTTAGGTGTTTGGCAGAATCAAGTGAAACTGATTAATGCATATGGGCCTACAGAGGTGTGTATAGCTTGCTCAGCTCACGCATTTACGTCCTCTACAGAGCCTCCAACTACGATCGGCAAGAGCCTCATTGGTGCTAATTGGGTAGTTGATCCCAATAACCATCACGCTCTTGCTCCTATTGGGTGTTCTGGAGAGCTTTTAGTTCAAGTGCACGCCTTAGCACGCGGCTATTTGAATGAAGTAGCCAGGACAGAGATGGCTTTCGTACAAAAGGCAGACGGTTTACCGAAACTTTCGGTGCATGCCCAACGGTTCTACAAGACCGGAGATCTCGTGAGATATAACGATGGTGGTATTCTTGAGTACCTCGGCCGGCGAGACTCTCAGTTGAAGCTTCGCGGTCAGCGAATCGAGCTCGCTGAGATTGAGTACAGCATCAAAGCCGCCGACAGGAGTATCAATCACACCGCAGTCGGTATGATCAATCTCGAGACAGGCGATGCTTTATGCGCCTTCATCAATTTCAGTGACCGAAGCAACCAAGACATGGACGCAGATGATGGCGGGCTAGAGCTGGCTGCAAGCCTCACCTCCGTTGACGAAAGTCTAAGGAACAGGATTATTACCCTAGTTGAAGCATTAAGAGTCAGACTTCCAGGATATATGATTCCGTCTTACTTCCTTCCGATGCAGAAAATGCCTTTTGTATCCTCTATGAAGTTGGACAGAAAAAGGCTGAAACATTTGGGAAAATTTATCATTGGAGCAAATGTCATCTTTCTCGTTGGCTGCTACGAGGGAAAAGATCGAGCCCACTACCAATATGGAACTGCGCCTGCGACACCTGTGGGCCCAGATATTGAAAGTGCCGGCACAAAGCATTGGAAAGACCGATAGCTTTTTGGAGCTTGGCGGAGATTCCTTGACAGCTATCCATTTAGTTTCGTCAGCACAGGACCGTGGCATCACCATCACGGTATCGCAAATCTTCGAAGACTCTCGTCTGTCAGAACTAGCTGCTGTCGCAAAATCTGACGACGAGAGCCAAGCCTTCGAAGTTGAGCCATTCGCTCTGCTGACGCCTACTCAGGTGCAGATAGCCACCGACACCATGAGGAAGCAATACGGGACTTCTAGCCATGATGTTGAAGATTCTTATGCTTGTACTCCACTTCAGGAAGGTTTGATGGCATTGACCGTAAAACAACCAGGGTCCTATATTGCAAAGCATATTTATCGCCTTCCTGAAACAGTGGATGTTCATCGATTCAAGGAAGCATGGCAGCAAACGGTCGAGCTCTGTAGCAACCTGCGTACGAGGATTATTCTAGCAGGCGATTTAGCGGTTCAGGCTGTCATGAGCAACGATGTTTCCAGGGACCACACTGAGGGTCAGAGCCTCGAATTCGGTCTGGAGTCAATCAAATCACTGGCTATGACATACGGCTCTCGTCTGTGCCGTTATGGCCTTGTTGAGCAGGTCGACGGCCAGAAATACTTTGTTTGGACTCTTCACCACGCAATTTTTGATGGCTGGTCGGTCAGCCTCGTATTGGACTGCCTTCGTCGCCTGTACTGGGGTAACAAAGTGGAGCCTCTGCGTCCATATGCCAGCTTCATCAAGTATGCAAGCGGAATCAACGATGACAAAGCGTCTGGCTTCTGGAAAGAACAGTTGCTAGATGCCAGACGAGCTGCCTTCCCGCGACCGTCCAGGTCCATAGTCCGAGCCCCCAGCAAGGTCACTGCAACGCCAGTCATTAGATAGAAAAACAAGATTCTTTCATTGCCCGATTCGCAGGGGACCTTCTTCTCGGTCGTCAGCTTGTTATGCATCGGTGCCGTGCGACAGGTTCTCTTCACACAATGGTACGCATAATAGACATCATTGTCCAATCAAACTGAATTGAAGCAACAGCACGATAAAGACAGAAACCCCTAACGGTCGGCCGAGCTTAAAACTCCGGTGGAGAACTCCATACAACGACCAAAAGCTACCCTAACCAGGCCTGTCGTTCTAGTACGACATAGTAGTTGATTGATTCACCAATTCCAGCTCATTTTGCCCTATCTATACCTCGCCGTCCATGGTGAGGCGATTGTCAAATTGGACATGCCATCAGCCGACACAGACTCTATTTCTCTAACTGCGATGGACCTCTAGTTACCCTTGCTTTTGGAGTGCATCTTCTTCACATTTTCATCCATTGCCGACTTCGGATTTGACTCTAGCTGGTCGACCTCGGCCCGCAGCGACTTTTTCTTGTCCTCTGAACTCTCGCTCTTCAGCCCCTGACCGGAACCCATGGGGTCGTGTAGCTGGGCACCAGTCTGGCGTTCGGGAGAAGGGGACTCGCGGCCTTCAGGCATGATATTGAAGCAATCACAGGTTGTGCGTAAGATGAGTCAGGTCGATGTAGTCTCCTCCGAGGTGCAATGATAGGTTTAATTTATCTGATGGTGAAGTTTTAGAGAAAATGTCGCCAAGACGATGGTGGGGGAAAGGAATTCGGTCTAAAGGGTGTCATGGCGTCATAGGCCTTCGAGTTCTTAACGTGCGATTGGCGTGCGGTCACGATGACGGAGCAGCGGGGAGCAAAAAGCTCCTCGTAGTAGAGCACCGCGATCGATTGATCGAATCGGTGGGCCCAGTTGCTTGTCAGCAAAATTGCTGTCATTGGACGCAGACTTTATGCCCAGCTCGGCTCGCGTTGTTAAGCTGACAGACCTGGTAAAAGCGGGTCAGTGAGACGCCGGAAAAATGCAAGAACGCCTCTATTCCTCTTTGGGCACTAAAAGTGGGTACGGAGTAGGGAACTAACCAGGGTGACGATTTATATAAGCGTCTTGATATACCTTTTAACGCTAAACCTCTTTGATCGTGATTTCTTAGCAACTATGCCTCTTGTGGCTATAAGGTTATTATAATAGCGCTGTTAGCATAATAATTCCTCAGGCTGGGTATGCGTAATCGCTCTTACGTCACTGGCATCTAGCGCGACCTCACCGTGCGCCGTCATTGGCAGGCATTACTGGTAGTCTCTCCCAGGGAGACGTTAAAGGCCACGATTCGTTCAGGTATCCAACCGTCGAACATCCTCCTCCTTACCTACCAGTGCTTCTCTACACAGTCATTTGGCACGCGCTGGTACAAGACAAACGTCGAGCGGTCGCGCTTTTGGCTCAACAACACACGACCACAACTTACCACAAGACGGCGGGATAACATTACATCAACGCAGTGTGCGACCATTGCCTTTGCACAGGCGCCCAGCTCCAATATCACCCAGGCTTCTATACTTAGAAGTGCTTGGGCCATAGTGTTGGCTAGATACTGTGACAACGATGATATTTGCTTCGGAACTACAGTCTCTGGCCGCCACGCCCCGGTCCCTGGGCTTACATCGATGGTAGGGCCTATGGTTGCCACTATTCCCGTACGAATCCGTCTTGACCCGGAGCTGGCGACGTCAAGCCTTCTACTAAAGGTTCAGACCCAAACTTCAGCAATGATTCCTTATGAGCAATAGAGCTGCAGCGGATTTCTAAATTAGGCCCTGACGCCAAGGACGCCTGTGACTTTTCTCGCCTGCTCGTCATACAGCCTGCGCAACATCAAGACACCAATAATCTAAGCGGATCATTGCTTCTTATGGAACCCAATCAAGAGCGCCTGTCTGAGGAGGGGATGAGAAACTATTCAGCTATCCACTCGTCTTACAAGCATATATGATGAGCAACCGCGTCGAGCTCGTGTTCACTTATGATCCAACTGCCTTAACAGAGACACAAATTATCACGCTAGCTGGTCAGTTTGAGCATGTTGTTCATCAAATGCTCAGCGAAGATGCTACACCGGTTGGTGATTTGTCGATGGCTTCTCCACGAGACTTGCAGCAAGCCAGACGCTGGAACGAAGACGCGGAGCCTGAAATTATTGATGCTTGTATTCATGAACTTTTTGAAAAACAAGCAGTCTCACGACCCTTAGCCACGGCTATCCAGGCTTGGGCCGGGGCATTTACTTACCAGGAGCTCAATGAAGCCGCAAATCGACTCGCGAATCACCTCGTTCTAGAGTTTGACGTTAAGTCTGAAGACCTGGTTCATGTTTGCTTCGAAAAGTCTGTTTGGTATTTCGTGGCTATACTAGCCATCAATAAGGCCGGCGCAGCTTGGGTACCCTTGGATCCATCGCACCCAATGCAGCGCCAAGAACAGGTGGTTCAGAAAACTCAATCGAAGTTGGCTCTTGTATCTCCATCAAATTACGAGCTGTGTGCTCAATACTGGAAGGGGTTCTCGAAGTGACACCGGCTCTTGATCATTCCATGAAATACGGCGGCGATGCTGTCGCAAAAAGCCGGTATGCGCCTTTGGTCGAAACTACGCCGCGCAACGCCGCTTATGTCTTGTTCACCTCCGGGAGCACGGGCACACCAAAGGGCCTGGTGATGGAGCATGGGTCCGTTTGTACGAGCCAAATTGCCATTGGTCAAAGGTTGCATATTACGACTGAGGTGCGAATGTTGCAATTCGCCGCTTTTGTCTTCGATTTATCGATTGGCGAGATCATTGCTCCGCTCATTGCAGGTGCCTGTCTATGTGTGTCATCTGATCGGGAACGTATGAACAGATTGGAGGACTTCATTCGCGAAAACAAAGTCAATTGGGCATTTCTTACGCCTGCTTTTGTACGTAACCTGACGGCAGATAACCTTCCTGGTCTCGACTTACTGCTTCTCGCTGGCGAAGCAGTAAGCCAAGATATCTTTGCGACTTGGTTTGGGAAAGTACGGTTAATTAATGGTTGGGGTCCTGCCGAGACATGCTGTTTTAGCAGTCTCCACGAGTGGAGATCTGCTGATGAGTCGCCCTTGACTATTGGCAATCCTGTCGGAGGATATTGCTGGATAGTAGATCCCTTAAGCCCCTACAAACTGGCACCTATTGGCTGCCTAGGTGAGGTTGTGGTTCAGGGGCCAACCATTTTGCGCGAGTATTTGTCGGATCCGGCGAGAACCCAGGATGCTACTATGCCTTCTTCGCCAGACTGGGCGCCTTACCCAAATGCCCTACTGTGGAATCAAGCTTACAAGTCCGGAGACTTGTGCTTCTATAATTCGGACGGAACTATTGAGTTCTTCAGCCGCAAGGGCACACAAATCAAGATTAGAGGTCTGCGTGTTGAGCTTGGAGAGGTCGAACACCAAATGCGAAAAAGTCTAGAGAGCATTCACGATGTTGCGGTCGATGTTTCTAAGGGCAAGAGTGGGACGAACCTTGTGGCATCCTTCACGTCTCATAAAAGCACAAGCATGATTAAATCAGAAACCGAGCCAGAAGACATTTTCCTACCTATGACGACCGAATTAAGAGCTCTGGTCGCCGCGATGCATGGCCAACTTGTTGTCAAGCTCCCTCGATATATGATTCCAACTTTTTTCGTCCCCTGCAGTTCTATGCCATTCATCACGTCGACAGAACTGGATCGGAATAGACTGCGGCGTCTCATCAACTCCCAAAGCCCGGCCCAGCTAGCCAAGTACACTCTTCAGGCCGAAGATAAACGGAAGCCAGAAACAGAAATGGAAATTCGTCTACAGAACATTTGGACAGAGCTTTTCAACATTGACCCAGAGCCGATTGGTCGCGACGAAAGTTTCCTCCAAATTGGTGGCGATTCAGTATTAGCAATTCGCCTAGTCACCGTCGCCAGAGAACAGGGGATTTCCCTGACTGTTCAAAATGTATTTGATGACCCAAGTCTACTGGGTCTTGCTGCAAGTGCGAGCGAAACTGAGGATGGCCACGAGCGCCAAACAGTCGCCCCATTTAGCCTGCTAAGCGATGCGACTCGTGACTTTATTTTCAGAGATGGTATCCGAACTCAGCTCGCCTTGTCTGATGGTCAGAAGATAGAGGACGCTTACCCCTGCACGTCTCTGCAAGAAGGTCTCATGGCATTGGCAGTCACTCACCCTGGGTCATACATCGCAAAATATGTGTACAAGCTATCTTCACACGTCGACTTGGATCGTTTCAAGGCTGCATGGTCTCAAACTGTTGAAACTTGTGGCAATTTGCGCACCAGAATCATTCGAGTTGGGGACTCAGCCATACAAGCTCTGGTGGCAAATGATTTGTACTGGGAATCTGTTCATGGTATGAGTCTTCGGAATTTTATGGATGATAGTAAGACCTGGCAAATGGGATCAGGGTCTCGACGTTGCCGATACGTGTTAATCACGGAAGATGACGGCGAAAGTCATTTCGTTTGGATCATTCATCACGTTGTCTTCGACGGCTGGTCTATGGCCTTGACTCTGGAATCACTTCTCACTGCCTACCAGGGTATGCCCCTCCGAGCTCTGCAGCCGTACGTTGGGTTCATCAGCTATACTGTAAACATGGACCGTATCGCTGCCAGAAGCTTTTGGATGTCTCAGCTATCGGACGCGAGACGAGCGACCTTTCCGAATTCTCTTTCGATTTCAGACTACCCCATGCAAGCCAAGAATACCCGTCTCATGACAAGCCAGATTGAGTTCCCCCGTCAAACAAGCAGTTCGATAACCAAAGCTTCTATCCTTCGCGCCGCTTGGGCTGTGCTACTCGCCAGATACTGTGATTCTGACGATGTTTGTTTTGGCACAACAGTCTCTGGCCGAAATGCACCAGTGGTTGGTTTGGAGACTATGCCGGGCCCTATGGTCGCCACTGTTCCCGTGCGCATCCGTTTGGATCGCCGGCGGCCAGTCAGGGACTTTTGAGAAGCGTGCAGTCTCAGGCCTCTGCCATGGTCTCATTTGAACAATTTGGCATTCAGAACATTTCAAGAGTGAGCCCTGCGGCAAAGGAAGCCTGTGACTTCTCAAGCTTGCTTGTCATTCAGCCATCCGTTCAGGATGCTTCCAAGGGAGATATATGCGACACAGTCATGCTTCCACCGAACAGCGACAAGTTTTCTTCAGAAGAAGCGATGGAAGGATATTTCAGCTATCCGCTCGTCATCCAGGGCCAGATAGGTGAGAGCAGCGTCAAGTTATTGCTGACCTACAACTCTGAGATCTTGAGCAAGCCACAAATGATCGCATTGTCTCAGCATTTCAACCATGTTGTTCAGCAACTCCTCGTTAAGGACGGAAGTCTGGGTGATGTCTCCGTTGCTGGACCCTGGGATCTGGAGAAAGCAACGTCCTGGACTAAACGCGACCATGCTATTGTTCAGTCTTGTGTACACGACTTGATCTCAGAACAGGCGTTGCAGCAACCTGCTCAGGTAGCCATATGCACATCAGAATTGCAACTTACCTACTCTGAGATTGACAAAATGTCCGATCAACTTTCGGTCTAGAATCGATGGTTCCTATTTGTTTCGAAAAGTCTCCCTGGGCGATTATTGCCATTCTTGGAATAATGAAAGCCGGCGGAGTGTTCAGCCCACTGGATCCAACACATCCAGTTGCCCGCTGCCAAGCCATTGTAGTGGAAGCTGCAGCACAGCACATACTCGTGTCGCCTTCAACCATTGACTCATGCCAGAGTATGGCGCCTCATACCCTCGAGCTTTCACGAGGTCTACTCGAAACGCTTCACCCGACAACCGATTCTGAGCTAGCGGCAATCACAAAGCCGAAGCCGAATAATGCTGCATATGTCCTATTCACATCCGGATCTACAGGAAAGCCGAAGGCTATTGTTGTTGACCATTCTACCCTTTGCTCTTCTATCATGGGATTTGATAGAGCTTATCAATCCGACCAAAACACTCGCACTTTACAGTTTTCAAATTATGTTTTTGACGTCAGCCTCAGCGAGATCTTCGAAACACTGGTGTTCGGCGGTACCGTCTGTGTTCCTTCTGACCAGGAGCGCTTAGAGGACTTGGCTGGCTTCATCAATAGAGTCCAGGTCAATACAGCCCTGCTCACTTCCTCATTCTTGCGTGCCTTGGATCCAAAAGACGTGCCAAGCATTGATACGTGAGCCTTAGTGAGATTTTGAGACTCTCGTTTTTGGAGGCACAGTGTGCGTTCCAGAGGACGAGGAACGACTCGAAAGCATCCCTAGCTTCGTCAATAATGCTCAGGTCAACACCGCTATGCTGACTTCGTCTTATCTACGCACATTGAAGCCAGACGACGTACCAAGCTTGAAGAGGCTACTGCTCGTTGGAGAGCCACCGACCAAGGACACCCTAGAAACTTGGATAGAGCGCGTGGATTTGGTCAACGCATTCGGTCCATCCGAGGCATCCATTTTCTGCGCCTCTCACCTTTATCAATCTATAGACGAGTCTCCCACGACTATTGGCAAAGGGTTCAGCGGTGCTTGTTGGATTGTTGAGCCGGATGATCATAACAAGCTCGCGCCAATTGGTTGCACGGGCGAGATCCTCCTCCAGCGACATATGGCTCGTGGGTATCTGAACGACGAAGAGAGGACCAAATCATGCTTTATCAAGAAGGTCGATTGGTTGCCACCGCCTTCTAACAATGATACAAGGACTTTTTACAAGACAGGAGACTTGGCCAAATACAACGCCGACGGCACTATCGAATGTCTAGGCCGAGGAGATACACAAGTCAAGGTTCGTGGTTATCGGATTGAATTAGGAGAAATCGAGTACAACATCAAGCGCGCAGCTGGCGTTGAGCACGTTGCTGTGGATGTAGTACATTCTGACGCCCACAAGACCCGCGAAGAACTTGCAGCTTTCATTAGCTTCGACGATAAGACTCTGGGAAGACTTAGCAAAGAGCCTACTCAACTACTTCTACAGCTTGATGAAGCTCTACATAAAGTCTTGTCCGGAGTGTTAAATGATTTGCAGGGAGCGCTGCCTGGATACATGGTTCCGCGGTTGTTCTTACCTCTCCGAACAATGCCGTTCATCACCTCGATGAAGGTTGATAGGCAGCGCTTGCGCTCCTTGACGGAGAGCCTCTCTCAAGAAGAAGTGGCATCCTACGCATTAGCAACACGAGACAAGATTGCCCCAACAACCGAAGTTGAGTTCAAAATTCGAGATTTCTGGGTTCAGGTGCTGGGAGTAAAGCCAGAAGAGATCGGCAAGAATGACAACTTCCTCCAAATTGGCGGCGATTCCATTACAGCCATACAGCTAGCGTCTCTCGCACAACAGCAAGGTTTAAATCTGACGGTGGCCAAAATCTTCGAGGACTCACGCCTGTCACGCATGGCTCTTCATGCCGCGGGCGTTGCCAGCGACGGTGAACTTCAATCGGAGCCATTTTCCTTGCTGCCAGCCACGAAACTGCACAGTATTGCTTCAGAAGTCCGACGACAATGCGATCTCTCCGACGACAAAATTATTGAGGATGCTTACCCATGCACAGCGATGCAAGACGGCTTCATGTCTACTGCTGTCCATCAACCCGGGTCTTATGTATCCAAGAGGGTCTACCAGATCCCAAACCATGTGGATCTTGCTCGATTCAAGATAGCATGGGAGCAGACTCTTGCAACCTGCAATACTTTACGAACAAGAATAATCAATTTCAGCGGATCTTCCATTCAGGCGACGATTCAAAATGACGTCCTGTGGGAGTCGGCTACCGATTACCCCAGTCTCCGATCTTTCATGCTGGCGACGGGTAACATGTATATGGGTTACGGAAGCAGACTCTGTCGCTATGCTATAGTCGAGGAGAATTGCGACACACGCTATTTTGTGTGGTTTTTGCACCACTCTGTCTTTGATGGATGGTCTACAGCAATCGTTCTGGACATTCTAGACAAGGCATATCTTAGAACCGCTCCTCCAACTCTTCAGCCTTATTCCAGCTTCATCAAATACACAGCAAATATCGATCGAGGTGCTGCAAGCAATTTCTGGACATCTCAGCTCACGGATGCTCGGCCTTGAAGCTTCCCTCCCATGGCTGGCTCTGTGGAAAGCCGACCGAAGAGCGTTACCCGCTTTATGAGAAAGACGAATGAATTCTCGGCTGCAAAGAATTCTACAATAACCAAGGCCACGGTACTTAAAGCCGCATGGGCCAAGATGCTTGCTTATCACAGCCAAATGGACGATGTATGCTTCGTCTCGACCGTTTCGGGTCGTTAAGCGCCGGTGGTTGGCATTGAGAGAGTTGCAGGTCCAGTCATGGCTCGAGTACCCGTTCGAGTCCGCCTCGACCCGAAGCAATCAGTGTCGGCCTTCTTCCAAGATGTGCAGTCACAGGCCTCTCATATGATTGCACACGAGCAATTTGGCGTGCAGAATATTGCGAAACTCAGCCCGCAGATTGCCGAGGCTTGCAGATTCTCTAGCTTACTCGTAATACAACCAATGCAGTTCACGGCCTCCACTGCCGTTGATAGTCAGTCAAAGGCGCTCATTATTCCTGAAGCGTCTGACAAGTTCACTGCAGAAGAGTCGATGGACCGGTTTTACAATTACCCGCTTGTCCTTCACGGCTTCGTGTCCAAAGAGCAGCTTGACCTCAACTTCATCTACCAATGTGATGTTCTTTCCGGGACTCAGCTTCAGACAATCGCAGAGCAAGTGGGCGATCTTGTTCGGCAACTTCTCTCAAAGAGGATGCCCTTGTCGGAGATCTGACACTGTCAAATACTTGATGGCAATGGCACAATAGGGTGTAGCTCGTCATTTTTATTGCCATTCAGAAGGAGCATGATATTTCCGTGGGAATGTGAGCTCGTCTCGGTATTCACTACTTGTTTTCTTTAGATTCCTTTTGTCAAAGTGCAATGTTACTAGAACCTACCCTTTTCGTTTTTTTGTACTACTTGCTTTGGTGATAATTCAATTTAAAATGTCTTATTGCCTCATTTGCACTCCGTAGGCCTCATGTTTACCTTACATTGGCGGTGCGTTGATCTTTTGCGTGACACTGTGCCGGCCACTCTTCGCCTTACTTGTTCCTATCATAGATGTGTGTGCCTGCTCATATAGCGAGCTCATAGTGCATTTGCAGGGGTACGCAACTTTACGATTATCAGATGCAAATATATTCCACGCAGCTGCAAGCTCTCATCGAACTTAGTACTTCAGATCGATGTCGACTGCTTCATGAGGCAGGTGAGATTTGCGAAAGAGATACAATTCCGGAAATCCCTTTTGCCAAGGATCAAATATAGCGACAGAGCAAAATTTTCAAAATTCAATAATAAGACAAAAAAAGTTCTCGTAGATATATTTGTAGGCATAATCATCTTCTATTCAAATATATTCAGTGGCCATCACAGAGATCACTCAGCTTGGTGGCACAATGTACAAGCACAACTATGTCAAATGTCTTTTAAAATTCGTCCATCAATATCCGGTATGGTGAGTGGTACAAGCATGTGTGTGCACGACTCGATCCACAATCCGTTAGGTTGATTTCCCGCCAAGCCAGCCGTTTATTGACTTAACGTTTCATCCTCTTCTCCATTGTATTATTTTTTGAGCCAGTGCTTCCTGTTTGCTCTGTGTGGAGCGTGCTGTCCTCCTGCAAGATGACCACGAATGACAGAACAGGGCGCTGCTCAGCTGGTTCAAGTGGCCTTTTGGTCGGTGCAAGACTCTGCAACAGCGCATTGCCATTGGTCATCACGCAGCGCAATGCGCTTATGCAGCGACACCCAATGATGTAAACCCAATGGCGTCTTATGGCTCATTGTTGCTTTTGCACAATGCAGGTTAGCCAATTATTGGAGCTTCAAGATGTCTCAGCTTGGCGCCTCACCTCTCTGTGGCTTTCCCTAGGCCTGTATCCAGTTGGCATCGAGCACTTGTCATGATTCATAGAGTACGGAGGGTTGTGTCTCAATCATAGGCACGCGCCTATTAGTTGAAGGAGCTGGTCATTGGGAATGCGGCCGGAGAATTGCAGCAGCAGTATCGTTGCCAAGGCTGTGCTGGAGCGATCTCGCCCCCATGTGGTTCTGCTATCTGCGGCTAATGCCATTGTCAGCGCCCAGGAGTTTGGCAACTGTACAAAGTCAACATGCTTACTCCAATGCTGTGTTCGTAGGTTGTGCCAACACTGACCTCATTCTGGATGGATTTCTTCATGCCGAGCAGTGCCTCACCAGCATTTGGTGCGATGCTGCCGTCCGAAGTGTCAATTAAGGGTCTGATCTGAGACATGAGGCTGCTGCGAACACATGAGCTCTCTGACATGAGCATTGATTCGGCCGTCTTCAATATCTCCTCTTGAAAGCCACAGCGCTCCCAGTGAGTCCAGTTGTCCGTCGCCTGAAACACATCCGAGATGACCTTGGGCAGCCATCTGTTGCGGCTCAGATGCTGCTCATTTGCCAAGGAGAATGTCTCGCAAAACGTTTCGCTGTAATATGCCGTCACGAGGTCGTCGAAGCTCTCGAATCCAGCCGCCTCAACATGCTGCATTATATCCTCGAA
This sequence comes from Tolypocladium pustulatum, assembly GCA_024340155.1. Lineage (NCBI taxonomy): Eukaryota > Fungi > Ascomycota > Sordariomycetes > Hypocreales > Ophiocordycipitaceae > Tolypocladium > Tolypocladium pustulatum. The sequence continues at coordinate 218,884 of JALHBY010000133.1, read as the reverse complement.
TCGTTGGTCCAGCGACACTGTCCCGTGAGGCATCGTCGGCGGTACTTGTCTCATGTCGGTGTTTGGGTCCAAACCCGGGGCCCCCATATGAGGCGCCACGGCAGCTAATGGCGTAAAGTTCATCGCTTCAATGGGTGACGAGGGGTGGCGCATCCTGTGATCGTGAAGTTCCGTCTTCCAGGCGTTAACTGGGGCGTCGAAAGCAAACTCTACACCGTCTGCTGGCGCCGAAGTGAAGGCGCTGACGCAACCGACCTGATCTGCCTGGCCCATCACATCTGGAACTGACCTGTTAGTCTACAAGAGATTCCATTTTCCAGCAACATAATGGACACATACTGCGTCCCATACCGTCAGGCGCCCCATATGGTGGCGGGCCAACACCGCTAGGATCTTGTTGCAAACTATTCAGTCTGTTGAGAAGTTGTGACTGGAATCGCAGGCAGTCGAGTACAAAGTCTTCCGACACCTTGACGGGCCGTTCAGCGGGTGGTCCTGGAGGTGAGAGGAGGCCATGGGCGGGTGGAGGTGATGGATGAGAGTTTGCCGGGCTATTGAGGAAGTGCGTGGCTTGAGGATAGAGCGAAGCTTCACTTTCGTCCATGGGCTGCTCATACAAATTCGGTCGAAGGGTTTGCATCGGAAGGGGCATCTTGTCTCCTGCAATTGGTGATGGCGACGACTCCGTCCCGTATCCGTTGGTCGTGGGCGAGTGGCCCGCCATGCTGCCTCCATTGTTTACGGCACTGATAATGTTCGCGTTATAAGCCTGGCTACAGCCTGGGTTTAGAGTGTTTGAAGAGTCGCAATTTTCGGGGGTCGCTTGCTGCGCGTTCCGTCGCTCATGGCTGTCGAGTCTGGCTTGCAATTCACCCAGTCTTGTCTTCATCCGATGGCCTTTTTCGTCCATTCACGGTCAGTATTGTTACAATGAAGAGCCTTACGCAAATGCAGCAGGCTGCGTGAAGGGTACAGCACACAAGCCGTTGAAAGCATGAATGTGAGGCATCATGTCAAGGCTGATGTGTAAAGCGAGGGAGCCAATGACTTACGATAGGTTCTTTGTGCGACTCGGTTTTGGATCCTCTTCTTCTCCTTTGGGTCCTTGACTCGAGTCCAGTCATCCTCTGTGCTGAGCTCTTTGGGGTTCGGTAGCGAAGACGTGGAATTTGGCATCTTCCTGTTCCTGGGCGCTGGAGGAGCGATGGTCGGGGTCCTGGTGCTGGGAGGGGGCGTTAAAGACGAGTATGGAGGAGGGACCGAAGCAACAGCGAAAATGGAAGCACAGGCGGGTGGTGCGATTGCAAGTGGATCGATTGTGAGTGACGCTGTCGTGGAAAACTTCCAAGCCTCCGTCAAGGACATGATCCAGGCTGAGAGCAATATGGAATATGGCAGACCTCAAAGACAAAGTGCCAACAGTAAGGACAACTATGACAGCGATGAATGTTATATTGAACCACAGAGGCGTGGGGCAGCGGTGTTCCACTGTATATATCGGCCATCGGCGGCTCGCAATTTACCCCGGTCCCAGCACCTCCCGCCCGAACAGCAACCAGCCTTGCGCAAGGGCTTGTGGAAGAGTACTAGCCGTCATTGTACACGTACCTTTCAAACGTACGAGGTGCCCGGAGAGTGGTTCTGTACACGCTCATTCGGTATTTTAGGAGAGACAGCGGACGGTTCCCCGCTCCCAGAAACGGCCCACAGCTCATCCCGGCCAGCTGTGCGCTTGGTTCTGGGACACAAGCCTCGAGTCTCACGCCTGGTGGACAGCGTAGGAAGTACCTTGGCCCCAGGTTAGAGAGTAGAGGAGCAT